>KE546983.1:315580-671303 GCA_000442125.1 Opeltia flavorubescens
TATTAATAGTTTTTTTTTATTATATTTTTATTTTTTTTTAAATTTCTATTTATTTATAATTAAAAAAAATATTAATATATAAATAATATATAATATATTATTTTTTATTTTTATTAATAATATTAATAATAATAATAATAAAAATTATTTTATTAATTATTAAAATAAATTTTTAAAAGATTTATATAAATTAAAAAAATTATTATAATATATAAATTTAATATAGTAGTTTATATTTTTTATAAAATTTAAAATAATATATATAATATTTAAAATTAATATTAGATTTAATATAATAAATAAAAGTATAATAAATAATAAAATTATTTTTTATTTATTTTTTATTAAAAATTATTAAATAATAATATTAAATAAATAATATATATTATAGAAATAACTTTATTATATTAATAATAATAATTTTTTTATAAAATTAAAATATTTAATAATATTAAAATATTAAACGTTTATATATTTTAAAAAATTTTTTTAATTATAAAAGTTTTAGAAACTTTAAAATTTATAATAAAAATATAAAAACTAAAAAAAATTTATAAAAAAAATAAAATTAATAAATAAAAATAAAATATAATAAAAATAATAAAAATTTAAATTTAAAAATAAATTTATATAAAAAAAAAATATTTATTATATATTTATAAATAAAAAATAAAATAATATAATTTAATATAAAATTTATAATATAAATAATATAAATTAAAATATTTAAAATTTTATAATTTTAATTATTTATAATTATTATAGTATAATATAAATATTAAATAAAGTTATTAAATAATATTAATTTTTATTAATATATTTTAGCGTAAATATTTAATAAATATTAAAAAATATTAATAATATATTATAGCGCGATTGCTAATATTAATATTAATATCAAATGATTTTTAATATATAAAATAAAATTATTTATATATTTTATATATAATAATAAAATATTTTATATATATTCGAGTTATTAATTTAATTAATACGCGTTTAAATACGCGCGCTTTATATAAAAGATTTAGCTATCTATTATATATATATCGCCTAATTATAGAATAATAAAAATACTATTATAAAAAAAAGGATATTATTATAATTAATAATAGTTTAATTTATTATAATATTATAAAACTATTATATAGCTTTAATTAAAATATTATATCGCTATATTATATTAATAGAAAAAAGGGTTTATATAATTAAAAGAATTTTTTTTAATATTTATAGCTCTTTAAATATAAATATATATATATTTTCTATATATAGCTCTATATATATAATAATAAAATACTAGATTATTACCTATATTTTTATATAGTTTCCCTACTATTATATTCTTTTTATAAATATACTATTTTTATTAATTAATTTAAATTAATATAAAGAATAATAATATTATTTAAAATTATAATAGCTATTATAACGGCTATTATATAATATTTAAAATTTTTTTAAAAAACTATTTAAATTTTCGTTTTATTATTTTAAAAATTAATTTATTATTATTAAAATTAATTTAATAATATTTATTAAATTTATATTTTTAAATAATATTTAATTAAATTTTTGTAAATAGTTAAAAAAAAAATAAAATATTTTAAATATATATTTATTTAAATATATTATCTATTATATAAATATTATTTATAAAAATATCTAGTATTTTTAATTTATATATAAAATTATAATTTTATAAAAAAAATAATAGATTTTAATATAAACTAGCGATTTTAATAGTTTTATTAATATAAAATAATATTATAATCTATTAAATATTATAAAAAATAGTATTTATTCTAGTATTTTTAATACTAGTAGCGATTAATACTACTATATTTCTATAAAAGCTATTTTTTATTATATTAATAGATAAATATATAAAAATACTTTTAAAATTTATAATACTAATATTGATAAATATATTAGCGCTTTAATTTTTTATTAAATAAAACTCGCGTATAATAATAATAAATTTTATAACTTTTTTATTAAATAAAAGAATTTTAATAATTATAAATTTAATAATATTATATTAGTTTTTTTATAAATATAAAAGCTAATATTTTCTGAATTATAATATATAGTAGTTATTTTAGAAAAAATTTTTAATTAATTAAATTTATTATATAATTTATATTTTAATAAAAATTATAATTTTTTATATAAAATTATAAATAAATATTTATAATTATATAATAGTATTTTTAAAAAATAAAATTTACTATTAATATAATTCTTATAATTATATAAATTAACTAGAAGATTTATTATAGTAGCTATTTAATAATTTTTAATTTAATAATTTTTAGCGTATTTTAAAATAGTTTAACAAGTTTTAAATAAATTTATATTAATATTATTAAAGTATTTAAGTTAATAATTAGTTTAATAATTATAATTATAGTTAAAAATAGTTTATTAATATAAATAACGCGTAAATAATAATATAAAACGTTATTTAATTAAAAATTTTATTATATTTATTATATTTATATATTTTTACTAATTTTAATTAATATATTATATATTTTATTATAATAAAAAGAAATTTTATTATATTATTATATTAAATAAAGTTTTTAATAATAATATATAAAATTTTATTAAATTTTTTATTTATTAGATATTTAACTTTAATAAAATTAATTAATTAATAAAAAGTATTTTTATAATTCTAATATTATTCTATTTTATTATTTAGAATCTACTTGTTTAAAGTTTTCTATTAGAAATAAATTCGCTAGTTATTAAACTAGCGGCTTTTATAAAAATTTTAGCTATTATTATACTATTAATAATTATAATTTTTTTAATTTTTAATTTAATTTTATTATAGTAAAAAATTAGCTTTAAATAAAAATTATTAATAATTATTTTAAATAATATACTAATTATTTTATATATTAAACTCGCGTTTAATTAATAGAATTTATAAAATTATAAAAATATTCTAGTATTAATATATAATAGAAAATATATTCGATTGGTTTTATTATATATATTTTAAATATAAAAATAAATATTTAAATATATAAAAAGAATTATTTTATAATAATTAGTATATTATTATTTTTTTATATTATTTATTTTTATTTTGTTATAAGTAATTTAATTTTAATATTTTATAATTTTATTACCGCTATAAATATTAAATTAATTTTTTTTTTATTTTATAAAAATTTATAAAAGGTTTTAATAATAATTATTATAATTTTATCTAAAATTAATATTTATAACTAGTATTGGGCTTTTATTCTAATAGGATTTTATTATTGGTAGCTAGTAGCTGGTAAAGCTAATAAATAATAGAGCTAGTAACTAATAGAGCTACCAGTTAGTATAATATAGCTAGAACCTTTATATACTATAACGCTACTAATTTTAATTCGATTTTTAATATTTTTATACTATAAAAATACGCTTATTTAATACTTTAAATTAAATTATTATATTTACTATTATATATAAAAATAATAAAATTAATTAATTATAAAAAAACTAGTTATTTTAATAATTAAAAGTATTAATCGGATTTATAACTATAGTTATTCGATATTAACCGATAAAATTTATATTTATTTCGGGTTGAAAAGTCGATAAAAAACGTTTTCTAATATATATATAATTAAATATTATAAAATTTAATACTAGTTATTATTTGAATATTTTTAATAAATATTATTTTTATAACTTTTACTTTAATAATAATATTATTAAAATATTCTAAAAGGTTTTTTTAAATCTATATATTATTAAAAATATAATAAATTTATTTTAATTATACTAATATAATAGACGATAATTCGTTAAAATAATTTTTAAAAAATATATATTAGAATTTAATATCTTTATTTTATTATAAAAATTTATAATTTAATTTATTATTTATTATAATATATTATATAATTATCTCGTTTAATAAATAAAAATCTATATTATAATATATTAATAATAAATTTATCGTTTTATATTTAATTCTTATTTATTATATAAAGGTATATATATTACAATAAATATTATATATTTCTAGAGTATTTATATACTATTTATTATTATTAAATTAAAATAAACTAATATTATAAACCTTTTATTATAATTTTAAAATAAATAATATAGCTATTAAATTTACTAATATAATAATTAGTTAATTTTAAAAGTTTTATATAAAAGATTTTAGTAATTAAATTAAATAAGCGTTAATAAATAGTAAATAATTTAAAATAGTTTATTATTATTTTAATAGATTATTATTATTTTTAAATTTATCCTATTATTATTATAATAGAAGTTGTACTATATCTAATAGTAGTATAATATTTCCTTCCGATTTTATTAAATAAAAAAAACTAGATTTAATATTAATAAAAATATTATTTTATTATTTAAATATATTAATAAATTTAATAATATTTATAAATTTATTAAGCTATTATAAATATTTTAGCGAGTTAAAAAAATAAAAATAAAAGTTTAAATTATTTTCAATAAAATTTATAGCTAGTTTTTAAATACAAATTTAAAAATTTTTATTTTTGAAAATTATAATAGTATTATTATATAAATCGTTTATTATTTTAATAAAAATATATAAATATTTACTTTAATTTATAAAATAAATAGCGATAAAAGCTATACTAGCTTAAATAGCCCGATAATTAAAAGATTTTTATATTAAAAAATAGTATAAATTTAGATTTCTTTTATAAATATAATCGATATAAATTTTAAAAATTATTATAAAAGCCTAATTTTATTTTAAAAACCGTTCGATATATTTTTAAAATATTTTAATATAAAAAATAGCTATAATAAAAGCTAATAAAATAATAAAATCGATTAAATCCTTTAAATTATTATAAAAAATATTTAAAACTTTTTTAGGGGGATTAGAAATTAGAATATATTTTAGTTAACTCTATTTACCGAATATTAATATAGAAGCGGTAGTTTAGTAAATAAAAAGCGTTAAATTTACCCGAAAAATCAATTACTATATAATAATTAATAGTATATATATATAGAAGTTTAATAGTATTATATTTTATATAAATTATTTTTTATTATTATTATTTATTATATAAAAAATATAAAATAATAATATTATATTAAAAGTAAAAATATATTTATTAATAGAACTTATAATTAAATAAATATAGATATTAAAAGGCGTTAAATTTAACTGGGTAAATTTATTTAAAAGGCTCTTTTCGAGCTATAATAATTATTTAGTTCTATTTATTCTATTAATTTTTTATTTATATAATATAGCTATAATATTTTTTAAATTCGTTATAAATATCTAAAAAATAAATAAAAGCTTTTTTAAAAAGATTAGAATTCGCTATTTTTATAAAATAAATACTATTTAGATAAAAGAGTATAATATAAAATTATAGAATTAAAAAAGTTATTTTAAAGAAATATATAAATTTAAACTATTAAAATAAATAATATATAAAATATCGCACGAAAAAAAAAAAAAAAAAAACTTGCTATTAAATAAATATATAAAATATATCTATAGGTTTTTTATATAAAACTAATTGCTAAACGAATATTATAAAAAAATTATTATTTTAAATCTATAAATTTAATATTTAAACTATACACGCTAGTAATAAAATAGAAATAGATAATAATATAGAATTTTAAAATAGAATAATAGGTTATAAAATATAAAATAAAAAAAAAATAAAAAAAAAAATTAATTTAATTTAAATATTTAAAATTATAATAAATAAATAAAATAATTAACTATTTAATTATTTAATCGAATTCTATATTTAAAAAAAATAAATATATTTTTATAAATTAAAATCTATATATATTAAACTCGTTTATATATTTGAAATTTTTTAATTATTTTAAAAAAATATAAAGAATATCGGCTAAATTAAAATAAAAATAAAATTAAATTATAATTATTTTAAAAATACTTTATATTATTTTATTTATAAAATATAGTATAAATTTATATATTAAATATATATAATTCATTAAATATAAATTATTATATAGAATTTTATAAATTATTAAATTTAAAAGTATATTTATATATAAATTATTATATAAAAATTTTATAAATATTCTATTATTAAAGCTAATTTTAGTAATATACTAGTTTTAAAGTAATTTTATTAGTATTTTATAATTTAAAGAATTTCTATAAATTTTTTTATTTATTTTACTAATAGTAAAACGAATTATTTATAGTAACCCGATATATATATAGCTACCTATAGTATTTATAGCTATTTATTTGAATTGAATTAATTTATAAAGGCGGTAAAGTTATAATAATTAGAAAATTATATTAATAAAATTAAAAAAAAGATTATTTATTAAATTAGGCTATTTTATAAAAAGATTCTATTTTTAATATTAGTATAATTAAATAATTGAATTTATAATAATTAAATAAATAAATATAAATAAATTAATAAACTTTTTTCAATAAAATTTTCTTTATATTATTTTATAATTTATTTTTTAAAAAATTCGATTTTTTATTAATATAGTATTTTAATACCGGTTTTTTTTTTTATAAAATATTTATTTTTAATATTAAATTTTAAATAGTTCTTTTAAATAGTTTTTTTTTTATTTTTTATATATTTTATATTAATAATATTAATAAACTATTATTGATTATATAATTATTTTTAAAAGTTTAACTTTAATAATAATCTTTTAGTTTATAATAAAAAAATTATCTAATATAATAAATTAGAAATATAGGCTAATTATAATATAATAGTTAGTATAAAAAAAAATTAAATAAATAAATAAAAATAAAAAAATATAAAAATATAAAAATATAAAAATATAAAAAAAAAATTAAAGTTTAATTAGTAATTAAATAATTATATATTTAATAATAAATTTATTAATTTTATAGTTAAAAATCTTTTAAAAAACTTTTTATTAATTTTTTATTATAGATTTATTCAATTATAAAAAAAAATTATATATTTATATAATTTATTATAAATATTATAGCTTAAATATCTTTATAATCTATTAATAACGATAATATTTAATTTATAATAGAATATTTTTTATTTATATTAGATTTAAAAAGTAATTTATTTTTTTAAAAATAAAATTTTTATTTTATAGTTAATAACTAAACTAGTTTTATTTATATAATTTATAATATATTTTATAATTTAATTAAATCTATAAAAAATATTTAAACAATAAAATAATTAGTATTTAAAAATTTTATAAAAGTTTTAAAATAAAAAGCGGTATTTTATTATAATATTAATATTATTATTAGTTTAACTTTATATTATTAATAATAAAATAAAATATTTTAATATTATATACTTATAATAATTTATTTATATTTATTCGATATTATAAAAATTTAATAAATAAAAAAATATAACAATTTTAAACTATAAATAAAAAAAATAAAAATTTAAATTTTTATAGATTTTAAGTATAAAAAGCGGCTTTTTTTTTAATTTTTTAATTTTTTTTAATTTTTCTTTAAATTAAACTCTTTAATATTAATTTAAATAATAAATAATAAATTATATTATTTTTATTATTTTAAATATTTATTTTATTATATATCTAATTATTATAAATATATAATTCCCGCGTTTTAATATTAACGGTCTATAATATCTAGTTAATACAAATTATATAGATTTTAAAATAAAAAAAAAACTATTTATTTATATATCTTTTAATTTTTATATATTTTTTTATTTATTATTAAAATTTTTAAAAATTTATATAGTTTTAAATTTATTTTATATTAATTTTTAAATTAAATTAAATAAATTTAAAATAGCGAAATAAATTTTAATATAGCTATTAAAAATAATATAAAATTTTTAATTATATATATCGGTATAATTTATAATATAAATAATTTAAAAATTTTCTTTATAAAAATTATTAATTTTTAAAATAATAATAAATATAATATTACTAAAATTATAAAAATAAATAAAAAGAATAAACGTTTAAAAAAATATTTAAAAGTTTTAAAAATTAAAAAAAAAATTACTATTATTTTAATTAAGTTAATAATCTAGAATTTAATTTTTAAAATAAAACTATTATATATATCGAAAAACGTTTTTTATCGATTTTCCGACCCGAAATAAATATAAACCTTATCGGTTGATATTAAATAACCGCAGTTATAAAATAGGCCTAGTGTATTTTCGTATTTCAACCACTAAAACAGCTGGTTTTTTTACAGTTTAATAGCTCCATTAATTTCGTATATAGTAGTATATATAATAGCTTATTTTAAAGCGTTTAATAAGCGCAATCTAATAGTATTAAATTTTTTGAAATCGGAGTAAAATTAGTGGCGCTATAACGCGTAAAGATTTTAAGCGTATTAAGCTAGCTAGAAACTAACTGCCAGCTCTATTACTCAGTCCTACCAGCTGCTAGCTGCTACCGGTTTAATCCTATTGGAACGGTAGCCCAATACTAGTATATAATAGTTTTTTTTATATAGTAATCTAGAATATAAATCGTTTAATTAATTTAATTATAAATATTTATTCTTTACTTTTTTATTTAATAAATAAAATTATTTTTTTTTTCCTTATATATAATTATATATATATTAGAAAACGTTTTTTATTAGCTTCCCGACCTAAAATAAATATAAATTCTATCGATTAATATCGAATAACTATAGTTATAAATCTAATTAATACCTTTAACTATTAAAATAGCTAGTTTTTTATAATTAAAAAACTTCGTTAATTTCGTATATATAAATATATATAGTAGTTTTATTTAAAGTACTTAATAAACGAATTTTAATAGTATAAAAATCTTGAAAATCGGAAATAAATTAGTAGCGTTATAACGTGTAGAAGTTCTAGTTATATTATACTAACTAGCAGCCCTATTAGTTACTAGCCCTACTATTTGCCAGCTTTACTAGCTGCTAGCTACCAGTAGCAAAATCCCATTGGAACGGTGGCCTAATACTAGTTTAATTATACTATTTTTATTTTTTTAAACCTTTATAAAAATACGTATATATATTATTATTATTTTTTCATTCTATTTAGTTTTTTATATCTATTTTTTAATAGTTTTTAATATAAAATAGCTATTAGTTTCAATAAATTAAAATATTACTAATATTTTTTTAATAACTAAAAAAGCGAGTTAGAAATTTTGAATTTTTAAAAGTTATTAGAAATAAATAATACTATTATATTATAAAATATTTAAAACGTTATATAATTATTTTAAAATCTAAAATATTTTATAAAATCGAAACTAAAAAATTTTCGTTTTTAATCTATAGGTTTTAAAGGTTTTTAAAAATTATATTTATAAAATATTTATAGCGGATTTATTAATTTCAAAAATTTTATTAAATTTAAATCTAAATTAAAGTATTTTATTATAAAATTTCGAATTAAATTAATAAATTTAATATAAAATAATTTGTTTTTTAATATTATTATAATACTATAATTATTATTTAAAAAATAAAATTATTTTATAATTAAAAGTTTTTTATTATTTTTAAATTTTTCTATAAATTATTTTTATATATATTTATATTTTTATATATATTTATATTTTTATATATATTTATATTTTAATATTTACTTTAAATTTTTAAAATTAAATTATTACTTTTTATTTAAAAAATAAAAGTTAAATTTTTAATTTAAATTTATTAATAAAATAATTTAAAAATTTATTTTTTTTATTTGATTTTTTTTTAAAATCCTTCTTTTAATTAATATAATAATTATTATTATTTATTAATAGTTCTAACTACGGTTTTAAATTAAAATTAATTATTTATTTTAAACCCTTTATTATTTTTTATTACTATAAGGATTGAACTAATAAATAATTAAAAGTTTTTAATAAAAATCAATTTATAAAATAATTATATTATTTAAAAGTTTAGTTAATATAATAATAGTCCGGTTAACCTTATAAAATATAGCGATTTTAAATTTCGGAATTGATATTTTATAGTAAAAAATTAATATTTAACTCGTTTTAATTAAAAACTATTAAAAATATAAAATTCTATAAATAAAATATTTTATTCGCGAAAGAAAAAATATAACTATAGAGATACTTTAAATCGGCGGTAATTTTTGTATATATATATTAGAGATTTTTAATAGAAAAAATATTATATAATAATATTATTATAAATTATTATATAGATTTCAAATTTAATTATAACTATTTTTTATATTTATAATACTATTTCGGTTTTCTTTCGCTATAAATTTACTATATTTCTCCAGTTTTACTATAGAGTTTTGCTAATATATATTAATATATTTATATTTTATATTATATATTTTAAACTATTTTAAAAGTTTTAAACTATTTTTAAAATATAAATTAAAAAAAAACTCGTTTTAATATATTAATTCGGATATTTAAATATTAAATATAACTATTAGTATTTTTATATATAGATTTTGCTTTTACCGTTATATTTTTAATTATCCGTTAAATATTTAGATTATTTTATCGGCGGTAGTAATATATAAATCAATTTTTTTTTGTAAATTATATAAAATATATTAATAAATTTATTAAAAATAATAATATAAAAATTTACTATTTTAATTATATAAAAAACTTTAATATAAATTTAATTATAAAAAAAAACTTTGTAAATTTATAAATCTAATTTAATATATTTTAATAATTAAATTTTTAATATATTAACTATAATAGCGAATATAATTTAAATAAAAAATTCAAGATATTTAAATAAATAAAGGATCTTTTTTTTATTTTAAAAATTTATTATTTTTTATATCTAGCGGTATATATAATATAAGGATTTTTATACTAGAATATCTATTATTAATATTTATAGTTTTTAATATTAGTTAATAAATATATATAAGTTTTTTACCAGTACTATTATATAGAATTAAAGAGTAAATACTATTTAAAAATATAATAAATATATTAATTTTAGAACAAAAAATATATAATATAAAAAAATTTTGATAAAATAATAAAAATATTTATAGCCGAATTTTTCTTTTAATATTTTTTTTAATATTAAATTTTAATTATATTTAAAATATTATTCGTTTTTTATTAAATTTATAAAGCTATTATTAGTTTTTAATATTTCCACTTTTATTATAATAAAAATAGTTTATTTTAATAAATAGTTATTATTATTATTAAAATTAATAAAATTTAAATAAAAATTTTAGATAAATTATTAACGGTATTTTTTTAAATTAATTTATATTTTTATAATATACTTTTAATACTAGATTGACTTATAATAAAGATACTAATAATATATATTTTTAATATTTTTTAAACGAATTTTTCTATATTAAAACGATTTTATAAATTTAAAAAAGAATTAGAAAATTATATATTAATTACTAACTATTAAATATAAATCTTTATTAAAAAAAAGGTTTTATAAATATATTTATACTATAAAATCCAGACTTTTATTAAATTATATAGATAAATATCAGCGGAAGTCGTTATAAAAATAGACTGTTATTTTTATAAATAGAATATTAAATTTAATTTTTATTAAATTATAATAAATTTCGTTAATAAATATAAAATTCTATTTCCGTTATATTATTAATTTATATTAAAAAACCAAATTAGTTTTATAATAAAGTTTCGCTTTTATTATATTTTTTTTTAATTTATAAATATTATTAAATATTAAATCTAATAAAATTTTAAAATATATTATCGATAAATTAATTACTATTAAATAAAATTAATATAGTACTAGAAAAAGTAATAATAAAAATAATTTTGTTATTTTATAAAAGCGATTGAAGTTTAATTATTATAATAGTTTTTAAAAAAGTTTACTAGTATTTATAAAACTATTAAAAAAAAATAATAATTTATATTTATATTATTAAAGTATTTATTAAAGAATTTACTATTAATATTCGCTTTTATAATAATTTTAATATTAGTTTATTAATTATTATTAAATCTAGTCTATTAAGTTTCTATTATATTCTATACTTATATTAGTTATTTTTATTCTTATAATAACCGGTTAAATATTATAAAAAATTTATTAAATTAAATTATTAAAACTAATAAACTGAAGTCGATTAATATATAAAGTTTTTTTAATTAGATTATTCGATTTAAAAGAACTTTTAATAAATATAAAACGAATTATTTATTATAATTTTATAAATAATTTAAATAACTATTAGATATAATAAAAAGTTTATTATAATTTTAAATAATAATTTTTTTATAATCCTTTAAAAGCCTAGATTATATAGTAAAATATTTTTAAAAATAATTTTTAGTTATAATTTCGCTATAAAATCGATACGGATTTAATATAATAACGGACTTATTTATTTTTAAAAAAATTTTATAAATATATAAATTTAACTAGATTATATTTTATTAATATTATTATTAGATAATATTAAAGTATTATTATAATAATTTAAATTTATATTATTTTCTATATATAATTATACTATTCTCGATTATTATTAGCTAGACTAAAAATTATATACGTTTTTTTTAATCTTTTTAATTTTTATTTAATTTTACCGCTTTTATTATTAAAAATAGAAATTAAATTAGTTTTAAAATTATTAAGAAGTATTAAATCTTTTTTATATATAAATATATACCGTATATAAAAGAACTCGCCGGATTTAAAATATACAAAATAAATACGCCTTATTATATAATTTTACTAGCGAATTCTCTATTTTTTATAATTTTAATTTTAAATAAATATCTATAAAAAATAATAATAAAAATATTTATATAAATTTATTTTTTAGCTTTTTATTTATTATAATTATTATAATTTTTATTTTTATATTTTTTTTGTCTACCGAATTATAGTAAAAAATTCGGTTAGATTTATTTAATAAAAGCTTTTTCTATAAATTAAAACTACTATTATTTCTATTTTATAATTAAAAATTATACGCTATTTATTTTGTAAATAAATTATAAAATATTATATTAAAGGTAAAAAACCTTTTATTAATAGATTGAAAATCTTTTAATAAATTTTATTTAATTTTATTTATTTATTAAATTAAAAGAATATAGTTTTATTAATAATTATTTTTCTATTTTATATATCGCTAGAATTTTATAGGCCTATTTTTCTAATAAATATAGTTTAAATATTAAAAAAATAATTTTTTTATAGATATATTTATAAAAGTAGTCTATTGATTTTAATAAAATATTAATTTTAATATTATAATAAAAACGGAATTTTATAAATAAATACTAATTATAAAATATTATTTATATATTATTTTAGATTTTTTTTTTAGTTTTTAAATAAATAAATAATATTAATTAAAGCCGCTAGAATCGTTTAAATTAAAAATATTAGTTTATCCTTTAAAAAAAAAATTATATATTATTATTTCTGAATTTTTATAGAATTTATATATTATAATTTCTATATTTTTATAAAAGTTATTAATTTTATTTTTAAACTTTTATAAATAATATATTATATTATTTATTTAAAAAAGCCAGGATTTTTATTAAAATAAAAGATAATAATTGAAATAATATTATTAATTTTATTGAAATTAAAATAATTAAAAAAGTTTAAAATAATTAAAATATAAATATAAAAAAAACCTTTTTTCTAGAATTTGATAATGTATATATTTAAATAGTATATATTTATTATATATATTCTATAAAATCCCGTATTAGCTTTTAAAACTTTAACTAGAATATATAAACGATAAGATCTATTATTTCAATATTTAACAAGAATAAACGTTTTTTTTAATTTTTTTTTAATTAAAGTTATAAATAAAAATAATAAAAAAAAATTATTAAAATTATAAAATAAAACGACAGCGTTTTATTTTTGAAATTTTGAATATTTTAAACTATTATAGTAGTTGTAAAATAGAATAATTGTTTTACTATTAATATTTTTAAATTTATATTTTTATTTTAATAGATTTATAAAACTATTATAAAGATTAATATTAAAGTTCTATTAGTTTTAAAAAATATAATTAAAGTTATTAAATTTAGTATAAATTATAATATCGATAATAAAATATAAAAAAAACTAATAAGAATATAATATATAATTAAATTAATTTGGATACTTTAAATATATTAATTAGTTATATAGAGTATATATTAAAACGCGATAATTATATAATAAAATCGCTTTAAATATACTATTAAAACGTAAATATATCTATATTATATAGCGATATAACTATATTTGAATAATTTATTTAGATTCTCCTCTTTTATTTATTAGTACTATTCTAGAGATTTTTATTTTTTAATTCTTATTATTTTTATTCCTTTTATTTTTATTATACTAATTTTCTTTAAATTTAATATATTAACCCGTTTAATTATATTAATCGTTAATACTAGCGAGTTTATTTATTCTATTACTATTATTTTTAAAATTAAAAAAGTTTTTAGTTTTATTTAGCTAATTTTATAAATTATAATAGCTTTTAAAATTATAAAAAAATATATTTTTATTTTAGCTCTATTTGTTATAAAAAAATAAAAAAAGATATTTTAATAGTATAGAAGAGTATTAAAAGAGAATCTATTATAAAATACAAGTATATATTTATTAAATAAAAAGATACCGGTTTAAACGCCGAGATATATTATTATTATTAAATATTACTATTAACGCAGCGACTTTATTAAATATAGGCTTATTATATATCTTTTTTAAAGCTATAAATGGGCTATACTATAATATATAAAAGGTTAGATTAAAATCTATTACTTATTCGATTTACTACTTTATATAAATATATATTATAATATATAGATTAATTTTTTTTATAATATTTTAAAATAATTATAAAACTTAGGTATTTTTTATAATTTAATTACAATTCAATTTTATATATTATTTTAATACTTTTTAATAATAATCAATTATATAAATTTATATAAATTTTAAAGCGTCGCTTTTTTACAAAAAATACGTTTGAAATTAAATATTTTGTATTTTTTATCGCGTAAAAATTTAACTAGATATTATATTTATAATTAATAATAGTAGTTTTTATAATAAAAAAAAAGTTTTATTATAGTTAATTAAAATATTATAGAGTATTAAACTATTTTAATTTAATTCAAATTTTTTTTCAATTTTATTTATTAATTAATAAAAAGTTTTTTTAATTACGTTTTTTTTATTACAAAAGTATTTTTACTAATTAATTTAAATATACGGTTTAGCTTTTTAAAATAATCGTTTTCTAAAATTTATATATACTACGATACAATTCTATTAGAGTAATAATATTAATATTTAATCTAATTTTATAAACTTATTATTCGATATTTTCTAATAGATTAATTTATAAATTTTATAGTAAAAGTAGATATTTTCTAGTAAATAAAGAAATTTTATAAGGTAGAATTTTATTTAAATATTAAAATTTTTTATAATTATCTAATTATTATTAAACTTCTTTTTATTATATACAAGAGTTTTTTAAAAATTATTATATAATATATTATAAATTTCTTCTTTAATTTATAAAAATTATATAAAATAATTTTTTTTATTATAAGCTTTTAAGTTCTAGCTATATTAATATTTAAATATTTTAAACTTCTATTATAAAAAAGAAATATCTTTATTATTAGCTAATATAGAAAATAATAATATTAAAGCTTTATTTTAATTAGAATTTTTTAAAGAAATTTTATTATTATTAAAAAATAGTATTAAAATATTATTCTAACTAGAATCTTTTAAAGTAACCTAATTATTATTATTTAATACTCTCAAATTTTATTTTAAAACTTTATTTATATTAGTATTTATAAAAATAATTTTAATATTATTAATTAATTCTATTAGATCTTTTATTAAAACCTTTTTTTCTTTTAATTTATTTTTAATATTTTTAAAGGCTATATTAATAAAGCTAGAAAGTAATAATAGAAATCGCGAGGTATTAAAATTGAATCTATTATAGAAGAAAGAAATTAAATAATATAAAAGAGTAGTAGAATATTAGTTATTATAAAATAATATTTTTTATATATCTAGATCCTTATTTATATACTTGACCTATATATAAAAAAAGTAACCGAATATATTTCCTATTATATACCAATCTTAAAATTTTTTTATAGTTTTATAAACTCTATAAATAAAAGTAAATCTAATATATAAAATAATTAGCGAATTATTTATAATAATTATTAGTAGTTTTTATTTAAAATAATATCTTCGTTATAATAAAATTAAACCGGAAATTAATAAAATTACAGTTATTAATAGTATAATAATAGCCGGAATCTATATATAAGCCGCTAGCTAAATAATTAGCAAGTCTACTTCTAATAGGAAGTTCCCGGTAAGTAGATTCTAGATAATAAAACGGGATAGTATTAAAATTATAAAATTAGCTTTTACTAATTAATAGATTTTAATAAAACTAAATATATAATAAATAAATAGCGTAATAAAGCTTTATATACTATTATTAAAAATTCTAACTAGTATAATAATATAATAGAATTCTATTTTATTATAATAAAATATATAGTATTTAAATTAGTAAAAATATACTAATATAAAAAATATAATAAAATTTTTAAATTGAATAATATTTTATATTAGTATTTATATTCCGGTTATAATAAAAAAACTATTTAAAATATAGCAATTATAGTTAAACTAATTATTAATCTAAAAACTCTATTAATATTAGTATAAATTTAAATAAAACTAGTTAAACTATTTAAAAAAATATTAAAAATTATTAAATTAAAGGTTATTATATAACTATTACTATAAACGCTATAATTAATTCGTTTAATTATAAAAATAATACTAGTAGTAGGCTTTATTTTATAAAAGTACTATTATATAACCGCAAATATTCGTTTATATTTAAATATAAAGAATTATAATATTTATTAAAATATTGACTATATAATAAATTTAATTAATTTAAAGTTTCTATTAAAATAACTACGATATACTATAATTAAAAAGATACTAGCTTTTATAATTATTAAAAATATTAATAAATAGTATTATAATACTACGAAATTTATAATTATCGAAATATTTATATCTAATAAAAAGCCTTTAAAGCTTATTAATATTATATATAGATTTTATTAAATCAATAAATTAAGCGCTAATATACTTATTAATATAAATATTATAAAATTGAAAAATATTAATATATAATTAGCTTTTGAAATAATAGAAAAGTACTAATTACTATTAATACTAAATCCATTAAAATAAATACTATAATTTATAATAATTAATATATTTTATTCCCGTTATATATTAGTAAAACTATTATAACCGCTAGTTTATATTAAAGCCCTTTAAACCTTTTATAAAATTATAACTTTATTTATAAATCTAAAAATCTAGATACCTTTATTAATTATATATATATATAATAGAATATATATTTAAATAAACTTATATTAAAAATAATTCGCTATATCTAATTTAACTAGCGATAAGAACGTATCTCGATATTATTTAGGAATATAAAGTTAAGAAATACTATAAAATTAGCTTAAAAAACTATAAATTAATTATTAAAATATTAAAACAAGAATTTAAATAGTTTTAAAAAACTTTAAATATTATATAGCAGCCGCTATAATAGCTATTATAGCCTTATATACCGCCGATATACTACTTATTCAAATTAATTATTAAATAGAAGTAGTATATTTTATAAAAATAGTAATTTTTAGAATATAAACTAAATAAATAATTTTAGCTATTTTATTTAAACGCTACCCGAGTTAATAATAAAATAATAGTAATATATTTTATATATTAGTACTAGAGTATATAAATATACTATTAATAGAAAATTAAAAATAGATTTTTAAGTCCGAGTAAATTTATATATACCCAATTAATATTTATAATAAAATAATTACTAATAAAACTTTTAGTAATATTTATAAAGAAAATTAAATAAAATAAATTATTATAGTTTTTTTATTTTCGTTTTTTTACCTTATAATATAAAAAAATACCTTATAGCTATATCGATAATTTAAATACTCGCTAGAAAAGGACTAGAGAAAATATCAATACCTACTATAATAAGTATTGGTACCGTTTAATACTTTCTCGATACCTATTTAATAAGGGTTTAAAACCCACTTTTCCTATTAAATCTTTTTAGATATTAAATACTGAAAATTAAAAAACAATAGGTATTATATAATAGATTAAATAACGGAATATTTTTTCTATAAATATATCGATAGATCGATTTAAATTCGTTTTTTATAAGGAAATTATCTGATTTAAACTCGTATAAAAAATTTTTAAAGCTATTTTTTAAGCTAATTATAATAGGTATATATATTTAGGTCGGGATTATATAAGCTGTTTACTCTAGAATATACGCTAAAAATATAATATTGAACTATTTTACCTTATTTATATAATATAATATTTATTTAATTTAGAAGTTTTTTAAAAAATTTATTTTTAAGTACTTTTAAGTACTTGAATCCTGGTACTTAACTTTTAAAAATACCTAAAACCAAAAGGTTTTAAGCTAGATAGGTTTCCTTAATAATATAGATTTATAGAAAAGCTATTTTTTTTATCTATATTTTGATTATATAAATTATAAAACTAGCGGCTTTTTTATTAAATTAAAAATAAAAATTTTATTTTAACCTTTTTTAATAAAAAAATTATTTTAGTATCTAATATCTAATATCTAATACTTGATACAGTATCGAGAAAGTATCTATCGACTATTTACTAGACAATTCCTTAATATTTCTTCGATTAATATTTAAAAATTCTTTCTAGCCAAATTCGATACTATCTTAAGAAGGTATTTTAAATTATCGATAGGCCAATAAAATATTAATTAAAGCTTTAAAAGCCGTATTATTATTAATATTCAAGTATTTAATAAAATAATAGTACTAGATACCTATTTGATTTTTCTATAATTAAAAATCCTAATATAAATTCGTAGCGCTAAAATCCTTTCTATAATAGATTTTATAAACTTTTTTTACTAATAATAGATTAACTAGTAGTACCGCTACCGTTTAATAATATTTTTATATTTAGGGTATATAATATTTCGAATACCAGTAATAGATTATTATAACTAATTAATTTATATATAATAGATAATAAATATAATTTTATATTTATTTTCCTTTTTTTATAAAGCTTATATTAATAATATTATATTTTTTTCTTTTTTAATAGAAGAATATATAGAGGATTTTAACTGGATTTATAGTATATTTAATACTATAAGTCTATATTTATTATTTATTAAATAATTTATTAATTATAAAACTATATATCTATTAGCCTAGAAGCTTAATATCTTCAGATTTATTATACTAAAAGATAACCTAGAAATAATTATAAAACTCTCGTTTATATATATTTTTTAATATTTAAAAAAAAAATTTAATATAATAAACTGCCTTCGGTAGTATATTAATAATTATAGAACTATTATTAAATTATTCTAAAAATATAAAACTTATATAAATAGTAATATTATTATTGGAAATAATATTTATAAAAAAACTACTACCTGAAATCTATTAATAATACTTATATTTAAAGTATTTATTATATTCTATTATTTATAGACGCTTTTTTTATTATTATCGATTTTACTCTATTTTAATAAAAGTTTAATATTATATATAAATCTAGATATTAGTAAAAGATTTAATTCTATATCCTATATTTTTTATAATATAAATTAAGCTATTTATAAAATAATTAAAAATTTTTAATATAAATTTAAATAATTAATTCTATTCTTTAAATATCTACTATTAAATATTAAAACATTCTATTAGTTTATAAAATTAAAGTTAAAATTATCGTTGAAATAGTTAAAAAGATCCGTTATATAATTAAAGTAGATAAATATATTAATATTATTTCTATAGATTATTCTATTATAATTAATATTTTATATTAGAATAGCTTAAGTATAGTATCTATAAAAAAATTTAATTTTTATTTAAATTAAACTTTCGAATATTTTTATAATTTAAAACTAAATATTTATTATAAGTTTAAAATTATATATACTATTCTAAATATATTATCGAGGTTAATTAGTTATAAATACCGTTTAAAAATAAATAAATTATCAAATATAAATATTTTTATTATATATTAATCTCTAGTAAATCTAATAATAATCTTAATAAAAATCCATTTATAATTAATTAATAGGTATATTAAAAAAAATCGCTAGATTATAATTAAAAAATTTACAAAAACTAATATAAAATTAGATAATAATATAATTAAACTATTATATTATATTATTAACGCGCTACTTTTTTCTAATAATAATAAACGAGGCTTATACTTAATAATATTTATTAATATAAAAAAAAATATTCTAGCTAGTATATAATAAAACAGGCTATTCTAGTTATATATATATATATAAACGTTTGATAAAAAACTTCTATATATATAGTATAGTAATATAACTATATAGATTTATTCGCTACTATTTATAGTATAAAGTTAATTAAATATTTCGCTATTATTTATATAGAGCTTTTATAAGATCGTTAGGTAAGCAGCCTGCGAACCTCGGGTCAACGGAGCTGCGTAGTAGAATATAGAAGATACCTATCTAGATAATAGTAGAACTAATTACTAAAGAATTAGTAATTTAGAACCCGCAGGGTTTTTATAAAATATAAACGCTATTTATATTAAATATAGCCCTATTTCCTACGAATTTTACTTCTATTAGGTCTTAAATTTTATAATTATATTTTTTTTAACTAGATTTAATCTTTTAAATTTTATTAATAGGTAATAAATTTATATAATATACTTTTATCTTTTATTAACTAGTATCCGGCTATATTAGAATTTATAAAAATTAGCCTTATAAATTATAAATAAACGGATTTTATATATAATTATAAAATTCAAATCTTTTATAATTTGGTTAAAAATTTAATTATTCTTTTATTTTATTTAATTAATTTAAATTAATTATTTTTACTTTATTTAAATATTTATAAATTATCAATTTCTCGCTTATAAAATTTATTTAATATTATTCTGTAAAGTCTAAAAAATTAAATTTATAAATAAATATATTAATATTTTATTCTTTTATTTATTATAAAATTATTTAAAATTATATAAAACTTTTTTAAAACTTTTTTAAAGAATAGATTTTATAAATCTTTACTTTTAATTATATTAAATTATTTCTAAAAATTAAATTTAGAAATAAATAGTACTTTAATTATATAATTTCTAATTTAAAATTATTATATTATTAATTATATAATAATTAAACGCTTTTAGTTTACTCTAATAATATTAAACTATATTTTACTATATAAAGTCGCTTAAAGTTTAATTTTTAGCTTTAATTTCTTCTAAAAAAGTATATAATAAAAAGTATAAAATAGACTAGAATTTTTTTTAAAATTATATTTTTTAAAAAGCTATATATATAATAAAATTGTAAATAATTACCTATTTATTAAACTATTATTTATCGAGCTTTTTTTTATTTTTATAATAATTTTTTAGTAAATATTCCTTGAAATATTTAAATAATTATACTCTTTTTTAAATTTTTATTATTTATTAAGTTATAAATTTTTTATAGCTTTTTTTTATTTTAAATTTAAAGTTATAGTTTATAATATAAAAATAATTTTTAGCTATTTTTATAATTTATTTATTAAATTATAGTTCTGGAATTATAAATTTCTTTTATTTCCTTAAAATTTTCGTCTAATTCTACGAATTCTATCTAACCTAGTAGATAAATAGGCCTAAAAATTTTTTTCTAACTTTCCATATAACCTTCGCTATAGAGCTTCTATATAAAAAAGACTATAATAAAAAGCCGCAGTTTAAAAATATATAAAAAATAGATATTTTAAATATTTAAATTATAATCCCGCGATTTATAATTTTAATAGTATTTTTAAATAATTATTTAAAATTTTCAGTTCTTTTAAACTAAATATTAATTTAAATTTTTATAACTAGTAAAAGCTCTATTTAATATATATAATATATAAAATATTTTTTTACCCGTCTTTATAACCCGTTTAGACTTTATTTATTACGCGTTAATAGGAAAAACTATTAAATATAGTTATTACTTGGAGATTAATTATTAATATAAATAGGATATTTATCCTATTTATAGAAGGTATAAAATATAAAATTCCGCCCGCTATTTTTATTTGGAAAAAAATATTTATTATATATAAATAGAATAGTAGTAGTTTTTTTGATAATTTAATAATAAATTTATTTTAAAAATATAAGCCTATTAATACTCTTATTTTTATAGCGGTAAATATAATTAAACCTTTTATTTTTATAAAAAAATAAGCCTTTATTTTATTATAAAATATAATAAATAATATTTATTAAATTATTAATAAAATATATATATTAATAATTCTTCTTTTAAATATTAATTTCAAATTTTTACTAATAGTTTATTTATAAATATAATAATTAATAGTTTTTTTTGATAATATAGATATATTATAAACTAGATTATTTAACTTAGTATAGAAATATAAATTTTTTAATTTATATATATATTTCTAATTATAAATTTTTAAATAATTAATAGATTTTATATAGTTTATTTCTTTTTTTTTTATCTTTAAATATATTTCTTATCCTAATACTTATTTTTTTTAATATACCTATATTTAATTTAACTTATTCGAAATTTTTTATAATTTTTTTATATTATTTAGATTACTAATTAGTTTATAAAAATTTTTAGAAAATATAATATTAATTTAATAAATTAAATATTAAAGTTTACCTTTAATTATATATTAATTAAATATTTATTCTATTTTCTATTCTTTTTTATTTTCTATTAAAATAGGCTAAATTTTAGAATTTTCGTTATAAAAGTACTATAATTCGAGTAAACGAATATAAAATATATAATAAATTCTTTTATATTATTTAAATAGCTTAAAAAAATAAATTTATTTATTAACTTTTTTTAAAATTTTAAAAGGCTTTAATTTTATATAATTTAGCTTTTTCTAAATTTTAAAATACAAATATTAAAAGTTTATAATAATATTTTTTTATTTTTTTAAAAGTTAATAGTTTTGTAATAAATATTATAATATTTTATTTTTTATTTCAAGATTTTTTTATAGAATTTAACTAAATATTTTCTTAAATTTTTTAACTAATTTATTTTTTTAAATAATAAGAGCGCGTTTTTATTTTAAAATTATATCTTAAAATTTAATTTCTAAAATAATAATATATTTTTTAAATAATTTATTTAACGGTTTACTAATATTTATATATATTTTCTTTTTATAAATAAACTCTACTAAAATGTTATTTTTTATTAATTATCCTACTTATAATTATAATAAACTTATAGATAATATTTTAAAATTTAATTTTATCGCTTTATTTAGTTATTAATTTAAAAATAAAATATAATATTAAATTTTTTTTTAATATTTAAATAGTAATAAAAAATATTTTCGAATTTATTTATAAAAAGCGATTTTTTATTATTAATAATTTCTTATATAATTTTATAATATTTAATAAATTCGCGTTATAATAATTTTATTAACTTTTTATATTAATACTTTTAGAAATAAAAGTATAAGTTATATATTTAATTAATGAATTTTTTAATATAAAAATTAAATTATAGGTTTTTTTTATATAAAGGTCGATTATAAATAATAAATTAATAATAAAATCTATTATTACTATATAAAACAATTTTATCTTCTTTAATAAAATTATTTTTAATTAATTATAAAGCCTATTATAGTAGATTTATACTTTTTAATAATTAGAATATATTTTATAAAGATTTTTTATTTTTTTTATTATATTTAATTAATAATATTTTTTATAAACCGAATTTTTTATTCTTTTTTTTTAAAATAACCTATTCTAAAATTATTCTATTTTATATACAAAATTTCTTTTTTTATCGCCGGATTATTAGATATATAAACTACTAGACTTCTTTAAAATAGTTTATCTTTTTCGATTCTCTATTTCGAAAAATCTTCCTAATTAGTAGTAAATTTTTAGCGCTATTTTTTCTTATAATAAAGGCGTCCCTTTATTAAAGTTTAAAAAACTACTCCGCTATAGATAATTATATATTTAAAAAAAAATTTTCTAATTTAATAATCTATTAAATTAAAAGCCGAGAGTTTATAAAATTTAAAAATTATAAATTTTTTTAAATTTTTCCTTATTTTTATAAATAGTAAGAATATTTATAATAGTTATATTATTTAAATATACTATTAAAATTACTATATATTTTATTATTATAAATATTCTAACTATTTTTCTTTTATAATTTAAGCCAGTGGTTTTTATTATAAAGTTTATTTTATAAAATAAATAGAAAATTATTATTATTATTATTCTCGCTATTATTAAATTTTTTAATATTAAACCTTTTAAATAGTATATCGGCTATATTTAATAAACCTTTCTAGTATCCTATATAGAAATTAAATACAGCTAGTTTTTATATCTACCGTATTTATTTTATAGTAAGTTTTTCTATAATTATAAAATGTTTAAAGTTTTTATAATCTATAATTATATAAATTACTTTTTTAGCTTTTTATAAATAATATTATTAACTTTTAAAATCTATTATTATAATATTAAGCTTTTTATTATATATATATTTTAATAGAATTCTATACTTTTAAATTTATAGCTAAAAATATTATTAAATACTAGTATAAACTTTTTTCTAGTTTTTTATTAAAAATCCCCCCTATTTAATACTTTAATAAATCTATTTCAGTATAAATTTTAGTATTTATATTATAATACTATAAAATAAAAATTAAAGTAAAAACTTTTATTAATTTTTTAAAGGCTTTTTATACTTTTTTAAATTAAATAAACTTAAATTTAGTCTATTTTTTTTAATATTATAGATTAAATTAATTAAAAAGATAATTATTTATAAAAAGCCTTTTTTAAATCGCCTATAAAATTCTATAAATTTTAAAAATTTTAGAATTTTCTTTATATTTTCTAGTATTAGTTATCTATTTATAGCTTTAATTTTTAAAGGCTTTATATAAAATTTTTACTAATTTATTATAAAGTTTAAAAATATAATTTTAGTATAATAAAAAATATATTTTAATAATTTAATATATAAATAATATTTTAGTAAAATTTAAATAATTATATAAATATATTTTTAATAATTTTTTTTAAAAATGAATTAGTATATAATTAAAATAAATTATATAAAATATATTAAAATAAATTTATAATATTATATTAATATATAATTAAAAAATAATAGAAGTATTTATAAATCTTAATAGTATAATTTAATTACTATATTATTTATAATAAATTTCAAATATAATTTTTTATTTATTTTTCTATCTATAATTTTAATATAATAATAAATATTATAATTATCGATTTTAATAATTTATTTCGTATATATAAATCTATTTAAAGTTTTTAATAATAGGGATAAAAAACAGTTATTTTTAATAGTAGTTTTATTAAAATTCTTATAATTTATATATAATTATAAGCTATTATTTTTTTATAAATAAATAGTATTAATACTTTAATTAGATTACTCGAAGGTTTTTTCTAGTTTTTAGTTTATTTACTAATTAAATATTCTTAAATTACTATTAATTTATCTAATTATATTTTATAGATTAGATTTATTTTTAGCTATTTATTTAGCTTTAAATTTATTAAATACTCTTTTTAATTATATATATTAAAGCTATCAATAAATTCTTTTATAAAAAACTCTACTTAGCTTTATAAAACCAGCGGAATTTTAGATCTTTAAGCCTATATAATATTATATCTTACTTTATTTAAAATAGTTATTTTTATCTTTAAATTAGATATTAAATTGTAAAAAAATATAATTTATATATTACTTTTTCTATTTATTATTAATATCGTTAATATAATAAATTCCTTTATAATATAAATACTAATCTAGTTTAGTATCGTTTTATAAATAATAGAATTATTTATATAAATCTATTTCTAATTTTATTAATCAATATTAAAGTCTATTTTCATTAGCTAGAGATAATTTAATTATATTATATCTATATATATTTATAATATAATAATTATTTCTTAAATAATAATTATTTTTTAAATATTTTTTATTTTATAATTATCTATTATATTTGTATCTAGTTGATAAAAGTTATAAAATAGAATCCGATAGTAATTTACTACTTTAATTTACTTTAAAGCTATTTAGTTTTTAAATAAAAAAAGTTTTTTAATAAATATTTATAAAATAAAATTTTTTTTTATACTAAAATTAATTATATAATAAACTATTTAAAGGCCTATAAAAGTATTAATATATAAAAAAACTACTATAGTAAATATTTACCGTTTAATTATTAATAATCCTTTTATAATAGCGGTATATACTAAAGATTTTTTTTTTATATTTTTTTCCTTTTATTATATTTTTTCTATTTTTCTATAAATTTAAAATATATAGGATTATTTATTTTATATTTTTTAATTTTATAGATTTAATATTTTATTTTAAACGCTATTTTTTTTATATTTTTTTAAATATTTAATTAAATTCTAATTACTATTTTTATTATAACCTAACTTTTTTCTTTTTTTTTAAAAAATTCATTCTTTAACTATTTTATTTAAAGAATTTAATATTTTTATTAAATATTTTATACTTTAATTTAAATATAGTATTTATCTTTTATAAATATTCCCCTAGTATAATATATTCTATTAAAAAGGTTTAATAAATTTTTAATTTTTTAAAATTTTATAGCGTTTTATTATTAATTTACTTATTTATTTTAATTTATAAATAAAAAACTTTTATAAACTTATCTATTAAATAATCTAAATTACTAGATTATTATTATAAGTATTAGTTAAATATAGTTATTAAATATAATTCTTGCTATTTTATAAATTCTAATTAGGCTTTTATTTATATATTCCGGATTATTAAATTATTAAAAACATCTTTATAATATTTGATAAAATTATTTTTAATAGATAATTTATTTTTAATATTTATTAGTTTAATATAATTAAATTATTAAATTTTAGATTTATTATTAAACCTAAAAGCTATTTAGTAAATTTTTTTTTAATAAAAATTTTTTTGAATAAAATTTTGAAATATTTTTTATAATTAGTAAGCTATTATATTATATTTCTATATTTAATATATTACTTTTCGTTAAATACTTTTAATCTATTAGCTTTCTATTTAATATTTAAAAAAAGATCGGTAATAATTATTATTATACTACTTCTTATAACCCGCGCTAGTTTCTAGCTTAATAATTTATAAATAAATTTCTAATAATTTATTTTTTAACTTTAGTTTCTAAATATAAAACCGAGTTTATAGTCTTTATACTCTAATTTTTTTTTAATAAAATTAATTTACTAGAAGCTTTATTTATTTAATTATTTATTTTTTAAATATTTCTTTTAATAAATAAAAATTTATTCGCTAGATTATTTTTATTATTTTCGTTTAGATTTTTAAATAAATTTTATTTATTATTACTAAACTTTATAATTCGGTCCTTTTATAAAGCTTCTAGCGGTTCTAAAGTTTATATATAAAGCTTTCCTTTTTAAATTCCTTTTACTATTTTATTAAATAACTCCTTATAATTAAAGAATAATCAAAATTATACAATCGCTAGACGAGTAGCCTACGAGCTTTAGATTAATAAAGCTGCGTAGTAAATTATAAAAAATATTTATTAAAATAATAGTAGAAGTAATTATTAAAAAATAGTTGTTTAAAATCTATAGGGTTTTTACTAAATATAAGCGCTATACGTATTAAGTATAGCCCCACCTCCTGCGAAATTCATTCCGATTAAGCCTCCGGCCTTATAGTTTTATAGCTAGTATTTAGTTTTATAAAACTATTTTATATATTTATTATCGATTTTATCCTCGTTCTATTAAAATTATATAAAGGATACGATTATTATATATTAATAAGGAATAAATTTACTAAAATAATTATTTATATATCTAGAAGAACTATTTAAACCGATAAATAATAGGTAAAATAATTTATAAATAGATTAATAAAACAAAATTAAAGTATATTATAAATAGTAATTCTTAAATATAGTAAAAAGTTTATAGATTAATTATAATACTAGATATTTAAAATATTAAAATAAGATTTATAGTATTTTATTATCTAGTATTTTCAAGTTAATAGTATATTAAAATCGTTTAATTAAGTTGTTAAAATTATTTTATATTATTTTATTAGTATATTAAATAATTTTAAATTATAACTTACTATTTTTTAAAAAAATATTAATAATTTTTAATAGTTTTATAAATAATAATTCTATATTTAAAGTAATTTATTAAATATTATTCAAATTTATTATTTATAAAATATTAGGCCTTTTTTATTTATTAGACCCTAAATAAATTATTTAATTAGAAAATACGCTAGATTTTTAAATTTTTATTTACGCTTTTATTAAAGAACTAGCTACTTTTTTAACTATAATATAAATAGTTAATTACTATAACTCGACTATTTTAAAAGCTAATAAATCTATAAACGCGTCTATAATATAAAATACTATTATATTTATAATTATAAAAGAATACTAGTCTAAATATATTAATATTAAAGATACTATTATTTTTATTATAATAAAAAGAAAAGATTATTATAATATATACAACTAATTAGTTTATTTTAAAGTTAGCAATTTAATAAAAATATTTTTATATTAAAGCTATAATATATTAAATTTTACTTTTTAAAAAAATAAAATAATAGCTAATAGGTCTTTTTAAAAATAATAAAAATATTGAATTATTAGCCTATTATTTAAAATTTTTACTTATTATAAAAATTTATAATATAATAATAATAGTATATCTAAAGCTTATTATTAACTCTAGTAATAATCTCAAATATTATTATTATATATCGATACCTCAAATTATTATTAATAGTAATAAAAAGTTTATAGTTAAACGAATTTTTTATAAGCGCCGTATTTATAAAAATAAAGATTTTTATATTTAATATTATATTTATTAGGTTAATTATAGTTTTAAAAATATTAGGTAAATATTTAAATACCGTTTAAATAATATTAAAGTATTAGTAAAAGAGTATAAACGCTATTTTTACGCGGAATTAATATTAAACTATAGTAAAAACGTTAAAAATACGAATACTAATATTAAGTAATAAAAATAAACTAAAAAACCGTTTATTAACGAGGAAAAGCCTATTATTAAAAGCTAATAGTTTTATTTATTACCGGTACCGATTATAGTTATATTATATAAGTTGAAGGTTAATAGACTAATTAGGGCTAAATAGCTACCGTAATCTAAAAGAGGCCTTTTAAATATATTTATCTAATTGAATTTAGCGTTTTTAATCGCCTATATTTATTTAGTTATAGATTCTATAGGTAGATAATTTCTTACCTTTAATATAATACCATTACTCTATACCAATTATATATAAGATAATATAAATAGAATAATTAATTTATATAATATTAAAATGAAAATTTAATTTACAAGTTATATTAATTTAAAAATTATTTTTTATTTTTAAAAAAATAATAAATTTTTTAAATATATTATAAAAAATTATATATTTAAATTAATATATAATTTTTTATTTAAATTATTTTATAGTTTTTAAATTATTCAATTGAAAATTTTATAAATTTATATTAATTAAAATTTAATAAAAAATTTTTTCTATTATTTTATATTATAAATAAATATTTTAATTATATTTATAAAAGAAAACTTATTTATAAATTATATATTAGAAATTTAAATTAAATTATAAATAAAATTTAATATTTCTCTCTTTTAATAATAAAAAATTTAAATAAAATTTATAAAATAAAATTTTTTTTTTATTTAAATATCTAGAGTATTTATTATTATATTAAAATTTAAAAAAATAATAAATAAAAAAATCCATTTCCTATTTATTATAATAATTTTGGATATTATATTATATAATAACAATTTTAAATACTATATTATAAAATAATAGTTTTTAATATTTTATTCTATTATTTAATTTAATAAATTTTTAAAAAATCTTTTAAATATATATTAGTAATAATTTTATAAAAATTTTGATCTATTTAATATAATAAAAATAGATAATTTATTAATTTTTTTAAAAAATAATATTTAATATTTAATATATATATAAACGCTTTTTATAGATTTACTACTATATTATTTATATATTAAAATAAAAAAGTATATATTTAATATATATAAAATTAAAGTTGAAAAATTTATTATTTATTTTAATAATAATTTAATAAAAAAACTCTTGATTAAATATAAAAAAAATTAATTTATTTTGGAATATATTATAATATATAGTATTTTTCTAACTTTATAACTTTTTATTAATATTTTATTAAAATATTTTTAAAAGTATACTATTATTAGTATTATTATTATTTAGAAAAAATTATAAAAAAAAATAAAATATTAAATTCATTTAATTAAAGAAAAAGTTAATATATTTAAAATATTAAAATAAAATCTTATAATAATATTTATTCTTTAATAGTTTAATTGTATATTTTAAATTTTTATTAGTACTAATACTTTTAAATATATTATTTTGGTAATTATTTTAAAATCTTACCAAATTAATATATAAATTTATTAATAATTTATTATTTATTAAATCTAAAAATAATAATAATAAAATGAAAATATAATATCGGTAATTTTAAAATATTAGCTACTATTTATAATTATTAATAATAGCGATAGAATATTAAAAAAACCTTTATAAAATAAAAATTATTATTAATTATATAAATCTTTATAATTTTTCTATAAAAAAGTTCTAATTATAAAAATATTAAAAAATTAAAAGTATTTTAAATGATAAATTACATTGAATATATTTAAATATATTTTTTAATTTTAAAATTTAATATTATTAACGCTATTAGTATTATTATATAGTTTTTTTAATAATTTTTTTATTTTATTTATTTTTTATATTTTTTTTTATAAGTTATATTTAAATAAAAATTTATTTTAAAATATTTTAATTCAAATTAATTTAATTTTATTTATTTTTTTCTATTATATATTTATATTCTTTTTTTTAGAATACTATTATTATTATTATTTTAATATTTTTCTATTTTTTATTAGGAATTTTTTTTATTACTAATTTTATTATTATTAAGTTTTTTTATTATATTAATAATATTAATATAATATTATATTTAATATTAATATTTTAATTATTAATTTCACTTTAAAAAGCTTTAATTAATATAAAATTTAAATAAATATTATATTATTTATAATATATATTATTATAAGGTATAATCAATCTATATTTTTATTAGTTATAATTAATTTTTTAAAAAAAATAAACGTTTTTAGAAATTTTTAATATAAATATTTAATTAAATTAAAAAATATTATTATTTTTAAAATAATTTTATTTTTTTTATTTTTATCGCTTTCGTTTTTATATTAAATAATTACTATATTAATAAATTTAACTGTATAAATAATTATAGATAATACCGCTATTATATATATAGGCTATATATTTTCTCTATTATATACTATTATTATTTAAAAATATTAATTAAAATTTAAAAATTATAGTTTTTATTTTATTATAAAATTTATATTAAATATATTATTAATAACTCTTAATAGAAGTATTTAAAAATTATAATTTATAATCTTCTTTTTTTTTATAAATAAAAAGCCTATTTTTAATTCTAATTATAATTTTATTATTAATATTAATTTTAATTTCAATTTTAAAGCTAATTCTTTTTATAATATTATTTTTAAAAACTTTATTTAATTTAAAATAAATTTTAATAAGAATTCAAATTAATTATTAACGCTTTTTAATTTTTTTAACTGCTTTTAAAATATTATTTTAAAATTCAATTTAAATTCTATAAAAAAAGAGAAATTATTTTAAAAAAAATTTAACTAGCCGGATTTATAATAAAATTTAACCGGGCTTTATTATAGTTAATAAAACTATTAAAAAAATAGGTTAAAAATTATTTTAATTAATTATAAATTAGAATTATATAAATTAGTTTTTTATTATACTAGATTTTATAATATAATAAATATTTCTAGAATATAAATACATTTTACTTATTTTTACGAGTATATAAAATATTAATTTATAAAATAAATTTCGAATATATTAGCTTTAATTATAAAATATAAACTTTATTTTTAAAAAAATTAGTTAATCGAATTAATAGATTTTTTTTTTAAATTATTTTAATTTTCAGAAATTCTTTTTATTAAATTAATATTTTATAATAAAAAGTTTTAAAAATATACTTAATATTATATTAATACTTTTATATTTATTATAAATTATAATTAAAAGTATTATTATAATATTTTTAATTATAAACTAAAACCTTTTATTATATATAATAAAATATATTTTATTTAAAGACCTTTAAAATCTATTAATAAAAAATCTTTTATATTTATATAATATATTTGTTTAGATTCTAATAAAATTATTAGTATTTATATTAATAATAATTATAAAACTAATTTCAGCAGTTATTTAAATCAAGCAATCTTATAGAATTTAGATTATATATTTCAAAGATTTAATTTTTATATTAATTACTATTAAATAATTTAGAAAAAATCTATTTAAAAGAATATAATTTAAATTTAAAGCTATTTATATTATAAATTAATATATAAACACGGCTAACTTTTAAAAAAAAGGCTAATAAATACTATAAAAATCTACTAATCTAGAATAAAAATAAAATTTAAATTTTAATTTTGAATAAATACTTTAAAAGCTATTTTTAGAATATTTATCTATTTTAAAAAAAAGATTAAAACTTTAATAGATATAATTTTTAAAATTTGAATTTAAATTATCCAATTTATATACTATTATAATATATTTTCTTTTTAAAAATAAATAAAAATTTAATTAAAGTTAGATTTTTAATTAATAAAGTAATAAACGATATATTTATTAATATAATAACTATCTCTTTTATTTGTATTAAAATATTATAGAATTAAATCTAGATATTCTTAATATAAAGCTTTTTTAATAGTATTTTTATAATATATTAATAATTTATAAATCAAATATATTTAGTTTTTTTTACTAAAATTAAATAAAAATTTATATTGAATTATATTAAAAAATTTAAAATTGATTAATAATAAATAATTTAAATTTTATAAATAATTTTTTAAATTTGAAATATTATTAGATTTTTACTTTTTTATATATATATAATAACCATTTTATATATATATAGGAATAATATATTTATATATTATTATATTATATTATAACCTATTTTTTCTATATTTAATAATAACTACTAGTAGACTGGTCACTCGACCGGGTTTTATAGATAAAATCTGGATCTGGAACCGACCCGAGTTAGGTTAAAGAATCCTAGAACCTAATTTAAATTAGGTCGGGTTTTAATTAAATTAAATTTTTAATAAATTGATTTTAAATCGGGTCGGATTTTTAATATATCGGTTTTAAATTGGATTTAATCTAATTAACCTACTAAAAGTTTATTGAAACTTAATAATATAACTAATAATATTAATTCTATAGTACTAGTTTTTTTTACTATAGTTAAAATTATATTAATATTTAATAACTATAACTATTACTTATATATTATCCTATTATTTTACTCTATTATATTACTACTATATAAAAATAAAATTATATTTAATAATAGTACTATTAATTTATTATTATAGAATTAACCGGGTCCTTTTTATAAAAAAAATAATTCGAATAAATTTAATAAAGAATTAATATTAGATTTATTAATTAGTAGTATTTATTTAGATTAATCTATAAGTTAGCTTTTTAATTAAAATACTAGTATATTTATTATACTAATATATTTATATTAAGAGAAATAAAAGTAAATAAAAATAAAAATAAAAAAAATTTAACTTTAATATCTAATTTTGATTTTTTAAATTAATAGTAAATATATTTAATAGTATAATAGTATTTATAAAGCTTTTAAAATTTAATAGTTAACTATTTTTATAGTAGTATAAATTAAAGATTTTTTTAATAAATTTATAAATCCCTTTTAAATATAAAAGGTAGATAGTTTAAATAGAAGTTATTTAAAATATTAATCCGATTTTAAATAGATTGCTTAAATTTTTAATAATAGATTTATAATTATTTATAAAAACTATTTTAAAGTTTTTAAATAATTTATTATTTTTGATTAATCTACTATATTAATTATATATAAATATATAATCTCTATTTTTTATTAAAGATCTAAATAATAAACTTTCTAGTTAAATATTAAAGCTAGTTTTAAACGTATAAATATATTAGATAATATTTAAAAATAATATATTATTAATATATTATTTTAAACGAAAAGTTATACGGATAATAATAGGGATTTTAATTAAAAAATTTAGAACCGTTAGCTATATAAAATTTTTATATAGCTCGACCTCCCTTTATAAACTATTAATAATCTTACTTTTTAAAATCTTTTCTAGATATTTTATTCTAATTTATAATATAATAATTAAATAACTTCAATTAATTAGATTAAAAAGAATTATATTAATATTTATAAAAAGATTTATAATAAGCTATTAAATATAAATTAAATATTCTTTATAATAAATACCTAGTCTAGTTTTTAAAGGGTTTTATACCTAGAAGTACTAATATATTAGATTAATAATCGATATTAGTTTTAAAAATAGATATTAAAGTTTATACTATTAGGTATTAATTATTCTAGTAAAATATAATATAGTAATTAATTAACTTTTATTAATTACTATTAAATTAGGCGATAACTCTTTAATATTATTACTAATAATATAAGCTTAAATAATACTTTAAAGATAGAATTAAAAAGTAAACTCTTTTAATTTAAATAAAAATAGGAAAAGACTAAGAATTCTTTATTATATTTAGCCTATATTATTAATTTTATAGTTTAGGATTTTATTATAGCGATTGAATTATAGATAATAAATAATATTTTAAACCGGGATTTAAAGGATAAATATATTAATAATCTTAAAATAAAGCTATTAAGTATAATAAAAAAAGTAATATAATAAAATAATATATTAAAAAAAATTAAATTATTAATAATAGTTTAGTTTTATACGCTTGCTATTTATATTAATATATTTTTTTAATATAAGTTACGTTTTAAATAATTCTAACTAAAAAAAAATAAAAATTATAAACCGAGAGGTCTACTCTAAAATATTAATATCTAGTAGAATTTAATATATTTAATAATCTATTAAGTATATTAGATATATAAAATCTTTAAAATCTATATTAATAAATTTTAAATATTAGATAATAGGTTTAATAAAATCCGTCTAGATATTTATAATTAGTTATTCCTTTTATTTTTTAATACTATATTTTATTCTTTTTATAATTTTATATTTATTATTTTATAGACTATTAATACGAGTATTTATTTAATATTCCGTATTTTTATTAAAATATATAACTATTTTAAAATAATTGAGGAAGTTTTTAAAGTATTATATTATTTTATAAAAGCTATTATAATAGAAGCCTGCTAAATAATAATTTAGAAACTTAAAAAATATTATTTATATATAGAAAAAAAAGGTATATTAATATATAATCTAACTAATATTATAGATCCGATAGTAAAATTAAACTTATATTATAATTAGGATATTAATAAAATATTTAAATCCGGCTGATAAAATTTTATAGATCGTTATTAAAAAGAGTTTTTATAGTATTTTAATAAAAATTATAATAACTTTTTTAATATTTTAGTATAAGATAATTAATCTATAAAGATTTAATAGATAATATTTATAGGTTATATATCTATATTCTACTAATTCTATATAGCTATTTATACTAGTTTTAGCTAGTATTCTTTAACTACTCGCACGTATCTAAGGGAATCGTATAAAAGTAGAGCGATATTTTAGTATAGATATTACCGAGTATATATTAGACTAGTAATTTTAAAGAAATAATACTTTTAATTTTTCTAGATTAGTTTAAATAGTTTAAATTATTTTTTTTTATTTATTATCCTCTATTAGAATTAAGCGTGTATTTAATTTTATAAGAAAAATTTATTAATAGGACCGAGTTTAACTAAATCTATTATATATAAAGTAAATTATATTAATTAAATATAATAATTAAATAATAGATCTAGAATTAAAAAAAGGAATAAATAAATTATAGGATTTACTTTATTAATAAAAAAAAATAAATAAATCGTATAAGGATTCTTTTTATAATTTTAAACTAGAAGCTATTATTATTAAAATATATTAGTTAATAAGTAATAGTAATTTATTTTTTTATATTCCTTTTAAAGATTTTATAAAAAAGTAATATAATATTATTCTTTAAACTTCGAAATATAAATTCTATATTTCCTTTTTTTTTAATTTATTCCTTTTTTCTCGATTAAAATAGCTATTTAATCTATCTTATTAAATATAAAATAAATACTATATCCTTTTATTATATTATAGCCCGTTTAGTATACTTTATAATTATATCGATGATTTAAGACACTCGCTAGAGAAGGACTAGAGAAAGTGTCAACACCTACTATAGTAGGTGCTGGCACCGTTTGAYACCTTCTCGATACCTACTTAGTAGGGGCTTAAAACCCACTTTTCGTGTTAAACCTTCTCAGGTATTAGGTGTCAGGTGCTAAAAATAGAGATAAAATTAGTATTATATAGTAGACTTTATAACGTAATATTATTTTATATAGATATATCGATAGATCGATTTAAATTCGTTTTTTATAAGGAAACTATCTRATTTGAACTCGTRTAAAAWTTTTTTAAARCTATTTTCTAGGCTAACTATAATAGGTATTTAACTTATAGTTAGGATTATATAAGCTATTTAATCTAGACTATACGCTAATAATATAATATTTAGCTATTTTAGCTTATTTATATTACGTAATTCCTATTTAACTTAGAAATCTTTAAGAAATTTATTTTTAAGCGCTTTTAAGCACCTAAATCCTGGTACTTAACTCCTAAAAAACCTAATACCTGAAACCTAGCACCTTTTAGAGAGAGTTTTAAACTAGATTATTTTTTTTATATTATAGGCTTATAGAGCAGCTAGTTCTTCTATATAAAAACTAATTATATATACTATAAAACTAGCGGCTTTTTAATTATATTAAAAATAAAAATTTTATTTTAACCCTTTTTAAAAAAAATCCTACTAGCATTTTCTAACACCTAACACCTAACACCTGACACGATATCGAGAAAGTATCTACCGAGGAAATACTAGATACTTATCTAGTAATTCCTCGTTTAATACCTCTGCACTCTCTCTAGCCTATTCTAATACTATCTCAAGAAGGTATCTAAAATTATCGATGGGCCTATAAGGTAGATAGCTATTAAATTAATAATTATTTACTTTTAGCTCTATATTACTAGTAATATATATAAGTAATATATTTATATTTAAATACTAATATTATATAAGCTTCGGTACTCTTTTAAAGCGCTAGTAAAGCCGAGATTTAAATTTTAATTACCGTTTTTTCTCTAGAAGGTTATATATCTAGTATAAGTTTTTAAATAAAGCGACCGAATAGTATTTTAGATATTAAATTCTTTATAGATTTCTAATATTGATAAATCTTTTTTAAAATTACGCGTTCTAATTTAATTTAGTATTTTATTTAATAAAATATTAATATTTTATATTTTAATATATTTATTTTCTATATTATCTTTCCTATATCTAATAGTTTAAAACTTTTGAGAAGGGAGTTTAAAAATCGGGTTATTAGAGCGTTATTAACGTACTAAACTTATAGAGTATTTAGGTCTTATATATTACCTTTTATAATAGACGCTATTATTAGCTATTATAGATAGTAATTATAGAAGTAATTAAATTAAAAGAAAATAATAAATTATAAGTTTTATATACGGCTTTACGGGTGGTTTAAACTATTCTAGAATTTAATTTTAATAATATCGAGTTAAGCTCTACTAATAATTTATTTAATATATATAGCTTTTTATAGTACTATTATTTTATTATTTTTTTATTTTAGAAAATATAATTTTAGAATTTAAAGGTTTATATATAACTCTATAATTAATATATTCCCGTTTATAGAGTAATTAGTAATATAATAACTATATAGACCTTTATATATAATTTATAGCTAATTACTAGGCCGAACTTTATATTATTACTAATTTTAAAATTATAGATCGATAATAGAATTTTATATAGCCGCGTTTATTAAAAGAGTTAATTTAATTTTAAATTAAAGAAAATAGGATTATTTAAAAAATATATAGTAATATATTTAAGTAATATAATTATTTATTATATTAAATAGGTTTTTAGTATTTATTTATAAGAGTTTATTATAATAAAAAGTAATTATAGAAAACTATAATATAGACGCGGCTTTTATACTATAACTAGTAGTAGTATAAACTATTAATTCCCTTTAAATATTATCTATTAATCCTTCTACCGATTATATAAAAAAAGTAATTAAAGCTTTAGATAACTTTATTAAACGGGTATTAAAATCTTTTTATTATTAGTAAATAGATTGAGTAAATAATATAAGATTATTAGATTAAATAGTTTTAATTTTTTATAAATTTAGGTAATTAGAATTATTATTTTAACTATAAAATATATTATATATTACGCGAATATTTATAAAGTTATTTTAAAAAATATAAAGTTAGATATTATTTAATAAAAAGATAAGATAAATATATTAAATATTTTAAGTAAACTAGATTAAATTAAATTTTTAGTTTATTTATTTATTAATAACTATTTAAATATTAAAAAGCGAGATAATATTAACGGCCGAGTTCTAATAGTTTATATATTATACTATTCTATTAAAGTTAATATATCTAGAGTATAAGTATAAAAATAATATAATAAAAACTTTAGTAATTATATTTTTTTAGCTAGTATATTTAATATATATTACGACGATATATTATTTATAAAAAATATAAAAGTTATAAATATATTATTAATATATATTATTTAACTATTTAAGATTATAGCTTTAATAAAAACTAAATTATTTTTTTTATATACTATAATTCTAGTATTAAGCTTCTTTTAAATAATTTTAACTAAAATTAAAATATTTTAAAAAATTATACTTTATTTTCGCCGTCGGATTTTAAAAATAAATATATTAGACTTTTACTAGAATTCGAATCTAGAACCTTTAAAATATAATAGAAATACCTAAAAATTATAACTATTAAATTATAGAAGATATTAATATATTTAACTAAATTAATATAATATATTAGTTTTTTATATAAAAATAAATTTTAAATTTTATAATTTACGAATTATATATTATATTAATTTTATTAATTATAGTAATATTTAATAGAATTAATTTAGTATATCTAATAATAAAGTTATTCGCTATTTATCTAGGAATTAACTATATATATAATATACCCTCGGCTCTAATTACTAGAGTAAACGTTTTAATATTAAAGGCTTTTAGTTTTATAAAGCTAGCCGGATTGATACTTTATAGATAAACCCGTTTTATTAACTAAACTTACTCTTTTAATTAAGTTTTTACTATTATATAAAAGGTTTTATTTATTTTTTTTTATTATAATAGCTTTTTTTATAAAATTAAAACTATATTTTATTAACCCGAAAACCGTAGCTAGTAGAAAGCAAAGGTTAAAATAGAGTAAAAATAAAGCTAAGCTTTATATATAATAAAGGGCCGACTGTATAATAATATTTAAAAGGCTTAAGAAATTAAAAAAGATAAATAAATAGAAGTGGTTTATAGATAAAAAAATACTAAAAATATTAATTTAAATAGAAATAAAAGATAAAAAGATAGTAAATAATAAATATAGTAATATATTTAAGTAAAATAACTACTAGTTTTATTAACTATTATCTAGCGTTAGTATTTAAATAGAAGTTAAGGGTTAAAGTATTAGTAGAAAGAAATAAAAAGGTAGATATTATTATAGTAATTTTTAAGAAGATTTTTAAAGAGGTAATATATATAAAAAATATAATATATAATAATTATTTTTTTTAAATCTAATATTTATCTAGTTTATATCTAAATAATTAGATTTATCTAAAGTTTTAAAATATATAACCCCTATTATTAATATTATCGCCTAATAGATTATCTACTATACTAATATTATAGAACTTTAGAAAGTAGGCTTAAAAAACCCTATAAATAAGTTAAAAATATTTAAAAATATAATTAAAACTTTTATAAATATTATTAATAGAAAAATTAAATCGCTTTATTATAGATAAAATCTAAAAAGATTATTAAAAGAAATTAATAAAAAAATAAATAAAGTTTTAAAAATTTATATAAAAAAGGATAATATAGTATCTATTAAAGAAGATAATTTTTATAGGGAGGATAAGAGCTAAAAAAAAACGGGTAGTAAAGAAACTAGTAAGGAAGAGGAGACTAATAAGAAGGAGGAGATTAATAAAAAGAAGGAAAGTAAAAAAAAAGAGAATAGTATAAAAAAAAAATAATTTTATAGATATAATAAATATAAATAATATATTATTTTTATATATTATTTATTAAGGAGTTAATTTAAATATTCATATTTATTATTTTAATAAATATACTTTTTAACTAGTTTAATTAATAATTTTAAACTATATAATTAAATAGTATAATATAATATTAATAATTTTAGTTATTATAAATATACTTTAATATTTATTATTATTTATTATCCTTTTAAAATTTCTAATTTTAGAATATTATTAATATAATATCTAAGTTATTTATAGCTATTTATAGATATAGTTTTTTTATTAAACTATTTTTAATAATAATTAAAGATCCTTTATTAATTATTAAAAGATTAAATATTTTTATTTTTATAGCTTTTTTAATATATATTATCCTTTTTATCTTTATTTTCTAGTTATTAAATATATTATCCACTTTTTTATTATTTATATCTATATAAAAAAAGATCCGCTATATAATTAAAGGTATAATAGGTATAGTATTTTTATTAACCTTCTTTTTTATTAATTAAACTATATCCTATATTAGTATTAGAATAGAATTATATTATAAGCTTGAAGTATATTATCTATTTATATTACTATTAGGTTATCTTTAACTAGTTAATATTTTTAAACGTTATTAGCTAAGTTTTTATAGCTATTATTAAATAGTTAATACGAATTTAAAAAATTCTAATATATAGAAAAAATAATAGTTAAAAAAATAATAAAAAATCTATTTATTAATTTTTAATTTTTATAGCCTGTTTTCTAGCGTAATTAATCTTTAAAAATATATACTAACTAGGAGTTAGTATAGTTTATACTTATATTATTTAATTATATTATTATACTCGCTATTTATTATTTTATTATTATTACTATTAATTTATTCTAATTTAATTAATAGTATCGAAAGTATACAAGCAGTATACTGCCAAGTATACTAAGACGGGTACTCCTGTAGAGCTTTAGTAGAGCTTTATTTATTTAATCGGGTTAGACTAGTATAGGAGTATCCCTAGCCACCAGATTTATTTATATATAGAGTAGGCAGAGCCCACTAGTTAGTTAATTAAGTAGTATTCTATATATATAATTTCAATAGGTTATAAGCCCGAAGCTTATAGCTGCTTATTTATACTTATTATATCGTTTAATTTATCGCTCCTATTTTTATATAAATACCTCCTAGTATTACTAATATATATTACGTTTAGATATCTACTAGAACTCTTTATAGAGCCTATAACCAGGCGAGTAATATATAGAATTCCTAAGTAGAATAAAAAGAAGGGGGAACGAGCTTAGCTTATAGCTGTTATATATTATATACTATAATTTTTAGACCTTATATACTAATATAATCTAGATTTATTAGCTAAGTTAATCTATATATTTACCCTTTATACTTTACTTATTGAATAACTATTATATTAAATTTCGAATAGAACGCTAATCTACTATATAGTTGTATTTTATAATTCTTTAGGAAATAATATAAATTAGGATAATATAACGCTGTTATTAGTTAGTTAAACGCGCTACAGCGCCTTTAAACTATTTTCTCTGCTATTCTAGAAAGAATCCGGATACCTAGATGGACGTATAAATATATACTAGTACTACTAGCAACTTTAAATATAAATAAATAAACTAGCGCTATTATAGTACTAGATTTTACCTATAAAAAGGGGGCTGGTTAATAGTTTTCCTAGCTATTATATTCTATTATCACGATTTATAATAGATAAAGAGTCTAGAATATATTTATTAACTATTAAAACTGTTTTATATTATATTATTGGATAGAAAGCCCCTATATACCTATTATCTATTTTCCCAGCCTTTATATTACTAGCTATATTAGCTATAATAGGCCTATTAGAGTAATATAAACCTTTATTATTTAAGGTCCCTCCTCGTTTATACGAGATAAATAAATAATATAAAGATTTTATTAAAGGACGTTTTCCTAAAGGCCTACCTCTAAATCTTCGCGCACGACGCGTCGATAATTAAATAGCTTTGAACTATTAACGAATACCAATAGCTCCTGAGTGCTATTAAACGTAATTCTAACGAGCCTAATAATTAGGATTCTGATTATTAACTACCCAGTCGATCACCTTTTATATTAATTCAATTAATTAAAACTAAAATCGATACTAATAATCTATTTATACCTTTATTATTATTATACCTCTTCGGTCTAGCGGTTAATATACTTTTTAGTAGCCCCTCTACTTTTTTTTCGCCTTTATCTTTTTTTTTATCGACTCCGATACCTAGTTATTTATAAACTCCTAGCTATTTATATCTATTAAGCTCGCGAGGCTAAAATAAATTTATTAGTATTATATTTATTAACGAGGATATTATTAAATTAGGGAGTTTAAACTTTTTAATTTTATTTATTCTAATATTAAATACCTCTAATAATTAAAAGCTATAGAACTATTATATTAAAAAATTCTTATTAATTAATAAACTAGATAGTATTTTTAAAGAAGTTTTTAATTATTATATATCTACTTTTCTATAATAATACTAGAATAAAAAGGTATATAGAGCTATTAAAGTAATTTATAAACTAAACATTTATATTTTTGTAAAATATATAAATATTTTATTATAAATAATTATTAAATTTAAGGCTAGTTTCGAATTATATATTATAGTTGGCAATGGTCTAGCTTATTATAATATCGTAGAGCTGTCGTATAGCTTCGGCTAAGACGTTATATCGCTATATTATACTAGTAGGAAAGGGGGMCTATATAATTAAAGGAATTCCCTTTAATATTTATAGCTCTTTAGATATTAATATATATATATTCTTTATATATAGCTCYRTRTATATAATARTAGGAYAYTAAAYTATTATCTATACTTTTATATAGTTTCCCTACTATTATATCCCTTTTATACTTTAATATTTCTACTTTTTATAAAAGGTAGTTCGATTATATCGCGAAATTATAGTATAAGATAGTAATAGTAATACTACGCTTATAACTAGATTATAACCGTTAATAAATATAGTTATACTATAAGATAATAATATAAATAAGCTTATTAGCAACGTTTTAAATATAAAGATTCGAGCTTTTAAAATAAAACGAGCTTTAGTTTATTAATAAAGAAGGTTAAAAATATTAAAAATTAAAAAGGAATTAAGATTCCCGAAATTATTTATTATTATATATCGATAGTAAGCCTCTAAAACCCCGATTAACGATTTTAAATATATTAAAAGGTAGAAAATAAATAAAAAATCGAAGTTAAAGATCCCTAACCTTATTTAATATAAAGATAAAAATTACGCGGAATATATATTATTTAAGTATAAATATAAATATATTTTTAAAACTTGTCTAATTATATATAAAATAGAAGCTTTAAGGATTTTATTTAATATAAACTATTTTAATCGCTATTTAATAAATATATAAAACTAAATTAAAAAAGCGAACTTAAATACTAGGTTTAAAATAATTTAAAAAAAATAGCTAAAACTTTTACTAGATTAATTTAACCTTTAAATTATCCGCGGTATTAAAATAATATTATAATATTTTAATATAAAATATTATAATAAATAAGATATTTTCTTATTTATTAGATATTTAAAAGATCTTAAAAATTATATAAAAGAATTTTTACCGGATTATATTCGGGTAAATATTTTAAAAAACGCTTTTTAAAGTAGTATAGCCGATAAAATATTTAAAATATTTAATCTTTTAAAAATATATTAAAGGATTATTAATTAGATAATTAAAATTAAATCGGTTTAATTATAATATTAAACGTATATTAATTGTAGTAATATAAATATTAAAATATTAAATTTTAAAAATTATAAAAGTAATTAAAAAGGATAAAGTTTATTTAATATTATTATACTAGCGATTAACGCGAATATAATAATAATTAATTATAGAAATTATAAAGGTTAATATAATTCTTAAGAATATAATTTAAATAATAACTATGGATTTTATAAAAATAGTAATATATTAACAACAATTATTTATTAAAAATATAGTAAAAAAGGTTATAAAAGACCTGATTACTTTTATAAAAATAAAAAAAGAAAAAATAAAATCTAATAGATATTACTTTTATACTATTAAGTCGCTAATAAATAGGGTTATAGATATTTTATCTAGTTATAAACGTAATTATTTAGAAGGAAAAATAAAAGGTTAAATTAATTATATTTATTAATTATAATATAAATCTAAATTTTATATTATAATATTATATAAAGGAGTTAAAGTTATATAATAACCGCGATATTAAAGCGCCGATTAAAACGTTAAATAGTATAAGCTTAATTTATTTTTAAAAATATAAACTTTCGATTAACTTTATTAATTTAAAAAAGGAATCTAGAATAATAATAGATAAATATATTAAAATAAATATTAAATCCTTTAATATTATATTTAACCTCCTATAATTATATTAATATAATCTAGATATTAATTAAGTATATATACGATAGATATAGCGCGATTTTAGCGTTATTTTAGCGGGAATAAATATTAAATTAATTCTAGTTAAAGAATTAAAATATTTATTAAAAATAAAAGAATTTAAATAATTATATTTTTTTAATATAAAATTATATAATAAAAATAATATAATCGCTTTATATAGTATTAAAAAGATAACTTTATTTAAAAAATATACCGATTTAAAAAAGGTTTATAATTTTTAAAAAATTAATAAATTTTTTAAATATTTTATAAATAATTATATCTTTAAAATAATAGGTAATCTATTATTTAAACTTTTATATAATTTTTTAATTATTAAATTAAAGGTTTTATAGATTTATATTAATAAAAATCTAATAAAAGAATTTATTTATTATTTAATATTATAAGTTAGCGTTTTAATTATATTTATAAAAAAGAAAAATAGTAGTTTTTATTTTTATATTAACTATTAAAAATTAAACCGGATTATTATTAAAAACTAGTACCTTTTTTTTTTAATATTAAAAGCTTTAAATAAGTTATATAAAGTAATAATTTTTATATATCTAGATATCCGGAATACCTACTATTATATTAGAATTCGGAAGGGCGATAAATAGAAAATAATATTTTATATTTATTATAACTACTTTAAATATTATATTATACTATTTAGTTTAATAAATACCCTAACTACTTTTTAAATATATATTAATAACGTTTTTAAAAATTTTTTAGATCTTTTTATTATAATATATATAAATAATTTACTAGTCTATTCTAAAAATAAAGCCGAGTACTTAATATATATATAAAAGGTTTTTATAAAGTTATTATAATATAGGCTATATATTAAATTAAAAAAGTATTTATTTAATATATATAAAATTAAATTTATAAAATTCGTTATTCGCTTTAATAATATTATAATAGAGAAGTCCTATATTAAATATATAAAAAATTAGCCCTTTTTAAAATTATATTATAACGTATAATATTTTTTTAAATTTATAAACTTTTACTAATATTTTATTAAAGTATTTTTATAGATAGTATTACCGCTAATATTATTACTAAAAAGCGGTAATAAAAGGAAGTTTAATATTAAGTTTATTTTAATTAAAAAAGTAACTAGTATATTTAAAATATTAAAGGAACGTTTTATAATAGTATTTATTTTATAATAATTTAATTATATATTTTAAATTTATATTAAAATAAATATTTTAAAGTATACTATTTTAGTAATTATCTTATAATTTTTTAGTATTAATATATAAATCCGCTAGTACTCTATCGCTTATTAATTTTAAAAAAAGATAATAACTAAGTATAATTATAATATCGGAGATTTAAAAATACTAGCTATTATTTATATCTATAAATAATAGCGATATTATATTAAAGAAGCTCTTTATAAAATAGAAATTATTATTAATTATATAAATCTTTATAATTTTTTTATAAAAAAGGAGTTTAGTTATAAAAACATTAGATAATAAAAGCGGCTAGCTAGGCTAGATCTAGATTTAAAGTATAGGCCGGGKAAATTAAATCCTACCGATATAATATTATAGAAAAATAACTATAAAGTATTTAAAGTCTATACCGCTTTTAATATTTTAAATTAAAAATATATTTATTTAATTTTATACTCTAGGGAGTTTTAGAAAAATTTTAAAGAAAGTATAAAATCGATTATAAATTTTTTAAAGATTTAGCGCTATTTATTTAAAACTTTTATAGAATAAAATAAAAATAAATTTAAAAGTTTATAAAAGACTTTAAATAATATTAAAAAGTCGCTAGAAAATAATAAAAAAAGCTATTTTAATAATAAGATATTATTAATTAATTCTAGAAATATTTAAAAGAGTTTTTAAAAGTTATTTAAAAATATTAAAACCGTTATTAAAAATATTTAAAAAATAATAGTAATACGCTTTATAACGAAGGAAATAAAGGCTAATATTTTTAATAAAAAAGGCGAGCTTTTAAAAAATACCTTTAAGTATARATTTYTAATAAARRGTCGYRTATYTAATATYTATATAAAAAAGCGCGATAATATTATATTATTTATATCTTTTTATAGTTAAAGGATACCTTTAATATTAATAAGGAAAAGAGATAAAAATACTTTAAAGAATAATATAAGGGCGTCGACTCCGCCTTTTATAGTTAAAAGGAAATCTTTTAAAATAAAAAAGAAGTAGATATTAGTAAAAACTTATAATTTTAGAATATATAAAAAGCTAAAAGCTTTTTATAAATCTAATACTACTATATATAATAATATTTAATCGATTCCTTTAAATAATTCTAATAATTTTAAAAATTTATAATTAAGGCGATAAATTATTAAAAAAGCGGTTTTAAAGAATATATATAATATATCTTTATTATCTTTTTATTATATTATAGAAGGGTTTTAAAAATTTAATAATATAATTAAAAAATTAATATTTTTAAAAAAAAAATTACCTGATAATTTATTAAACGTTTATATAATACTAGAATAATTTAATAAAAATTATAAGTAGTACTAGAACTAAGAATTATTTTATTATAATAAAAAATAGTATTTATTTTTTAATATAATTAGATAAAAAGCTTTTAAATATAATTATAATGATTTTATAACGGGTTATTTCGGTTATAAAAGAATATTAAAGTTTATTTACTAAAAATACTTTTAATTAAATATAGTAAAGGATATTAAATATTATATATATATCTATAATACGTACTACCGGGTAAAATCTATAAGGTATAAGCCGTATAGCGAAATATAGCCGTTAGAAAGACCTTTAAAACTATTTAGTAATTTAATTATAGATTTTATTATTAATCTACCTTTATATAAATACCTTTATATTATATATAATTCGATTTTTATAATAGTCGACTACTATATAAAGCTCGCTATATATATTTTATACTAGATAATTATAATTATAGAAAAGCTGGCGGATATTTTTATTAATAAAATATATAGTTATTATAATATATTTAAATCGCTAGTCTTTAATTAAAGGACTTTTTTTATTTTATAATTTTAATCTATTTTTTACTATTATTTAAAAATTAAATATTATTTAAATACTATTTTTTATTTATAAATTAATAAGTAAATTAAATAATAAAACTAAACTTTAGAATAATTTTTAAAAAGCTTTATTAATTATAATTAGGACGATTAAAATAAATAGCTATCCTTCGCGGAATTTATATATAATAATAGTAAATATATTTCTATCGGTATAACGCTATTCTTTACTGCTATTAATAAATATTCTAATCTAGGAAATAATATTTAAATTAATAATACTAAAGATAATATATCTAGAATATATTAATATATTAAAAAGTATATATATATATATATTTAGCTTAAAAACTAATAGAAAGTAGTAATAAAAAGGTAATTTAAATATTATAATTAAAAATATTCTATAAAATCCTTTATTATTAATAATATAATATAATTAAATAAATATAATATTAAAATAAAAAGATTATTAAAAAAACTAGATTATAAATTTTATAAGCTTTTTAAAATAATAGAATTAGTAAGTTTATAATTATATTATCTAAAATTTCTAATATTAATAAATTATATTTATCCCGTTTTTTATATTTTTTTTCTCGAATTATATATAATAGTAGAAGGGAGAAGTAAAAAAGATCTATTATTTTTATTTATTAATAGTAAAAAATAATATAAAATAAAAAAARTATTTAATTTAAAATAGTATTATAGAAAATTATAATATTTAATAAAATAGTTTAACTATAGCTTTAAAAATAATAGCTAGTTTAACGTTAAAAAAATATCAGAAGTTAGTAAATATATAGAGGATTTTTATTATATATATCCTAAAAAACTATTAAATAATAGTAAAAAGGGCTTTTTAAAAAAAAAATAAAAAAAAAAAATAAATTATAATTAAACTATATATAAGTATATAAATAAAATAATAAATAAAAAAATAAATAATATTAAAAATATAAAATAATAATAAAAACGAAATTTTATATAATTACCGAAGTTTACTAATAGAATATATATTAGAAAATATATATTATAAAATATATTATTAAAAAAGGTTAAAATTAAAAAAAAGTTTTATTAAAATATAAATCTTAAAATTATAACTATTTAAAGATAATATAAATTTAAAGGTAAAATATAGAAATAAATATATAAGAATAAATATTAAAAATAAATATAAAGCGCTAGACGAATATAAAATTATATAATAATATTACTTTTTTTTATTTTACTTTTATTAGTAGAGGAAAAATTATTTTTTTTAATTAAATTTAATTATTCTTTTTTAATAATTAAAGGATCTAAGCGGTTTTAATATAAAATTAGCGCGTAAAATCGCGTAAAAAGGGTAAATATATAGTAAAGTATATTATATTAATATTTATATTAATTAATTTTTTTAAAGTATAAATAGCTTTAATAATATTAAAAATACTAATAGTTTTTTTTTACCGCGTTTTAGCTTTTTTTTAAACCTTAATTTATTTATAGCTAGAAAAGATAATAATATATAAGCGGTGTATAATATAATATTTTTTATTTTTATTAATAACGTTAATAGTAATAATAATAAAAATTATCTTATTAATTATTAAAATAAATTTTTAAAAAATTTATATAGATTAAAGAAGCTACCGCGATATATAGATTTAATATACTAGTTTATATTTTTTATAAAGTTTAGAATAACGCGTATAATATTTAAAGCCGACGCTAGACTTTATATAATAAATAAAAGTATAATAAGTAGTAAAATTATTCTTTAACTATTTCTTATTAAAAATTATTAAATAGTAGTATTAAATAAATAATATATATTATAATACTAGCTTTAATATATTAACGGTAGTAATCCTTTTATAAAACTAAAATACTTAATAATATTAAAGTATCAGGCGTCTATATATTCTAAAAAGTTTTTTTAGCTATAAAAATTTTAAAAGCTTTAGGACTTATAATAAAAGATATAAAAGTTAAAGAAGGTTTATAAAAGAATAAAGCTAGTAAATAAAGGTAAGATATAATAAAAATAATAAAAATTTAAATTAAGGAATAGATTTATACTAGAAGAGAAACGTTTATTATATATTTATAAGTAAAAGATAGAATTATATTATTTAACGCGAGATTTATAATATTAGTAATATAAATTAAATTATTTAAAGTTTAATAGCTTTAATTATTTATAATTATTATAGTATAGTATAGCTATTAAGTAGAGCTATTAAGTAATATTAATTTTTATAGATATATTTTAACGCGAGTATTTAATAAGTATTAAAGGATATTAATAATATATTATAATACGACGGTTAATATTAATATTAATACCGAATAACTTTTAATATATAAAATAAAGCTATTTATATATTTTATATATAATAATAAAACGTTTTATATATAAATATATATTAGCGTCGCGTATTTTTAAATTATTAATTTAACTAATATATATCTAAATACACGCGCTTTATACTAAAAGTTTAGCTATCTATCGTATATATATCGCCTAATTATAGAATAATAAGGATACTATTATAGAAAAGGGGATATTATTATAGTTAATAATAGTTTAGCTTATTATAATATTATAGAGCCGTTGTATAGCTTTAGCTAAAACGTTATATCGCTATATTATACTAGTAGAAAAGAGGGCCTATATAATTAAGGGAATTCCCCCTAATATTTATAGCTCTTTAGATATTAATATATATATATTCTCTATATATAGCTCCGTGTATACGATAGTAGGACGCTAGACTATTGCCTATACTTTTATATAGTTTCCCTGCTATTGTATTCCTTTTATATATAAGGAACTGTTAATCTAAAATAAATCTAGGCCTATTTTAATAATCTTTATTATTTATAGTTTAAAAATATTAAAGAATATATAATAGAATTTTACTACTTAAATAATAAACTTATAACTATAAATTTCGCTTTTTCTAAATTAATACTTATTAATAAATTCCTTTTAGACTTTAAACCTGATTTTTTAATTTTTTATACTACTTTTACTATTATTAATATTATTATACCTAAAGCCGATATATAAAGCGTTACTTTAAATAAAATAGTCCGTATAATTAAAAAAAAAAAACGCTTTTAATAAATCGATATTTCTATTAATTTAATAGTAATAATAGCTATAAATAGCGAGAAACGCTTAATAAATTAATATACTATTTTTAAAAAACTAGACTATCTAACTAAAAATTACTTTAAAAACTATCCTAAACTCCGTTTAAAATAGTATAAAAGAGGCCGAGGTAGCTATAGAAATGGCTGTAAAAGTAGTTATAGAGGTTATAACGGCTATAACGGTTATAATAACGATAAAAATAGTAATAAAGACGATAAAAATAAAAAGGATAATAATAAAAAGCGCTATTATAATAATAATAATAACTCGTGTTTTAAATCTAGGAAGAATAAGTAGAAGAACGATAAAGAAACCCCTATCGGATTTTTAATAGTAGTTATATTATTAGCTACTAATTTAAATCTAGCTAATAACTGGCTATTTAATAGTACTTACTTATAGTATACTACTTTCTAGAAATATCTATTAAGCGACTTTCGTCTATTAAAATAGATATAAATAATAGGATACTTTAATACTAAAAATAGCCTAATATATATAAGTATACTAAAGCTCTAATATATAGTTAATAAAAAACTAAAGCTAGTAATAATTTTAGTTATTTAGTATATACTAGAATTAATAGCTAATCTTTTATCGACAAATTAATTCTAAAAAAAAGGTATTAAATTTAAACTACTAGAAGAAGGTTTTTATTTTAATTTTAAAACTTTTAAAACTATATTAATTATTAGCAGGCGTAGTAGATATTATTTATTTTATCTGGTTAAAATACCCTCGTCGGCGTTATTAAAAGCTATAAATATATTTTTAGTAACTATTAATAAAAAAGTTAAAAAGATTTAATATATTTATTTAAGTTATATCAGTAACTAGAATCTTTAAAAACTTACCGGCTAATTAACCAGTATTAATTTAAAAAGGATTCTAGATAATTATATATATAAATCCTATACTATTAGTAAATAATATAGTTATCTTTATATTTTACTAATTAAATCTAATAAACTACTAATAGAGCTGGTTTACTTAAATACTATAGATTCTATTTAGACGTCCCTTTACTAACTTTTTATAGCTTATAATAGTATTATTTATATATTAACCTTCCTAAATAATATAATTTAAGTCTATAGCGTGTTTTATAATAGAATAAAAAACGCCGAAACTATTTATACCTACTAGAATAAATTCGGGCCCTATATAAAATAAGCTTCTATAGAGTTAAGCGTTTTTAAAATAATAGCGGTAGCGAGTATAAAAATAGATTTTTTACTACTAACTTCGTAGAACGCGGTATATACTAGAAATATATTATTTTTAAAAATTTATAGTAAAACGGAGCCGCTAAACGCTTTAGATAAATAATTATATATAAAGTTTATCTAATATTTATTACTAGTAGTATAAATTTAAAATACTAGCCCTTTTTTATTAAAGCTACTGCTTTCTTTTATTTTCGGTCGCTAAATAGTAAATTTAATAGTATAATACCGTATTAAAAAATATATAGAATTTTATTAAATTTATTTAAACTTTATATCTTAAATTCGACTATATACTTTTTTTATATATATTATCTTTATAAATTCAACCTTTATACCGAACGCTGTATTTATATTAGCTATTCCTCGAATAGTATATATAACTTAATAAGGCCCGATAGTAAAATTATTTATTATTTTTTATTAAAATTCGACGAATTTAATAACCTAAATATAAATAATATTAAAAACGGTAACGATAAATTAAAATAACCTAAGCTAGTTTTTAAATAATAATTGCTTTAGAAGCGGCTCTTGTATATAAATATTATAGAGTTATTTTTTAAATAGATATTACGTACGGATTAAAAATCCGCGGTATATAACTAATTAATATTTTTACCATTAACGTTATTATAGTCTATATTAGATTTATTATTAGAATCCTTTTTTTTATTGTTGCTAATAATATAAGTATACTATAGTAAACGGTTTATAGTAAAGATAATAGGTTTAATTTAAAGCTACTTTATTAATATTCTAGCTAATATCTTTAAAAGTTATCTATAACTACGCCTTCTTTAATTACCTTCTAGATTATCTAATTTAATTATATTCTTATCTACTCTATTTAGTAAAATAGGCTCTAAGAGCGACCCTCTAGAGTCTAAAATATATAATAAAGCTATAGCTAGGCCGTATATTAAATATTAAAAATAAATAATAAAAAAAAGCTAGAGTTTTTAGAATATAATAATATATAAATAATATATACTAAACGATTACTATCTTCTATATAATCTATTTTTCCTAGCCGCTAGGTCTTTAAAGTTAAATAGGATATATATAGCAATATCGTAAAATTTAAAATATAATAAATAGTTTATAGCTTTCTATAATAGTTTAATATTAACTTTTATAAAAAGAATACAATAATAGGAAAACTATATAGAAGTATAGGTAATAATCTAGCGTTCTACTATTGTATATACGAAACTATACGTAGAGAATATATATATATTAATATTTAAAGAGCTATAAATATTAAAGGGAATTTTTTTAATTATATAAACCCTTTTTTCTACTAGTATAATATAGTAATATAATATTTTAGTTAAAGCTATATAACGGCTTTATAATATTATAATAAGCTAGATTATTATTAATTATAATAATATCCCTTCTTTTATAGCAGTTAAGCCTTTTATATAAAGCGCGCGTATTTAAACGCGTATTAATTAAATTAATAATTTAAAAATATATAATATTAATACGCGTTTATATAAAAAATATTTTATTATTATATATAAAATATATAAATAGCTTTACTTTATATACTAAAGATTATTTAGTATTAATATTAATATTAATTATTATACTATAATATATTATTAATACTTTTTAATATTTACTAAATATTTATATTAAAATATATTTATAAAAATTAATATCGTTTAATAATTCTACTTAATAATTATATTACGCTATAATAATTATAAATAATTAAAATTATTAAACTTTAAATAATTTAATTTATATTATTAATATTATAGACTTTATATTATATAATATATTTTTATTTTTTATTTATAAATATATAATAACTATTTTTTTTCTAATATAAATTTATTCTTTAATTTAAATTTTTATTATTTTTATTATACTTTACTTTTATTTATTAGTTTTACTTTTTTATAAATTTTTTTTAACTTTTATATCTTTTATTATAAATTTTAAAGCTTTTAAAATTTTTATAATTAAAAAAACTTTTTAAAATATATAAACGCCCGATATTTTAATATTATTAAATATTCTAATTTTATAAAAGAATTATTATTATTAATATATTAAAACTAGTATTATAATATATATTATTTATTTAATATTATTATTTAATAACTTTTAATAAAAAATAATTAAAAAATAACTTTACTATTTACTATATTTTTACTTATTATATAAAACCTAGCGTTAGCTTTAAATATTATATATATTATTTAAAACTTTAAAAAAAATATAAACTAATATATTAAATCTATATATCGCGGTAATTTTTTTAATCTATATAAATCCTTTAAAAATTTATTTTAGTAATTAATAAAATAATTTCTACTACTATTACTATTAATATTATCGATAAAAATAAAAAACGATATATTATACGCCGCTTATATATTATTATCCTTTTTAACTATAAATAAATCAAGGTTTAAGAAAAAGTTAAAACGCGGTGAAAAAAAACCGTCGGTATTTTTAATATTATTAAAATTATTTATATTTTAAAAAAATCGATTAATATAGGTATTAATATAATATACTTTACTATATATTTATCCTTTTTATATAATTTCGCGTACTAATTTTATACTAAAACTATTTAGATTTTTTAATTATTAAAGAGGAGTAGTTAAATTTAATTAAAAAAAATAATTTTTTCTTTATTAATAAAAGCGAGATAAAAAAAAGTAATATTATTATATAGTTTTATATTTATTTAATACTTTATATCTATCTTTAATATTTATTTTTATATATTTATTTTTATATTTTATTTTTAAACCTATATTATTTTTAAATAATTATAATTTTAAAATTTATATTTTAATAAAGTTTTTTTTTAACTTTAACTTTTTTTAATAATATATTTTATAATATATATTTTTTAATATATATTCTACCGGTAAATTTTAGTAATTTTATAAAATTTTATTTTTATTATTATTTTATATTTTTAATATTAATTATTATTTTATTTATTACTTTATTTATATATTTATATATAGTTTAATTATAATTTTTTTTTTTTTTACTTCTTTTTTAAAGAGCTCTTTTTATTATTATTTAATAATTTTTTAGAATATATACGATAAAAGTCCTTTATATATTTACTAGCTCCTAATATTTTTTTAATATTAAGCTAGCTTTTATTTTTAAAATTATAGCTAAATTATTTTATTAAATATTATAATTTCCTATAATATTATTTTAGATTAAATACTTTTTTTATTTTATATTATTTTTTACTATCGATAAATAAAAGTAATAAATTTTTTTTATCTTTTTCTTCTACTATTATATATAGTTTAAGAAAAAAAATATAAAAAATAAAATAAATATAATCTATTAATATTAAAAATTTTAAACGGTATAATTATAGATTTACTAGTTCTATTACTTTAAAAAACTAATAGAATTTATAATCTAGTTTTTTTAATAGCCTTTTTATTTTAATATTATATCTATTTAATTATATTATATTATTAATAGTAAAAAATTTTATAAAATATTTTTAATTATAATATTTAAATTACCTTTTTATTACTACTTTTTATTAGCTTTTAAGCTAAATATATATATATATATATCTTTTAGTATACTAACACGCTCTAAATATATTACTTTTAGTATTATCGATTTAAATATTATTTCCTAGATTAAAATATCTACTAATAATAATAAAAAATAATATTATACCGGTAGAAGTATACTTACTATTATTATACGTAAATTCTTTAAAAAATAGCTATTTATTCTAATTATTCTAATTATAATTAACGAAACCTTTTAAAAATTACTCTAAAATTTAGTTTTATCGTTTAATTTACCCGTTAGTTTATAAATAAAAAGCGGTATCTAAATAATATTTAATTTTTAAATAATAATAAAGAATAAATTAAAATTATAAAATAAAAAAAATTTCTTAATTAAAAACTAACGATTAAAATATATTATAATAGTTATATATTTTATTAATAAAAGTATCCGCTAGGTCTTTTATAATTATAATTAATTAGTATAAAATATATATAGCGAGCTTTATATAGCGGTCGACTACTATAAAAATCGAATTATATATAACACGGAGGCGTTTATATAAAAATAAATTAATAATAAAATCTATAATTAAATCGTTAAACGGTTTTAGAATTTTTTTAATAGCTATATTTCGCCGTATAGCTTATATCTTATAGGTTTTACCTGGTAGTATATATTATAAGTATATTATATATATATTAGAAAATGTCCTTTATCGGCTTCCCGATCCGAAAGAAGTATAAACTTTATCGGTTAGTATCGAATAACCGTAGTTATAAATCCGGTTAGTTCGATTCTAAAGATTTCGACTATTAAAACTACTAGATTTTATATAATTACGAGTTTATAGTATTACTATATATATAGTAGAATAAAAAATATCTTTAATTATAAAGCGTATTAAGCGTATTTAAATATATTTTTTAATTTTAAAATCTAATATTATTAACGCTATTAATATCGTTATAAAATTTTTCTAATAGTTTTTTCGTTTTATTTATTTTTTATACCTTTTTTTATAAGTTATATTTAAAAAAACTTTTATTTTAATACGTTTCGATTTAAATTAATTTAATTCTATTTATTTTCTTTTCGTTATATATTAATATTATACCTTCTATTATACTATTATTACTATCCGAATATCTTTTTATCTCCTTTTAGGAATCTTTTTCTTTATTACTAATTTTATTATCTTTAAATCCTTTTACTATATTAATAGCATCGATACGCCGCTATAATCGATATAGATACTTTAAATATTATTCTAATTTTAAAAAACTTTTACTAATATAAGGATTAAATAAATACTATACTATATATAGTATATATTATAATAAAGTAGAGTCGATTTATATTTCTAATAGTTATAGCTAATTTCCTAGGGAAAATAGACGCCTCTAGGAAGCTTTAATATAAATATTTAGTCGAATTAAAATAAATTATTACTTTTAAAATAGCCTTATCTTTTTAGCTCCTATTACTCTCGCCTTTATAATGTATAGGTGCTATATTAGTAGATTCGACTCTATAAATAACTATAAGTAATTCCGCTATTATAATTATAAGCGGAATATCTAATATATTATACCCTCTCTTTCCCTAAAAATATTAATCGAAATCTAGAAGTAAAGGTTTCTACTTTACTATAAAAGTCGTACTAGGCGTATTAGAAATAGTTTTCGGTAAAAATAACTAGAAGCTATAGCTTATAACCTTCCTTTTCTTTTATAAACGATAATTCTAACTCTAATTCTAATTCTAATTCTATTATTAATAATAACTTCGATTTAAACTTTAAAGCTAACTCCTTTTATAATAGTATCTTTAAAAGCTCTACTCCGTTTAAAACGAATTTTAGTATACTTTTAAATCGATTACTAGCGCCTTTTAATTTTTTTAACCGCCTTTAACCTATTATTTCGAAGTTTAATTTAAATCCTATAAAAAAGGAGAAATTATTTTAGAAAAGATCTAGCTAGCCGGATTTATTATATTATCCAGCCGGGCTTTATTATAGCTAATAGGGCTATTAAAAAAATAGGTTACCGTTTATACCGGCTAAATATAAATCGGAATTATATAAAATAACTTTTTATTATATCAGCCTTTATAGTATATCGAATTATATTAAAATATAAGCACGCTTTATTTACTCCTATTACCACGCGAAATATTAGGCTAAAAAATATATTTTAGATATATCGGCTTCTATTATAGAATATAAGCTTTATTATAAAAAAAGCTAGCTAGTTAAATCGATAAATTTCTTTTTAAAAACGCTCTAGCCTTTAAAAAATCTTTTTATTAAGTAAATACCCTATAATAGAAAATTTCGAAAGAATATTTAATATTATAATAATATTTTTATATTTACCTCGACTAAATATTAAAGCGATTATTATTATATTTTTAGTTATAAACCGTAACCCTTTATTATATATAGCGAAATATATTATATTTAAAGACTTTTTAAACCTATTAATAAAGAATTATTTTTATTTACGTAATATTTCTTTCTAGATTCTAATAAAGCTACTAATACCTATATTAAAAATAATTATAAAATATATTTTAGTAGCTATTTAAATTAAGAAATCCTATAAAATCTAGATAATATATTTTAAAAAGTTAACCTCTATATTAACTACTACCAGATAACTCGAGAAGTCCTTTTTTAAAAGAGAAATAATCCGAATTTAAAGCTATTCTCGCTATTAATTAACGTATAAATACGGCTAATTATTAAAAAAGGGGCCGATAAATATTATAAGAACTTACCGGTCCGGGGTAATAATAAAATTTAGATATTAATCTTTAATAAATACTTTAAAAGCTATTTCCGCGATATCTATCTATTTTAAAAAGAAGGTTAAAATTTTAATAAGTATAATTTCTAGAGGATTAATTTAGATTATTCTATCTATATATTATTATATTATATCCTCCTCTTTATAAAAAGTAAATAAGGATTTAATTAAAATCGTTTTATTAGCGGATAAAATAGCGGGCGTTATATTTACTAGTATAATTATTATCCGTTTCGTCTATATTAATATATTATAGAATTTAACCCGATTTTTTATAGTATAAAGCTTTTCTAGTAGTACGTTTACAATATATAAATAGTTTATAACTAGAATACGCTCGATTTTATTTACCGGAATTAGAATAAAATTCGAGCTGAATTATATTAAGGGGTTTAGGATTATTTAGTAGTAAATAATCTAGATTTTATAGGTAACCGCCCGGGTTTTAAATATCGGGTAATTTTATCTTCTTTATATATATATAGTAACTATTTTATATATATAGCGATAATAAATTCGTACGCTATTATACAGTATTATAGCCGATTTTCCCTATTTTTAATAATAACTACTAACCCGAAATAGCCTAAAATTATTAAAATATTAAAACTAAATTAATAAGCTACTAATCGCCCGGATATTATTATAAAAGTTTTTAATATTCGGAAGAAAGCGTTATTAAAAAAGGTTAAAGCCGGTATTTTTAAAAAATTTTTAAAGCGGGTATAAACGATTAAATACTAGAAATAGGGGCTTCCTTATATATATCTACTAATTTTTATTAATTATTAAGGTATATTTCGGAATATAGATATAATCGATTTAATAATTACTACTAAATTATTACTAACTAAATCGGATCCGGATAATTCTTTAACTAGAATTATATAGGAATCTATAATATATAAGCTATACGGTAATATATATCCCGATACTTCCTATATAGTTAAATCCCCCGGTAGCGGTCTAAAGCGATACTTAAAAAGGTTTTTTAAGTTATTTTAAGAAAAAACTAATCTCTTTAACGATAGTTACTCTAGTTACTAGCGATTTAACAATAGTTATACCTAAATAAAAAGAAATAATTTTTTTATTTTTAATAATTAATAAATTATATTTTATAATCTATATTTTAATAGTCGATATAATTATTATATTAATATTAAAGTTTATTCCGGTTTTAAAGCGGTTTAATATATCTATAAAAATATTTATAAAAGTTATAATTATAGAACTATTATAATAACTAAAGAAAATATTAAAGATAATAAGGTAGTATAGTATTTAAATAATAGGGTTATCGGTCTATTATAAATATACTAGAAGCTTTTTAAATATTAAAGCTATTAGAAATAGCTACCGATTTAAAAATTTTATTTTTACTTTAAAGGAGTATATTAAATTATATTTCCGGATAAAATTCCGAACGATATATTTACTCAATAGGCGGAAAATATAATTTTAACCTTAATAAAATAGTTTAAATATAATACTAAAAATAAAAATAGCTATAATATCCTATATTAGAATTTTCCGGAGTATTATATTTAAAAGAGGGATTATTAAAAATTCTAGGAAAAAGATATTTTAATCGGTCGTATATATTATTATAACTCTATTATAAAAAAACGGTATTACCTTTTACGGTTACTTCTAGAAGTTTTTAATATAAAATCGTTTATTTATTTTCAGACGTATAAAAGGGTTATATATAATATTTTCTAAATAGTATATTTTACACGCGGTCTAATATCCGATAATTCCGAGTAGGAGTACTATTTTAAAAAATTATTTTTATTTATAAAAGGGAAACAGCTATAGAGCCTTTTTATTATAATATATATTTATAATATATTAAACTATCTGTAATATATTTAGAAATAGTTTTAAAAATTAATTTATAATAACCTAAAATTTTAATTCGATATAAGGCGCCTTAAAATTTTAAAAGGTTTTAAATATCTAAAATAAAATTACGGGTTATATTAAATATAGTACCTTTTTATAAATTAAAGTAAAACCCTAGAATAATTTTAGCTATAACCTTACAAGTATAATTAGGGCCGTACTATTAAGAATTTTTTAATCGCAGTAGAATTAAATTATAATACTAATAAATAATAGCGGCTATTTAAAAAAAATCGGCTGAAATTTAATAATAGATAATAAACGGTATATAACCGTATTATTTCGAAACCTATAGATAAAGATCGACTTTTTTTTTTTTAGAAGCCGGCCGGTATAAATAAAACCTTCTTATATTAAACTTTATATTACTATTTTTATATCTATAATAAAGTTATTATCTATATTATATCCTCCGGTATTACTATATTACTATTTTTTAAAGGTTAAATATTATACTCTCGCTTTAAAATTTTAATCGATATTCTAGATAATTCTTTATATTCTATTAGCCGGAGTTTAAAACTTAGTAATCTACTTTAATAAATAATAATAATTATCTAGGATAAGGTTCTTATATAATATAAATAATATGTTATAGCTATTAATTATATATTATATAATATTTATAATAAGGATATTTTTTTCGGAGGGAAGTGAGTAATATTTAACGGCGATTTCGCGTAGATTTTTCTAATTATACCTACTAGCTCTAGAGGTACTATTATTAAAACGAATATTTAATATTATTCCCTTTAATATCGCTTTAAATAATTATATTTAATTTAAAATATATAGGTTTAATATAATACTACTAATATTTAATTTATATAATAATTAAGAAGAATATCCTATAACTAGAATTTTTATAATATAACTCGGCTTTTAAATAAGATTAATTAAATAATAAATCTTTAAGACTTTTAAAAATATATTTTCCTAATCTAGGAATTTTATAATTTATAGCGCGATTCGAACTTTTTTTAAAACCGCGCGATTTTAATAATATATAATAAAACGGTCGATTCGCTAAACTATAAGCTACTATAAATTTATATAGGGAATTTAAGGTTTATTATAGTTTTAACTCCTATAATTAAAATAAACGATAATTTAAAATTAAAAAGGTACCTTTAAACTAGCTAAATATCTTTAAATTTAAAAGTTTAACGCTTTTAAAATTAGAGTTAAAGATTAGCGCTTTAATAATATTAATTTATAATACCTACTCTAAGGATAATAAAATTAATAAGACTCGGTTAATAATAATATACCTCGATTAAAATATTATTAAAAGATGAATTATTAGTAGTATCTTCTATAAATAGAAACGATTAATTTATTAAATTCTTTTAATAATTTTAGAAAGCGAATTAGTAGGTATTATAGTAAAAAGAAAGTAATTTCTAATTCAGTTTATATTCGCTATAACTATTAATAAATTATAAAGGTAAACTTTAAACTATATCAGCCTAGATCTTCGGATACCTATTTTTTTATATAAGTAACTATATATAGTTTTATTTTAAGTTACGGATATTATAGGTATATTAATATACTTTATTATAGGTTCTAAAAGGTTTATAAAGAATCTAGTATAGTTAGAAGTATTAATAAAATAGCCGACTTAAATAAAATAATAATTTTTATATTATTATATAAAAATTAAATTAATTTAGAATCGATTAAAAATAAATACTATTATAATAAAAAGATTTTATCTAATACTAATAGTTACTACTAAAGCAGCCTATAATAAATTCTAATTATTACTATTATAGTAGCCCGAAATAAATCCTAATATCTACTATTAAAGTAGCCGAAAATATATTCTATTTATAATTATCGAAGTAGTTTTTAATTTAAAGAAAAAAGATACTATTAAAATAATCGAAATAATTTTTAATTATTATAGAATATATTTTTTAAAACTCTAATATTATTTATACTCTTTAAAATATATATATCGCCTTTAAAATCTATTCTAAAATCCTTAAAAATATTATTATTAGGATTAGTCGCAGCTATTACTTTTTATAATATTAATTATTACTATATTAACTTTAACTTCTTTTTAAATTCTTCGATTATATCCCCCCCTAGATTTATTATATAAAAAGAAGATATTACTAGTAATATAATTAGTAATAGTATAATATAAAAAAATAGTATAAATTATTATTCGATTCCCGACCGTTTTATATATTTCTATTATACTTAATACCTGTAATACCTAAATCGTACTTTTTCTTATATTTATTTATATCCGAATCTAACCCTATAAAGGCTTGCTTTTTAATAAATATTATAATAGACGTAATAAATATTATAACGGGCGTAATATCTTCCGTAGCGAGCGCTACGGTTTATTCCTTCTATTCTTTTTTCTATTTCGTCTATTTCGCTTTTAAATACTATTTAAGATTCAAATAAACTTTTATAAATCGAATATTTATAGCTGTATTAAAGGCTACTTCGCCCTAATTACCTAGATACTATTAAAAATAATAATTAAGGAATAAAAAACGGTTTATATATAAAAGCTATAGGATATATTAAAATCTAAATAATAATAATTTATATAGCTTCTACTAAAATATCTTTTTAAAATAATATATTCCGTAAATAGCCTATTTCTATATTTATAAGAATTATACGGTCTTATAACAACTATACCTATAATCTATAAAAAAACAGCCTCTTAATTTAACTATTTTTTATTTCCTTAGTATTAAAACTTTCCGAATTTTATAGTTTATAATATTAGTAATTAAAAAATATAATTAGTTTAAATAATTATCTATTATTATATTATACGATTCTATCTATTTATATTATTAACTAGCGCTTATAATAACCAACGTATTAGCTAAATCAAGTAGAAACGTTCCGCTTCTATTTTATACGGTTCGTAAATAGATTTATTAATTTCTTCTATTTATAATAGATTCGTAAAACTTAGCGATATTATTAATAATTACTACTATTATTAATAATAACTTAAATTTAATTCGACTTTAATTTTAATTTACTTAATTTATAATATAAATTGGAGCGCGGGTTACTATAAATACCGTAGTATTATTATTCTTAAATATAAAACTCGAACTTAAATTCGAATCCAACTCTTTATTTAAAATCGATATCGTTAATTTTTTATATTTACTACCCGTAACCTCCTTACGCTTCTTTTATATACTAGTTTCCGTTTAATTACTACCCGTTTTAGGAATAGTTACGCTCGCTTCTATTTTAAAAATAATTATACTCGCTTTTACCTAATTTAGGCCGGCTTTCTACTATTTTTTACCTAGAAGATACTAAATCTATATTAATAATATTTTAATATTAAAAATATCAGCTTTAAAATTTTTAATATTAATAAAAGTTATAAATAATATAGTTTATATTAAATTTATCTTTTTTAATATTTCTTAATACCTTTTTTTAATCGATTTAGTAAATTTTAATAAACGCGTATATTTATATATTACCTATTATACGGCTAAATATATATAGTTAATACTTATTTTTATTTTAGCAAATTAATAATAACTATTACCGGTAAATTCGGGTTTTTTAATATAACTAGAATTAAATATTATAGTTTCGAGTTATTTTACGATTAAAGAAGTTACTAAATTAGTATTAGTTCTAGATTATAGTTTATCCCTAGGCGAATTATTAGTTTTTATAGTAGATTAGTAGATACGAATTTAATTATAAAAGTATTAAGAAGTTATTAACGAATCGGTTAGTTACGAAATTATAAAAAAGTAAAAAAAAAGCCTATCTAGTTAAATAGAAGCTTAAAAGAAAAAAAAAAAAAAAGGAAAAATAGGTTTATTATATAGGAATAATTTCTTGGCTAGTAGACGCTTAAATTAAACGCTTTAAGCTTTTAGGCGCGTATATTTAAAAATAGCCTGTAATCTTTAAATAATATAGAAGAATTATATCGATTAATTGATTCTATTAATAATATTCGTAAAAATAATTACTATTTATTTTAATTAATTAAAATATTCGATTTTTTTTTCTATTATTTATTCGATTCGATAAAAATTATAAAAATTTTAATTATTATATATTGATTTTTCGAATCGAATTTTTTCAACTTTTCGGAATAGTGGCCCGATACTAGTATTTAAAAGCCTTTTATTTAATTATATTAAAAAATAAATATTATTTTTTATTATAATAGAGTAATTTTTAATTTTAATATTATTTATAATTTTTATTAAACTATTTTAATATTATATAAACGCTTAACGAATTATCGAATAATTTTTTTTTTAAAAATACTAATTTTTGAATTATACTATTAAGTTTTTAAAACCCTTTTATAATATAATAAAAAAATAATAAAGGTATATTATATATATTTTTTAAAGCCGCTTTTTTAATAATTTATTACTTTAATTATAAATTTTTAAAATTATTAAAATTATTTAAAAGAATCGATTAAACGTTGCTATATATAGTAATATTAGGTTTATAAAAAGTTTTTAACTTTTTATATACTTTAAAATTATAAATTTTTATTAATATCTACCTTTTTTTATTTTTAAAAACTTCCTTTTAATTATAAAAAATAGAGTTAATACTTTTATATCGCTTTTTAAAATATTTTTATCTTTTTTTTCTATTAATATTAAAGGTATCCTTTAATTATAAAAAAATATAGATAATATAATATTATCGCGTTCCTTTATATAAATATTAAATACGCGACTTTTTATTAGAAATCTATATTTAAAAGTATTTTTTAAAAGCTCGCCTTTTTTATTAAAAATATTAGCTTTTATTTTTTTTATTATATAATATATTATTACTGCTTTTTAAATATTTTTAATAGTAGTTTTAATATTTTTAAATAACTTTTAAAAGCTTTTTTAAATATTTTTAAAGTTAATTAATAATATTTTATTATTAAAATAGTTCTTTTTATTGTTTTTTAATAACTTTTTAATATTATTTAAAATTTTTTATAAGTTTTTAGATTTATTTTTATCTTATTTTATAAAAGTTTTAAATAGATAACGCTAGATTTTTAAAAAACTTATAATTAATTTTATATTTTTTTTAAAATTCTTTTAAAACTTCTTAAAGTATAAAATTAAATAGATATATTTTTAATTTAAAATATTAAAAACGGTATAGGMTTTAAATATTTTATAATCGCTTTTCCGTAATATTATATTAATAAAATTTAATTTATTTAGTCTATACTTTAGGTTTAGATTTAATCTAACTAGTTATTTTTATTATCTAGCGTTTTTATAACTAAGCTCCTTCTTTATAAAGAAATTATAAAAATTTATATAATTAATAATAATTTTTATTCTATAAAAAATTCCTTTAATATAATATCGCTACTATTTATAAATATAAATAATAACTAGTATTTCTAAATCTTTAATACTATAGTTACGCTTAACTATCGTTTTTTTCTAGAACTAATAGGCGATAAGGTACCAGCGGATCTATATACTAATACTAAAAAGCTGCGAGATAATTACTAAAATAATATATTTTAAAACGTTTATTTTAATACGAATTTAGAATATATAATCGAATTATTATAAAATAAATATTATTATAAAACATTCCTTTAACGCTTTAAATATACTAGTTACTTTTTTAATTAGAATAAACTTAATATTAAATTTTCTTTTATTACCGCTTTTTAATAATAATATTAACGGTAGTACTACCCGCGAGAATACTTTAATAAAATATTAATAAAAGTTTATAAATTTAAAAAAATATTATATATCGCGGTATAATTTTAAAAAAGACTAATTCCTTATATATTTAATATAGGATTCTTTTATTATAACGTTATTAAAGCGAATAACGAATTTTATAAACCTAATTTTATATATATTAAATAAATACTTCTTTAATTTAATATATAGCCTATATTATAATAGCCTTATAAAAACCTTTTATATATATATCGGGTATTTAACTTTATTTTTAGAGTAAATAAGTAAATTATTTATATATATTATAATAAAAAGGTTTAGGAAGTTTTTAAAAATATTATTAATATATTTTTAAAGAGTAGCTAAAGTATTTATTAAATTAAATAATATAATATAATATTCGAAATAGCTATAATAAATATAGAATATTATTTTTTATTTATCGCCTTTTCGGATTCTAATATAATAATAGATATTCTAAATATTTAAATAAGTAAAGATTATTATTTTATATAGCCTATTTAAAGCTTCTAATATTAAAGAAAAAAAATACCGGTTTTTAATAGTAACCCGATTTAACCCCTAATAGTTAATATAAAAGTAAAAACTATTATTTTTCTTTTTTATAAATATAATTAAAGCGCTAGCTTATAATATTAAATAACGGATAAACCTTTTTATTAGATTCTTATTAATATAAATCTATAAAACCTTTAATTTAATAATTAAAAAATTATATAAAAATCTAAATAATAGATTACCCGTTATTTTAAAGATATAATTACTTATAAAATATTTAAAGAGTTTATTAGCTTTTTAAAAATTATAAATCTTTTTTAAATTAATATACTTTTTAAATAAAATCGCCTTTTTAATATTATATAAAGCGATTATATTATTTTTATTATATAATTTTATATTAAAAAAATATAATTATTTAAATTCTTTTATTTTTAATAAATATCCTAATTTTTTAATTAGGATTAGTTTAATATCTATTCTTACTAGAATAATACTAGAATCACGCTATATTTATTATATATATACCTAGTTAATATCTAGATTATATCGATATAACTATAAAAGGCTAAATATAATATTAAAAAACTTAATATTTATTTTAATATATTTATTTATTATTATTCTAAATTTCTTTTTTAAATTAATAAGATTAACCGGAAGTTTATATTTTTAAAAATAAATTAAACTTATACTATTTAATATTCTAACCGGCGCTTTAATATTACGGCTATTATATAATTTTAGCTTTTTAATATAATATTATAATATAAAATTCAGGCTTATATTATAATTAATAAATATAGTTAATTTAATCTCCTATTCTTTTTTTTAAATAGTTATATTTATAACTAAATAAAATATTTATAGCTCTATTTATTAGCGATTTAATAGTATAAAAGTAATATTTATTAAATCTTATTTTTTTCTTTTTTATTTTTATAAAGATAATCGGGTTTTTTATAACCTTTTTTATTATATTTTTAATAAGTAATTATCGTTAATATATTACTATTTTTATAAAATCTATAATTATTATTTAAACTATACTTTTAAAAATTATACTAGCCTTTATAATCTCTATAACTAATTATTATTATATTCGCGTTAATTACTAATATAATAGTATTAAACGGATTCTATCTTTTTTAACTACTTTTATAATTTTTAAAATTTAATATTTTAGTATTTATATTTTTATAACTAATATATATCTAATATTATAATTAAACTAATTTATTTTAAATTATTTAATTAATAATCCTTTAATATATTTTTAAAAAATTAAATATTTTAAATATTTTATTAATTATACTACTCTAAAAGGTGTTTATTAAAATATTTACCCGAATATAATTTTATAAGAATTCTTTTATATAATTTTTAAAGTTTTTTAAATATTTAATAAATAAAAAAATATTTTATTTATTATAATATTTTATATTAAAATATTATAATATTATTTTAATATCGCGGATAATTTAAAGATCGAGCTAATCTAATAAAAATTTTAACTATTCCTTTTAGATTATTTTAAATCTAATATTTAAATTTACTTTTTTAATTTAGTTTTATATATTTATTAAATAGCGATTAAAGTAGCCTATATAAAATAAAATTTTTAAAGATTCCGTCTTATATATAACTAAATAAGTTTTAAAAACGTATTTATATTCGCGCTTAAATAATATATATTCTATATAATTTTTACTTTTATATTAAATAGAATTAAAGACCTTTAACTTCGATTTTTTATTAATTTTTTATTTTTTAATATATTTAAAATTATTAATTAGGGTTTTAAAGGTTTACTATTAATATATAATAATAAATAGCTTTAAAAATTTTAATTTTTTTTTGGTTTTTAATATTTCTAACCTTTTTTACTAATAAACTAGAGCTTATTCTATTTTAAAAGCTCGAATTTCTATATTTAAAATATTATTAATAAATTTATTTATATTATTATTTTATAATATAGCTATATTTATTAGCGGTTATAATTTAATTATAGGCGCGGTATTATTATTATTACTTTATATTATAGCTTCGCGATATAATCGAATTACTTTTTATAAAAAATAGAAATATTAAAGTATAAAAAGAATATAATAATAGAGAAACTATATAAAAATATAAGTAATAGTTTAATATTTTACTTTTATATATATAGAGCTATATATAGAGAATATATATATATTAATATCTAAAAAGCTATAAATATTAGGGGGAATTCCTTTAACTATATAGGCCCTCTTTTCTACTAGTATAATATAGCGATATAACGTTTTAATCGAAGCTATATAACGGCTTTATAATATTATAATAAGCTAGATTATTATTAATTATAATAACTATAACGAAATTTTTACTTTAATAATAAAACTAATAAATTATAAAGTAATTTTTGTTATAATAGCTGCCCTAGATTTTAAAGTTAACTAGATAGATATAAAAATAGCTTTCCTATATAATAAGATTAAGGAAATTGTATATATAGAATACTCCTATAGTTTTAGCGACCTTGTTTATAAATTAAATAAGGCTCTGTATAGGTTTAAATAAAGCCCTCGAGTTTAATATAAATACCTCGCTTGTTTTTTTAAATTAATTAGTTTTTAACCTTTATTATTTAATTATAATATATTCTATAACGGGCGTATTATTATTAATATATATATAGACGATACTTTTATCTATAAATACCGTTTAAAGGTTGATATTATTAAAAACGGTTTAATAATACTTTTTAAATATTAAATTTAGGCTTTATTAACTATTATTTAGGTATAAAAGCTACTAAAAATTGTAAAACCGGCGCTCTTTATTTTAATTAAATAGTCTATATCGAATAAATTCTAAACGATTATAGAATAATATAATATAAACCGGTCTATACGCTAAAATAACTAATTATTATTTTATTCCCTCTATTAACCTATAATATAAGTATCTAGTAAAGCTAAAGCGCTAATATTAAAGCGTAATAGACTTATTAATATACGCTATACTAGAAACTCGGCCTAATATTACTTATATAGTATTAGTAGTTAGCCGCTTTATATCGAATCCGATAAAATTTTACTTCGTTATTATTTAACGGATTTTTTAGTATTTATAAACTATTAAAGATTTAGTTTTAATATATACTAGAAGTTTAGAATAATTTAAAAACTAAACGGATTTAGATTAAACTAGTAATTCTAATATAGTACGTTCTATATTTAGTTATATTTTTTATATTAATAGTGGAGCTATTAGCTGGTTATTTAAATAATAGAATATAATAGTATTTTTTATCTATAAAACTAAATATAAAAGCTAAATCTAAGCGATTAAAAAAATAATCTAGCTATAAAACTTATTTAATTAATTTTTTATTAATAGTACGAATAACTTAAATTCGGAGCTAGCAACAGTAGTACTCTATAGCGATAACTAGAGGGTTATTACCCTAGCTAAAAATCTTTAATTTTATAGGCGTACTAAATATATAAATATTAAAGTTAAGTTCTTACGCGAATAGCTAGATAAAAAAATAGTAGACCTAGTTTTTACGCCTACGGATAAATAAATTGCTAATAGATTTATTAAAGCCTTTAATAGGCCAGCTTTTAAACGCTTCTATAATATATTAGGTTTTTAATAGCTAGAAGACTATATACCGCTAATACCGCTAAAGATAAAATTTAGATAATTATATATACGCTGTAAAGTAAACCTTTAACTTGTTTCTTTTTACTATTATTATCGGAACTCGCTATAACTTTTTATTTTAGACTATAAAAGCCTTAATAATCTACCGGGCTATAGAATAAACTTATTTTTATTACTAAATACTAGGGATTATCCGCTATAGGCGCGTAATACGCGGTTTTAGTATACTTTTAAGCGTAATCTACGGGCGTAATCTACTATAATACTATAAATATTTTTTTTAATAGTATTATTAATTTTTATCCAATTAACGCTATATTTATATAAGATATTTAGGTATTCTATAATTATGAACCCTCGTTATTAAATTGGGTATATACCGCCTATAACTACCGCTATAGACTTGTTATTATTTACCTGGCTACTAACGTATAAAATCGTTATAAAATAACGAAGGCTTTATTCCTATATATCCTACGGGCCTATTTTTATTTAAAATTCGCGAATCTGAACTTGTAGTAAAATTTTATTTTTAAAATATATACGAAAGTATAAAAAGGGTATATAATATTACTAGAAGTATATTGTATTATTAGAAGTATATTATATTGCTAGAAGTATATTATATTACCAGAAGTATATTATTGTATTACTAGAAGTATATTATATTACTAGAAGTATATTATATTACTAGAAGTATATTATATTACTATAGATATATTGCACGAAATTCCCCTTTCGTGAATAATAAAGGAGGTCGGTAAAATATACTTAGTAATTAATTTTTATTAAAGTCGGTAAAATAGATTTATAATAGGTAAAATAAATATATATATTTTATATATAGCAAATCAGTACTAATACTGTATAAAAGCACGCCGCTGCTATAGGGGGTTTAATACTATAGGAGCTTTATATTAGCTATTCTATACTGAATTATTTGGCGCTAAAAAGTCTATTAGAATTACTGGAATAGCGGGTTAATAAGCCTATAGGAGCTCTATATTCCTTTTTTTTTATCTAGTTTTCTTCTACTTCTTTTTAATTAACGTAATTATATATATATTTATTTTTCCTTTTAATCTTCTATTAAGGCGTTAGTAATATAATACTTGTATAAAAGTATCGAAAATATATAAGCAGTATACTACTAAGTATACCAAGACGGGTACTCCTATAGAGCTTTAGTAGAGCCTTACTTACCTAATCGGGTTAGACTGGTATAGGAGTATCCCCAGCTACTAGATTCATCTATATATAGAGTGGGTAGAGCCTACTAGTAAATCAATTAAATAGTATTTTATATATATAATTTTAATAAATAGGTCCGGATTTTTTATAGATTTATAATTTTCGGCTCCTTTAACTTTAAATATTACTTTATATCGGGCTACTATATTTATAATATAGCGATAAAAGAGAATTTAATATTAAAAGTACTAAATATTATATAGTTTATAATTTATAATAGATATTGATATTAAATCTAGTATAATTAGATAATAGTTTAATTTAATAATTTTATTAGAATTAAATAAAAAATACTATTAAGATTATTGTTTTTAGTAAAAATTATATAATTTTATTTAAAGTTTTATAAATATATTAATTTATAAAGAATTAGAATAAAATTAAATATTATTAATCTTTTATAATAAATTTACTCTATTTTTACTAAATTTTATTTTTTAAAATTTTAAGCTAATATAGTTTTTAAAAGGATTAGAGGCTATTAATAATAGCGGTTAAAAAAATGGATTAATATATTTTACCGCCTGTTTATTATTTTAAATAACGATTCTATTATATAATTAAAAGCGAATAGTAAATTAAAGAAAACCGCGGCTTTTAAAACTAATAAAAAAGAAATATTTAGTAATATAATAGATATAATTTAAGCTTTTAACATTATTATAAATAAAGATAAAAATAAGCGTATAATTTATAATAATATATTTTAATAATATAAATTTTAGTTTTATTAACTACTTATTAGTTTTAAGCTTTAAGAATATTCTATAAACTAAAGCTAAAAAAAAAGATTATAATTTTATAATAAAGATTCGGGTATTAAATTTATAAAATAATTATAATAAGTATAAAAATATAAATAATACGTTTAATATTTAAATAAATATTTTTTTTTAATTTTAGTCTTATATTTTTTTTAGGACCTAATTATTAAAGTTATTATTAATAGGATTACTTTTTTATCTAGTATTCGAAATCTAATATCTAAAGAAATAGTTAATTATTATAAAATTAAAATAAACTTTTATATAATTTTATTAATAGTAGAGTAAATAATAATAATTTAAATATATATAAAAAGTTATTTATTTTATTTTTTTATTAAAAGTATATAATTAAATAACTAGATAATTAAATAATTAGAGACGAGCTTAAAAGAAGGAATTAATAGTAAAAATAGAGATAATCTAGTTAATAATATCTTTAAAGTATTTTAAACTTAGATATATATTATTAAACGAAAAAAATATCTTTAAATTATATTTTTAAAAGGTATTATATTAGAAATAATTAATTAAACGATTTTTTAATATTATATTTATTCGTGTAATATATAACTATTATATATTATATAAAAAGGTAATATAAAAAGGTAATATATTATTATTTATCGAGCTATAAAAGTTATATTTTTAGTCTCGTCTATTTTTATTAAATTTCTAGCTATTTTTATAATAATCGATATCCGAATAATTATTTATTAAAATAACCTAGATTATATATAAATAAAAAGATAAACTCTATATTTTTCTTTTTAATAGTAATATACTTAGTATAAATAACTATAAATCTAACGTCTATTAATAGTTAGTAACTCCGTTTTAGTAATATAAAGCGTTAATATATTTATTAGTAAAAAAAACGATAATATAGATTTTTATTATTTTTTAAAGTATATATAGAGTCTATAATTAAATACAAAGCCCTATATTAAAATAATAGTCTAGAATAATTTTTTAACGAGTTATATAAAGATTATTTTAAGGATAAAAAGTTCTATTATATATTATAAATAGCGGATTTTTTAAAGGGCGACTATATCTAGTTTAAAATAAAAACGACGTTTAGATTAATAAAATATTAATCTAATATAGTAAATTTATTTAATTATTATACCTATTTTAATAATATTATTTTAGTTTAGCTTTGTATTAAAAAGGGATTTTTTTTTATAACTAGAGTATTTTTAAGGTATTAGGATTTATAAGTATTTTATTTATTAAAATATATAATTTTAATATATTATCTTTAATTAGCGCTACAACTTAGATAATAGTATACCGTATATTATATAGTATATTTCTAGATATTAAATTCTCTATATAATAATAATATAGTAGAAGGTTAATAGTAGTAGTATTAAAGTTAAAAAATAATAAATAGTTATAATATTTTAACCTTATATACTAAGGCCGTAATTACTTAAAATTTTATTTATATAATAAGTCTTATATATAATAACTCTAAAAATATTAAATTTATTATCTAAAATTATTTAATTATATATTATTATTTTATTATTTATAAAATTTTTATAAATTAGGAGCTATAAATATATAATAAGAAGATAAAAATTAAAATCCTTCTAATAAAAATAGATACTTTTTATAGATAATATAATAAGGTAATATAATTATAACAATACTATTTAATAGTATATTCTACTTATTACTACTTTTAGAGCTTTTAGTATAGAAAACTTTTATAGTAAAATATATATCTAGGTAATTTTTTCATATATATAGATATATCTTACTAATCTTATTATTAATTATAGCTAGCTTTTTATTATAGATAATAATAAAGCGGTTTAGAATAATTATTTTAGTATTATCCCCGCTATAATATAATTCTTTTATTTTATTTTTTTATTAGCGGTAAGCTTTATTTAAATTAGATATTAAGTCGCTACCTTTTATATAGTATAGAATCTACTAGGTAATTAAATCTATAATTAGCTTTTCGATTTATATAAAGATAATTAGTATATATAATATTCGTTATATTATAACTATAGGACTTATATTTATAAAATCGAATATTTATTATTAATTTTTATATTTTATAATTATTTTTATTTATAAAGTTAATTCGAGGTATAAAATTAGAAAATTATTAATATATAATAAGTCTATATTACTTAAATATATTATTATAAAGCTTTTAGTATTTTTAATTTTTATTTATTTTTTAGCGTTTATTTTTTTTTAACGTTTTTAGGTTTATTAATAATTTCTACTAAATAATACTATATAATTATATTATAGTATTATATTATATTTAGGCGTTAAGTAAAGACCTTCTATAAATATTATATCTAGCTTTATATTATTTTTTCGCGTATTTAATAGATCTTATTAATTATAGTTTATCCGTTTCTAATATAATAACCGGTATCTATAATAAAGTTATATTAGCGCTTCAATAATAAATATTTAATATAAATTAATAATACTAATAATAGTAATAAAATAAAAAATAATTTTATTATAGATTAATTTTATATAGATTAATTTATCTATAGAACTTTAAATAAGTTATTACTTATAGAATCGTTTTATTTTTAATAATTATTTTAACATTTAGTATTCTTATAATTTAATATAGATAAAATATAGTACTAACTACTAAAGGTAATATGCTCTATTAGTATATTATTAATAATTTTAATATTAATCTATTAAAGTAGCTATTAAAAAAGCTATATATAGGGGAAATAGTATACTAAATAGTTATAATATAAATAAGGTTACTAAAATAATATATTTAAATAATATATTTAACTATAATATATTTAATAATATTTAGGTAAAGCGTCTAATTAAACTAGAAAAAACAGCGTTTTATAAAATCGTTCGCTATTAGAAATTGATTGATTTTATTATTTTTAAAGTTCTATTCGCGCGATTAATATAAAAGCTAATAGTAAATTATTTAAATAGAAGTAAACGAATTTAGTCTATAGTATTAATTATATTATAAAAGGCCGCCGAAGTATAAATATATAATTTATTCTATAGTTAGTATATTACCCCTATATATTATTAAAGTTAAGATATTAAAGTTTTTTTAGATATTTAATTAATAATAATTTATAGGAAGCGGATAACTTTTTTAAAAAAAATATAAAATTTATTTTTAGAACTATAATAAATTTTAATATATTATTTTAATAAATAGGCTTTAACTTTAGTAAAATATTGGATAAGTCGCGCTAGATAGGTTTTTAATTTAGATAAAAAAAAAGGTTTAAATCGCGCGTTTTTTATAATTAAAAAAATTTAATCGTTTTATTTTATTTTTATATTTTATTATTAAAAAAGTATTAAAAATTATTTAAAGCCCTTAAACTTATAATAGACTAGATTTTTTTTTTAGACTCCGCGAGTCTTTTTTTATAAAAGAAGACTATAATATTTATAAAATTTTTTCGAACTTTAAAAACTTTTAGATTATTTAATAATAATAATTTATAGAGTTAAAAACCGAATAATAAAAATATTAAAATAATATTTAAAAGTAATATATTTTAGATTTTTAGGCTATTTTATTTATTATTATTTTTATTATATAAATCGCTCTTTAAGGGCTCTATATTTCCTCGTGTAGTATACCTTCTAATAACTTTTTTTATTTCTTTATCGACTTTTTTAATTATTCTATTATTATCGCTAGTATATAGTAAAAGGATTTTTTTATTTTTTATATTTATAGCGGTTCTAAACTCTTTTATAAATTTTTTATTTTTTTTTTAGATTTTAAATACTAGTAAACTTTAATTTATTAAACCCTGTTTTATAGATAACGCGTTATATAATATACTAGACCGTTAATATTATATATTTTAATATTATTACTAACGCGTCTTTTATTATTTTATATATTTTATATTATTTAAAATTAGCGGTTATATTTATTGAATTATTAAATTATATTACTAGTAAAGTTAGTATTATTATAGTAAATCTTTTTTTAGCTAGTAATACTATTTTTTTTATTTAAATTACTTCCTTTTAATTTTATAATTTACACCGTTTTATTTTATAGTATAATATTTAAAGATAATTAGTAGAAATATAAATTATTTTATTTTAATATATTACTATATAGATTATTTATAATTTAAAAATTATTTCTTTAAACCCGGCGATTCTATTTAAATACTTTCTTCTCCTTTTTATTAGTTATTTAATAAGTAATAGTTTTTTTAAATTTTTATACCGTTTTAAATTAGATTTAAAAGTTTATATTCGTTTATATTTATAATTTCTGTTCCTTTAATATTATATTATAAAATCGCTATATATTATATATTAATAATAGATTAGTAGAATAAGATATAGTAGTATATAATAAAATATTATTAAGTATAATAAAGTAGAACTTTATATATAATAATATATATATTTTAATATTAAAGTAAAAACTTTAAATATAATTTAAAATTTTGTATTAAAAGTTAAAGTTTAATTATAAAATTCTACTTTAATTAATTAATGAATTCTAATACTTCTTTTATTTTATATACTATAGAATTATCTTATTTAATAGCTTTAATATATTTTTATTTATATAGAGTATTTATACGCTCTATATTTATTATATTTATTTTTACTAGTAACTTCTTTATTTTATTTACTAGTTAGATTACTATATATTTTTATTAATAATAATAAAGAATATATTTATATAATTACTAGGTACTAAAATATAAAAGAAATATATTAGTAATATATTATAGTAATATATTTAAAATATTATTATTTATTAATTTTAGATAGATTTAAATAATAAAATATATATAGCTAAAAATAGTAATTTACCGATTTACTCGAATCTATAAAAAAGCAGTTATTTATTAAATAATAAAAAGTTAACCTTTTTATATTCGCGTAAAAGTAGTTATTTTTCTAAAAATATCTTAAATTATATATTATAAGATAGTAGTTAGATTTTAAACTATAAAAATTTATTAAATATAAGCTTATTTAATAATAGGTTAACTTTTAATCGGCGAAATTTATATATTAAAAAGAAAGACCGTTTTAAATTATTTTAGATTATAGATATTTAAAATAAAAGGGATATATAAAATAAAGAAAGTAATAGAAAAATAGTTATTTATAGTATAAAAATCGATTATAAAAGAGAAATTTATTATAATAAAAAAGTCGGTTAAAAAAAAATTAATAAAATAATTTAAAATAGTAATATTTTATTTATATAATAAAATAAATTAATATTAATAATAGTATTATTTTAAATTAGATACTATTATTTTATAGGAAATCTATTAGTATTAAAAAACTTCTAAATTATTATTTTTAAAGGTACTATTTAGCTATCTAATACGGAAATTATTTTTTAATATATAGGGTTATAAGGTTAATAATTATAAAAATTCTATAATTAATTATATTTAATTAAATATATTAAATAAATTATATAAAGCTATAGAAGCCTATATAATTATATTTTTTAAAAGTAAATATATTACCTCTATATATTACTAGTACTATAATTCTAATATATAATAGATATCTAATTAATTATAATATATATAAAACGTATAACTATTTAAAATAAAAATATATAGTTTATTTTTAGTTTTATAGATTAACTCGGTATTATTATTAATTAAATATAGTATATATTTAAATTAAATTGTAAAAGGGATGCAATGGTAGGGAAACTGTATAGAAGTATAGGCAATAGTCTAGCGTCCTATTATCGCACACACGGAGCTATACGTAGAGAATATATATATATTAATATCTAGAGAGCTATAAATATTAGGGGGAATTCCTYTAATTATATAGGCCCCCTTTCCTATTAGTATAATATAGCGATATAATATTTTAGCCGAAGCTATATAACGGTTTTATAATATTATAATAAACTAGACTATTACTAACTATAATAATATTTTCTCTTCTATAGTAGTATTCTTATTATTCTATAGTTAGGCGATATATATATAATAGATAGCTAAGCCCTTAATATAAAACGCGTATATTTAAACGCGTATTAGTTAAATTAATAATTTAAAGGTGCGCGACGCTAATATATATTTATATATAAAACGTTTTATTATTATATATAAGATATATAAATAGCTTTACTTTATATATTAAAGGTTATTTAGTATTAATATTAGTATTAGTTATCGCGTTATAATATATTATTAATATCTTTTAATATTTATTAAATATTTATATTAAGACGTATTTATAAAAATTAATATCGCTTAATAGCTCTACTTAATAGCTATATTATACTATAATAATTATAAATAATTAAAGCTATTAAATTTTARATAATTTAATTTATATTAYTARYRTTATAAAYCTCGCGTTAAATAGTATAATTCTATTTTTTACTTATAAGTATATAATAAACGTTTCTCCCCTAGTATAAATCTATTTTCTAATTTAGGTTTTTATTATCTTTATTATATTTTATTTTTATTTATTAGTTTTATTTTTTTATAAACCTTTTTTAACTTTTATATCTTTTATTATAGATTTTAAAGTTTTTAAAATTTTTATAATTAAAAAAATTCTTTAAAACGCGTAGACGCCTGATACTTTAATATTACTAAGTATTTTAGTTTTATAAAAGGATTACTACTATTAGTATATTAAAGCTAGTATTATAATATATATCGCTTATTTAATATTATTATTTAATAATTTTTAATAAGAAATAGTTAAAGAATAATTTTACTATCTACTATATTTTTATCTACTATATAAAGCCTAGTATTAGTTTTAAACGTTATACGCGTTATTTTAAACTTTATAAAAAATATAAACTAATATATTAAGTTTATATATTACGGTAGCTTTTTTAATTTATATAAATTTTTTAGAAATTTATTTTAGTAGTTAATAAAATAATTTCTGCTATTATTACTACTAATATTATTAATAAAAATAAAAAGCGATATATTATATATTACTCGCGTATTATTATTCTTTCTAGCTATAAATAAATCGAGGCTTAAAAGAAAGCTAAAATATAGTAAAAAAAGACTATTAGTACTTTTAATATTATTAAAGCTATTTATATTTTAAAAAAGTCGATTAATATAAATATTAATATAATATATTTTATTATATATTTACTTTTTTTATATAATTTTATATATTAATTTTATATTAAAACCGTTTAAATCCTTTAATCGTTAAGAAGAAATAGTTAAATTTAATTAAAAAAGATAATTTTTTCTCTATTAATAAGAGCGAAGTAAAAAAGAGTAGTATTATTATATAGTTTTATATTTATCTAATATTTTATATTTATCTTTAATATTTATTTTTATATATTTATTTTTATATTTTACTTTCGGGTTTATATTATTTTTAAGTAATTATAACTTTAAAGTTTATATTTTAATAAAGTTTTCTTTTAACTTTAATCTTTCTTAATAATATACCTTATAATATATATTTTTTAATATATATTCTATTAGTAAGCTTCGGTAATTATATAAAATTTTGTTTTTATTACTATTTTATATTTTTAGTATTACTTATTTTTTTATTTATTACCTTATTTATATATTTATATATAGTTTAGTTATAATTTATTTTTTTTTTTGTCTTTTTTTTAAAAAGCTCTTTTTACTATTATTTAGTAATTTTTTAGAATATATATAATAGAAGTTCTTTATATATTTACTAGTTTTTAATATTTTTTTAGTATTAAGCTAGTTATTATTTTCGGGGCTATAGTTAAATTATTTTACTAGATATTATAATTTTTTATAGTACTATTTTAAATTAAATATTTTTTCTATTTTATATTATTCTTTATTATCGATAAATAAAAATAATAAATCTTTTTTATCTTTCTCTTTTATTATTATATATAATTTGAGAAAAAAGATATAAAAAATAGGATAGATATAATTTATTAATATTAGAAGTTTTAGACGATATAATTATAAATTTACTAGTTCTATTATTTTAAAAAACCTATAAAATTTATAATTTAGTTTCTTTAATAGCCTTTTTATTTTAATATTACGCTTATTTAATTATATTATATCGTTAGTAGTAAAGGATTTTATAGAATATTTTTAATTATAGTATTTAAATTACTTTTTTATTATTATTTTCTATTAGTTTTTAAATTAAATATATATATATATATATCTTTTAATATATTAACGCGCTTTAGGTATATTACTTTTAATATTATTAATTTAGATATTATTTTTTAAATTAGAATATTTACTAATAATAGTAAAAAACGGTATTATATTAATAGAAGTATACTTACTATTATTATACGTAAATTTTATAAAGAATAGTTATTTATTTTAATCGTCCTAATTATAGTTAATAAAGCTTTTTAGAAATTATTTTAGGGTTTAATTTTATTATTTAGTTTACTTATCGATTTATAGATAAAAAGCGGTATTTAAATAGCGTTTGATTTTTAAATAATAGTAAAGGGCAGATTAAAACTATAAAATAAAAAGAGTTTCTTAATTAGAGACTAGCGATTTAAGTATATTATAATAATTATATACCTTATTAATAAAGGTATCCGCTAGCTTTTTTATAGTTATAATTATCTAGTATAAAATATATATAGCGAGTTTTATATAGCGGTCGACTATTATAAAAATCGAATTATATATAATACGGAGGTGTTTATATAAAGGTAGGTTAGTAATAAAATTTATAATTAAATCGCTAAATAGTTTTAAAGATTTTTTTAGCGGTTATATTTCGCTGTATAGCTTATATTTTATGGGTTTTATTTAATAGTATATATTATAAGTATATATATAGTATTTAATATCCTTTATTATATTTAATTAAAAGTATTTTTGATAAATGAGCTTTAATATTTTTTTATAGCTAAAGTAATCTATTATAAAATTATTATAATTATATTTAAGGGCCTTTTATTTAATTATACTAAAAGATAGATACTATTTTTTATTATAATAGAGTAATTTTTAATTCTAATATTATTTATAATTTTTATTAAACTACTTTAATATTATATAAATACTTAATGAATTATCGAGTAATTTTTTTTTTAAAAATATTAATTTTTTAATTATATTATCGAGTTTTTAAAACCTTTTTATAATATAATAAAAAAATAGCGGGAATATATCGTACGTATTCTTTAAAGCCGTTTTTTTAATAATTTATTACTTTAATTATAAGTCTTTAAAATTATTAGGGTTATTTAAAGAAATTAATTAAGTATTACTATATATAGTAGTATCGGGTTTATAAGGAGCCTTTAGTTTTTTATATACCCTAAAACTACAAGTTTTTATTAGTATCTATTTTTTTTTTATTTTAAAAGACTTCCCTTTAATTATAAAAAATAAAATTAATATTTTTATATCGCTTTTTAAAATATTTTTATTTTTCTTCTTTATTAATATTAAGGGTATCCTTTAACTATAAAAAAATATAGACGATATAATATTATCGCGCTCCTTTATATAGGTATTAAATACGCGACCCTTTATTAAAAATCTGTATTTAGAGGTATTTTTTAAAAGTTTACTTTTTTTATTAGAAATATTAGCCTTCGCTTTTTTTATTATATAACGTATTACTACTATTCTTTAAATATTTTTAATAATAGTTTTAATATTTTTAAATAACCTTTAAAAGCTTTTTTAAATATTTTTAAAATTAATTAATAATATTTTATTATTAAAATAGCTTTTTTTATCGCTTTTTAACGACTTTTTAATATTATTTAGGGTCTTTTATAAACTCTCGAATTTATTTTTATTTTATTTTATAGAAGTTTTAAATAGATAGTATTAAATTTTTAAAAAATTTATAATCGGTTTTATACTTTTTTTAAAATTTTTTTAAAATTTTCTAAAATATAAAATCGAATAAATATATTTTTAATTTAAAATATTAAAAGTGGTATAGATTTTAAGCGCTTTATAATTATTTCTTTATAATATTATATTAGTAGGGTTTAATTTATCTAGCCTATACTTTAAGTCTAGATTTAATTTAATTAGCCGCTTTTATTATCTAGTGTTTTTATAGCTAAGTTTTTTTTTTATAAAGAAATTATAAAGATTTATATAATTAATAATAATTTTTATTTTATAAAAGGCTTTTTTAATATAATATCGCTACTATTTATAAATATAAATAATAGCTAGTATTTTTAAATCTCTAATACTATAATTATATTTAATTGTTATTTTTTTCCGGGACTAGTAAATGATAAGGTACTAGCGGATTTATATACTAGTATTAAAGGGCTGCGAGATAATTATTAAAATAATATACTTTAAAATATCTATTTTAATATGAATTTAGAGTATATAATTAAATTATTATAGAATAGGCGTTATTATAAAGCGTTCCTTTAATATTTTAAACGCGCTAGCTATTTTTTTAATTAGGATAAATTTAATATTAAATTTTTTTTTATTACCGCTTTTTAATAGTGATATTAGTAGTAATACTATTTATAAAAATACTTTAATAAAATGTTAGTAAAAGTTTATAAATTTAAGGAAATATTATATATTATAATATAATTTTAAAAGGGACTAATTTTTTATATATTTAATACGGGATTTTTTTATTATAATACTATTAAAGCGAATAATAAATTTTATAAATCTAATTTTATATATATTAAATAAATATTTTTTTAATTTAATATATAGCCTATATTATAATAGTTTTATAAGGATCTTTTATATATATATTAAATACTTAGTTTTATTTTTAAAATAAATTAGTAAATTATTTATATATATTATAATAAAAAAGTCTAGAAAGTTTTTAAAAATATTATTAATATATATTTAAAAAATAGCTAGGGTATTTATTAAATTAAATAGTATAATATAATATTTAAAATAGTTATAATAAGTATAGAATATTATTTTTTATTTATTGCCCTTCCGGATTTTAATATAATAGTAGGTATTTCGGATATTTAAATGTATAAAAATTATTACTTTATATAGTCTATTTAAAACTTCTAATATTAGAGGAAAAAAGTACCGGTTTTTAATAATAATCTAGTTTAGCCTCTAGTAATTAATATAAAGGCGAAGGCTATTATTTTTTTTTTTTATAAATATAATTAAAGCGCTAACTCGCGATATTAAATAATAAATAAATCCTTTTATTAGATTTTTATTAATATAGATTTATAAAATTTTTAATTTAATAATTAAAAGATTATATAAAGGTTTAAATAATAGATTACCCGTTATTTTAAAAATATAATTATTTATAGAATATTTAAAAAGTTTATCGGCTTTTTAAAAATTATAAACCTTTTTTAAATCGGCGTACTTTTTAAGTAAAATTACCTTTTTAATGTTATATAAAACGATTATATCGTTTTTATTATATAATTCTATACTAAAAAAATATAATTATTTAAATTTTTTTATTTTTAATAAATATTTTAATTCTTTAACCGGGATTAGTTTAATATCTATTCCCGCTAAAATAGCGCCGGAATCGCGTTATATCTATTATATACGTATCTAGTTAATATCTAAATTATATCGATATAATTATAGGAGGCTAAATATAATATTAAAAGATTTAATATTTACTTTAATATATTTATTTATTATTATTCTAGATTTTTTTTTTAAATTAATAAAATTAATTAGAAGCTTATATTTTTAAAAATAAATTAAGCTTATATTATTTAATATTCTAATCAGCGTTTTAATATCGCGGCTGTTATATAATTTTAGCTCTTTTATACGATATTATAATATAAAATTCAGGTTTATATTATAATTAATAAATATAATTAATTTAATCTTTTATTTTTTTTTTTAAATAATTACGTTTATAATTAGATAAAATATTTATAGCTTTATTTATTAGCGATTTAATAGTATAAAAATAATATCTATTAGATTTTATTTTTTCCCTTTTTATTTTTATAAAGGTAATCGGGTCTTTTATAATTTTTTTTACTATATTTCTAGTAAATAATCGTCGTTAATATATCGCTATTCTTATAAAATCCGTAGCTATTATTTAAGCTATATTTTTAAGAATTATACTAGCCTTTACGATTTCCGTAATTAATTATTATTATATTTATGTTAATTACTAGTATAGTAGTATTAAATAGATTTTATCTTTTTTAACTATTTCTATAATTTTTAAAATTTAATACTCTAGTATTTATATTATTATAATTAATATACGCCTAATATTATAATTAAACCGATTTAATTTTAATTATTTAATTAATAATCTTTTAATATATTTTTAAAAGGTTAAATATTTTAAATATTTTATCGGTTATACTATTTCGAAGGGCGTTTTTTAGGATATTTACCTAAATATAATCCAGTAAAAATTTTTTTATATAATTTTTAAAATTTTTTAAATATTTAATAAATAAAAGAATATTTTATTTATTATAATATTTCGTATTAAAGTATTATAATATTATTTTAATACCGCGGATAATTTAAGGGTTAAGTTAATTTAATAAAAGTTTTAGTTATTCTTTCTAGATTATTTTAAATCTAGTATTTAAATTCGTTTTTTTAATTTAGTTCTATATATTTATTAAATAGCGATTAAAGTAGCCTATATTAAATAAAATTTTTAAAGCTTCCGTTTTATATATAACTAGACGAGTTTTAAAGATATATTTATATTCGCGCTTAAATAACGTATATTTCGTATAACTTTTATCTTTATATTAAATAAGGTTAGGGATTTTTAACTTCGATTTTTTATTTATTTTCTACTTTTTAATATATTTAAAATTGTTAATTAGGGTTTTAAAGGTTTATTATTAATATATAATAATAAATAGCTCTAAAAATTCTAATTCCTTTTCAACTTTTAATATTTTTAACTTTTTTTATTAATAGGCTAGAGCTTATTCTATTTTAAAAGCTTAAATTTTTATATTTAAAATATCGCTAATAAGCTTATTTATATTATTATTTTATAATATAGCTATATTCGTTAGCGGTTATAATCTAGTTATAGGCGTAGTATTACTATTATTACCTCGCGCTATAACTTCGTAATATAGTCGAACTACCTTTTATAAGGAGTAGAGATATTAAAGTATAAAAGGGATATAATAGTAGGGAAACTATATAAAAGTATAGGTAATAGTTTAATATTCTACTATTGTATATACGGAGCTATATATAGAGAATCTATATATATTAATATCTAGAGAGCTATAAATATTAGGGGGAATTCCTCTAACTATATAGGCCCCCTTTCCTACTAGTGTAATATAGCGATGTAATATTTTAGCCGAAGCTATACGATAGCTCTGCGATATTATAATAAGCTAGACCATTGCTAACTATAATATAAATAAAGATTTTAGATATTTAGAGTTTATTAATATTTAATAATTTTTTATATTTATTATAACTATAAATAAAGGAAATAAATATATTTCCTTTTAATATTAATAAAGAATTTTATTTAAAATTTAAACTATTTAACTTTTTTTATTAAAGCTTTATTTATTTATTAATATAATTAAATTAAATTTAAAAATAATATAATTTAAAAATAATAATAGGGTAAAAATTTTATTTAAATCCTAAAACTTAAATTTTTATTAGTATAATCTATAGAAAAATCGGGTCGGATTAGGTTATTAGGTTAGGTTATCGGTTTAAATTTTATAATTTAACCCGACTTTTAGTTTAAAAATTAGGATCTAAAACTAACCTAACTTACTAGTAACCCGATTTAAATTTAACTCGACTCGCTAATAACCCGATTTAAAACCGACTGCTAAGTTAAAAACTCGGGTTTAACTCGACTCGATCCGACCCGATCTAACCAGTCTAACTACAAGTTTAAAATAGGCTGAAAAAATTCTAATATTAAAATTAAATTAAGAGATTATTAATTAATTAAATATTATTAAAAAAAAATTAGAATTTAAAAAAAAATTATTAAAAAAAATTAAAGTTAATATTTTTAAAAAGTTTTTAAAATAGATATTAATTATTAAATATTCAAACTAGAATCTTTTTAATTTATATTTACTATATTTTATTATCTATTAAAAAATACTTTAAAGTATTAATATAATTAATTAAATAACTATTATTGAATTACTATTAATTAAATTAAATTTTAGTTATTCTTTAACTAGAATTATATAGGGATTTTTAATATATAAGCAATAAAATAATATATACACTAATTTATATAATTAAATCTCTTAATAATAGTTTAAAATAATATTTAAAAAAGTTTTTTAAACTATTTAAAAAAAAAGAAGTTTCTTTAATAATAACTCCATTAACTATTAATAATTTAATAATAGTTATATTAAAATTGAAAAAGATCTTTCTTTTTAAAAAATAATAGATTATATTTTAAAATTTATATTTTAATAATTAATGCAATTATTATATTAATATTAAAATTTGTTTTATTTTTAAAATAGTTTAATATATTTATAAATATATTTGTAAAAATTATTATTATAAACCTATTATAATAATTTAAAAAAATATCAAAAATAAGATAATAGTATAGTATTTAAATAATAAGGTTATTAGTTTATTATAAATTTATTAAAAGCTTTTTAAATATTAAAGTTATTAAAAATATTTACCGATTTAAAGATTTTATTTTTATTCTAAAAAAATATATAGAATTATATATTTAAACGAAATTTTAACTAATATATTAATTTAATAAATAGAAAATATAAGTTTAATTTTAATAAAATAATTTTAAAATAATATTAAAAATAAAAATAGGTAGAATATTTTAGATTAGAATTTTCTAAAATAATATATCTAAAAGAAAAATTATTAAATATTTTAAAAAAAAGTATTTTAATTAATTATATATATTATAATAATCTTTTTAAAAAGAAATAATATTTTCTTTTATAGTTATCTTTTAAATTTTCTATTATAGAATTATTTATTTATTTTAAAATATATAAAAAGGTTATATATAATATTTTTTATATAATATACTTTATACGCGATTTAATATTTAATAATTTTAAATAAATATATTATTTTAAAAAATCCTTTTTATTTATAAAAAATAAATAGATATAAAGCTTTTTAATTCTAATATATATTTATAATATATTAAATTATTAATAATCGCTTGAGAAATAGTTTTAAAAATTAATTTTTAATAATATAAAATTTCAATTTAATATAAAGCGTTTTAAAATTTTAAAAGATTTTAAATATTTTAAATAAAACTATAAACTATACTAAATATTAAACTTCTTTATAAATTAAAATAAAAGTTTAAAATAGTTTTAATTATAGTTTTATAAATTTAATTAAAATTATATTATTAAAAATCTTCCAATTATAATAAAGTTGAAATATAATATTAATAAATAATAACGGCTATTTAAAGAAATCGGTCGAAATTTAATATTGAATGGTAAATAGTATATAATTATATTATTTTAAAGTTTATAAATAAAAATTAACCTTTTTTTTAAAGGCTAGACGGTATAAATAAAACCTTTTAATATTAGATTTTATATTATTATTCTTGTATCTATAATTAAATTATAATTTATATTATATTTTCTATAATTATTATATTACTATTATTATTTAAAAGTTAAATATTATACTAATATTTTAAAATCCTAATTAATATTTTAAATAAATCTTTGTATTTTAGTAATTAGAGTTTAAAGTTTAATAATCTATATTAATAAATAATAATAATTATTTAAAATAAAACTCTTCTATAATATAATTAATATTCTATAATTATCGACTGGATAATATATAATATATATAATAAAATTTTTTTTTAAAAGAAAATAAATAATATTTAATAGTAATTATATTAAAATTCTTTTATTATATCTACTAACTTTAGAAATATTATTATTAAAATAAATATCTAATATTTATTTCTTTAATATTATTTTAAATAATTATATTTAATTTAAAATATACAAATTTAAGATAATATTATTAATATTTAATTTTTACAATAATTTAAAAGAATATTCAATTTTTAAATAATTTATAATATAATTTAACTCTAAAATAATATTAACTAGATAATAAATTTTTTAAACTTTTAAAAATAAATTTTTTTAATTTAAAAGCTTTAAAGTTTATAATATAATCTAAATTTCTTTTAAAACTTTTTAATCTTATTCATATATAATAAAATAGATAATCTATAAAATTCAAAATTATTATAAAATTTATATAAAAAGTTTCAAATTTATTATAACTTTAACTTTTATAACTAAAATAATTAATAATCTAAAATTAAAAAAATACTTTTAAACTAATTAAATATCTTTAAATTTAAAAGTTTAATATTTTTAAAATCAGAATTAAAAATCGGCGCTCTAATAATATTAATATATTTTATTTACTTTAAAGATAATATAATTAATAGGGTTTCATTAATAATAAAATTTTTTAATTAAAATATTATTAAAGAATAAATTATTAATAATAGTATTTTTAAATAAAAGTAACTAATTTATAAAATTATTTTTATAATTTGAAAAAACGAATTGAAATATATTATAATAAAAAAACAATATTTTCTAATTTAATTTATACTCGTTATAATTATTAATAAATTATAAAAATTAATACTAATAGTTTAAGTTTTTAAATACCCGCTTTTTTATAAAATAACTATAAATAGTTTTATTATAAACTAGAAGTATTATAAATCTATTAAATTACTTTGTAATAAATTTTAAAAAATTTTATAAAAAATCTAATATAGTTAAAAATATTAAAAAATAGCTAATTTAAATAAAATAAATATTTTTAAATTATTATATAAAAATTAAATTATATTAAATCCGATTAAAATAAATTCAATAATAATAAAAAGATTCTATTAAATATTAATAATTACTATAATAGTAATTTATAGTAAATTTTTATAAATACTATTATAATAATATAAAATAAATCCTAATATATACTATTAAAATAATCTAAAATAAGTTTTATTTATAACTATTAAAGCAGGTTTTGACTTAAAAAAAAGATACTATTAAAATAATTAGAAGAAATTTCAATTACTATAAACTATAAGTTTTAAAATTTTAATATTATTTATACTCTTTAAAATATTTATATTATTTTTTAAATCTATTTTAAAACTTTTAATAAAACTAATATTCGAATTAATTATAGCTATTTCTTTTTATAATATTAATTACTATTATATCAACTTAAATTTTCTTTTAATTTCTCTAATTATATCCTTTTCAAAATTTATTATATAAAAATAGAATATTATTAATAATATAATTAGTAATAATATATTATAAAAACGTAATAGAGACTATTATTTGGTTTTAATTATTTTATATATTTCTACTATATTTAGTATCTATAATATTTATATTATAATCTCTTTTATATTTATTTATATCCGAACTTAACTTTTTAAATACTCGCTTATTAATAAGTATTAGAGCGGGTATAATAGATTTATAATAGGTATAATATCTTTTATAATAAATACTATAGTTTTTTCTTTCCGCTTTTTTTCTATTTCGCCTATTTTATTTTTAAAGCCTATTGAAAATTTAAGTAGATTTTTATAAATTTAATATTAATAATTAAATTAAATATTATTTTGTTTTAATAGTTTTGAAATTATTAAAAATAATAATTAGAAAATAGGAAATAGTTTATATATAAAAACTATTGGATATATTGAAATCTATATAGTAATAATAATTTATAAAGCTTTTATAAAAATATTCTTTTAAAATAATATATTTTATAAATAACCTATCTTTATATTTATAAAAAATATATAGATTTATTGCAATTATACCTATAATTTATAAAAGAATTGCTTTTTAATTTTACTATTTTCTATTTTTTTAATACTAAAGCTTTCTGAATTTTATAATTTATAATACTAGTAATAGAAAAATATAATTAGTTTAAATAATTATTTATTATTATATTATATAGTTTTATTTTTTTATTCTATTAACTAGCGTTTATAACGATTTATATATTACTTCTATTTCTATTTTATTTAGTATATAAATAAGTTGATTAATTTTTTTTATTTTTAGTAGATTTATAAAATTTAATAGTATTATTAATAAATATTATTATTATTAATAATAATTCAAGTTTAATTCGACCTTATTTTTAATTTATTTAACTTATAATATAACTAAAAACGCGAGTTACTATAAATATTATAAAATTATTATTTTCAGATTTCAAATTTAAAATTAAATTTAAATTCTTTTTATTTAAAATTAATATTATTAATTTTTTTCATTTATTACTTGTAATCTATTTACGTTTTTTTTATAGATTATTTTCCGTTTAATTATTACCCGTTTTAAAAATTATTATACTCGCTTTTACTTTAAAAATAATTACGCTTGTATTTGCTTAATTATAGCTAGTTTTTTATTATTTTTTATTTAAAAAAAACAAAATTTATATAAATAATATTTTAATATTAATTATACTAATTCTAAAATTTTTAATATTAATAAAAGTTATAAATACCAAATAGCTATATAGGATATTTCTACTACTATTGCCTGATAGTTGTAAAAATCTCGTGCAACTTTCGTGCAACCTTCGTGCAACCTTTAGGAGAAAGTCACGCAACGTCTATTCTTACCTTATAAAACCTCTTGCAATAGTTGCGCAACCGTTGTACAATAATTTTAATAGTAATAGATAAGTCGATATATCGATATTATTAGTATCTTCTAGGCTGCATTAGAATAAACTAGTCTAAAATATACTAGTTTTAACCGCTGACTAAGCTTAATTAAATAGCTATTAGCGTTTAAAAAAATTAAACTTAGAATTTATAACGGATTCGAACCGAGGAAATTATTTTTTTTACTTTAATAACTTCTACTAACTATACTATATAAAACTATATTAAATTTGCGCCTTTTTATTAAATATATAGATATTATTATTAGATTTAAAAAAAAATCAATTATTTTATACTAAAATAATTCTTTTATACTAGTTGCGTAACCGTTTCCTAAAGTATTTAAAAATCTTGCAACCGTTATTTGAAGTACTTAAAAATCTGCAACTATCTGCAACCGTTGCCTAAAGTATTTAAAAAACCTGCAACTTTCCTGCAATTTTCGTGTAACTATAAAACGGTTGTGTAACTATTATACAACTATTGTACTATTATTGTATAACTAATAGGTGAACCTATAAAGTAATATAGTTTATATAAAATTAGTTTTTTTTAATATTTTTTAATATCTTTTTTTAAAAAATTTAATAAATTTTAATTAATTTATATATTTATATATTATTTATTATATAAATAAATAGATATAGTTGATAATTATCTTTATCTTAATCTACGAATTATAAGTCTTTCTAGTATATTTAAGTTTTTTAATACTATTAAAATTAAATATTATAGTTTCGGTTTATTTTATAGTTGAAAAAGTTATTAAATTAATATTAAATCCGGATTATAATTTAATTTTAAGCGAATAAATAGTTTTTATAATAGATTAAAAAATATTAATTTAGTTATAGAAGTATCGAATATATATTAATACTTTAATTAGTTATAAATTTGGAAAAAAACAAAAAAAGAGTTTATCTAGCTAAATAAGGTAAAAGTTTAAAAAAAAGGAAAAATAGGTTTATTATAGAAGAATAGATTTTTAATTAAAAAATATTTAAATTAAACGCTTTAAACCTTTAAACGCGAATATTTAAAAATAAACTATAATTTTTAACTAATATAAAAGAGTTATAATAATATAATTAATTCTTTTAATAATATCTATAAAAATATTTACTATTTATTTTAATAAATTAAAATCTTTAATTTTTATTTTTAATTATTAATATAATTTAATAAAATTTATAAAAATTTAAATTATTATATATTATTTTTTTAAATTAAAATTTTTCTATTTTTCGGAACGGTAGCCCGATATTAGAAATAGATATTAGAATATTTTATTTACTATATGGAAGTTTTTTATAAAATTCAAATAAATATTTTTTAAATCTATTAATTAATTTATATTTGATAGTTTTAAAAGCGCTTTTTTTTCAAAAATTATATCTTTAAATTTAGTACTTTAAAATAATAATAAATTTTTTATAATATTTAATTATAAGATTTACAAAGAATTATATATATATATAGGTAAATTTTATACTTTTATAAATATGTTTTATTAAAGAAAATAATTCTAATAATTTTTTTTCAAATATAATAAATTTATAAATAATAATTTGAAATTTTATTTTAATATTTTATTTAATCATTTAATTGAAAATAAAATATAGTATTATTATTTTTTTAAAAAATTCAAATAATAATAAAACAATCTCTAAGAATTATTTATAAATAATAAATTTTTGATATTAATAATTCCCCGTATAACTTTCTAATATTTGATAAAATCGCGCTATAATACTTTTATAACTCTTTTTATAATAATACTTAAAGTAATAAAATTTAAAAATATAAAATCAATTTGTTTATCTACTAATATAAAAAGTAAATTATAGGTTTTTTTATATATAGATCGGTTATAAAAAATAAATTAATAATAAAATCTTTTATTATTCTCTTCAATCTTTTTAAATATTTTTGTTAGATTTATTCTAAGAATATCTTTTATAATAATCTTTTAGTTTTTTTTATTTTTTTTTAAATAAAAGTATTTATTATATATCCAATTTTTGATTCTTTTTTTTTAAAAAATAACTCGTTTTAAAATTATTATATTTTATATAAAAGAACTCTTTTTTTATTATAAGTAATTAGATATATAATATATTAGCCTTTTTTTAAAAAAGTTTATTCTCTTTAATTTTCTAATTTAAAAGTTTTTTTTAATTAATAGTAAATTTTTAAAACCATTCCTTTTTTATCCTATAAATATCCTTTTATAAAAATTTCAAAAGCTACTCCGCTAAAAGTAATTATATATTTATATAGAATCTTTTTTTTATTTATTAATCTTTTAAATAAAAAACTAGAAATTTATAAAATTTAAAAATTTATAAATATAAGGTCGCTAGGTAAGCAGCCTACGAATCTTGGGTTAACGAAGCTGCGTAGTAGGATATAAAAGACGATTATTTAGATAATAACAGAACTAATTACTAAAAAATTAGTAGTTTAAAACCTATAAGGTTTTTATTAAAKATARGCGCTACTTATATTAAATATAGCCCTATTTCCTATAAACTTTATACCCGCTAGGCCTCCGGTTTTATAATTATATCTTTTCTAACTAGATTTAATCCGTTAAATCCTATTAGTAGATAATAAATTTATATAGTATATTTCTACTTTCTATTAGCCGGTATATAGCTATATTAGAATCTATAAAAGTTAGCCTTATAAGTTATAAATAAACGAACTTTATATATAATTATAAAATCTAAATATCTTATAATTTAGCTAAAAACGTAATTATTTTTTTAATTTATTTAATTAATTTAAATAAATTAAATTAATAATTCTAACTTTATTTAATTAATTATAAGTTATAAGCTTTTTATTTATAATATTTATTTAATATTATTTTATAAAATTTAAAAAATTAAATTCGTAAATAAATATATTAAAATTTTATTTTTTAATTTATTATAAGATAATTTAAAATAATATAAAACTTTTTTAAAATTTTTTTAAAGAATAAAATCTATAAATTTCAATTTTTAACTATATTAAATTATTTTTAAATATTAAATTTATAAATAAATAATACTTTTATTATATAATTTTCTTTTTTAGAATATTATTTTATTTATTATATAGCGATTAAATACTTTAAGTTTACTTTAATAATATTAGACTATTTTTTATTATATAAAGTTATTTAAAACTTGATTTTCGGCTTTAATTTATTTTTAAAAAGTATATAATAATAGATATAAAATAGGCTAAATTTTTTTTAAAATTATATTCTTTAAAATGCTATTAATATAATAAAAAAATAAATAATTATTTTTCTATATAACTATTATTTACTAAATCTTTTTTTATTTTTATAATATTTTTCCAGCGAATATTCCTTAAAATATTTAGATAATTATACTTTTTTTTAGATTTTTATTCTTTATTAAACTACGAATTTTTTATAATATTTTTTTTATTTTATATTTAAGGTTATAATCTATTATATAAATATAATTTTTAGCTATTATTATAATTTACTTACTAAATTATAGCGCTAGAATTATAAATTCCCTTTATTTCCCTAAACTTTTCGCCTAATTTAATAAATTCTAGCTAATCTAGTAGATATATAGATTTAAAATTAATTTTTTTTAACTTTTTATATAACCTTTATTATAGCCCTTTTATCTAAAAAAAACTATAAAAAAGAATCGTAGTTTAAAAATATATAAAAAATAGATTTTTTAAATATTTAAATTATAATCCCGTAATTTATAATTTTAATAATACTTTTAAATAATTATTTAAATTTTTAAATTATTTTAATTAAATATTAATATAATTTTTTTAATTAATAAAAGTTTAATTTAATATATATAATATATTAAACGCCTTATAATAAATTCTATATATATTTATTATATATTTATAGAAAAAAATATTAAATATAATTACTATACTTCTATTAATTATTAATATAACTAGAATACTTATTTTTTAAAAGAATAATATACATTTAGAAATTTCTACTAATATCCCCATTTAAAAGCGAATTTTAAGGTTACTTTTACTTTCTAATAAAAATATTTCCGGGAATTTAAAATAAAGCTTGTTATAAAATATAGGTCTATTAATATTACTACTTTAATAGTAGTAAATATAATTGAATTATTTATTTTTATAATAATAAAAGCTTCTACTTCGCTATAAAATATAGTATATAATATTTGATAAATCGTTAAAAAAATATATATTAGTAATTATTTCTTTAATTATTTATTTAAAAACTTTTATTAATAATTTACTTTTAAATATAATAGTTAATAGTTTTATTTAAAAATATAAATATATTATAAACTAGTTTATAAAAATAATAATTATTTAAATTAATATAGTAATATAAATTTTTAAATTTATATTTAAATTTTTAATAATAATTTTCTAAATAATTATTAGATTTTATATAGTTTATTCCTTTTTTTTTTACTTTTAAATATATTTTTTATACTAGCTTTTATTCTTTTTAAAATACTTACCTTAAATTTTATTTATTTAAAATTCTTAATCGATTTTTTATATTATTTAAATTACTAACTAATTCTTAAAAATCTTTAAAAAATATAATAATAACCTAATAAATTAATAATTAAAACTTATTTTCAACTATACGCTTATTAAATATTTATTTTATTTTTTATTTTTTTTAATCTTTTATTAGAATAGATTAAAGTTTAAAGTTTTTATTATAAAAATACTATAATATAAGTAAGCTAATATAAAATATAAATTAAATTCTTTTATATTATTTAAATAGTTTAAAAAAATAAATTTATTTTTTAATTCTTTTTAAAACTTTAAAAGGCTTTAATTATTTATAATTTAGCTTTTTTTTAAATCTTAAAATTTAGATATTAATATTTTAAAGTAATATTTTTTTACTTTTTTAAAAATTTATAACTTTATAATAAATATTATAATATTTTATTTATTATTTAAAAACTTTTTTATAAAATTTAATTAAATATTCTTTTAAATTCTTTAACTAATTTACTCTTTTAAATATTAAAAACGCCTCTTTTTTAGAAGTTATATCCTTAAATTTAATTTTTAAACTAGTAATATACCCTTTAAATAGTTTATTTAGCGGTTTACTAATATTTATATATATATTATTATTATAAGTCAATTCCGCTAAAAATAAGAACTCTAATTAATTATCCTACTTATAATTATAATAAATTTATCAATAATATTCTATAATTTAGTCTTAATACTTTATTTAACTATTAATTAAAAGATAAAATATAATATTAAATTTCCTTTTAATATTTAAATAATAATAAAAAATATTCTAAAATTTATTTATAAAAAACGACCTTTTATTATTAATAATTTACCGTATAGCTTTATAGTATCTAATATATTCGCGTTATAATAGCTCTATAAACTTTTCTATATTAATATTTTTAATAATAGGAATATAAATTATATAGTTAATTAACTTATTTATTAATATAAAAATTAAATTATAGGTTTTTTTTATATAAAGATTAATTATAAATAGTAAATTAAAAATAAAGTCTATTATTATTGTATAAAACGGCTTTATATCTTTTAATAAAATTAGTTTGAACTAGTTATAAAACCTATAATAATAGATTTATACTTTTTAATAATTAAAGTATATTTTATAATAATTTTCTATTTTTTTAATTATTTCTAATTAATAATATTTTTTATAAACCGAATCCTTTATTTTTTTTTTATAAAATAACCCGCTTTAGAAATATTATAATTTATATAAGAACTGTTTTTTTATTATTAGATTATTAAATATATAAAGTATTAAATTTTTTTAAAGTAGTTTATCCTTTTTAATTTTTTATTTTAAAAGTTCTTCTTAATTAATAATAAATTTTTAATATTATTTTTCTTTTATAATAAAAGCGTTTTTTTATTAAAATTTAAAAAGTTATTTTATTATAAATAATTATATATTTAAAAAGAATTTATTGAATTTAATAATCTATTAAATTAAAAGTTAGAAATTTATAAAATTAAAAAATCTATAAATATTTTTAAATTTTTTTTTATTTTTATAAATAATAAGAGTATTTATTATAAGTATATTATTTAATTATACTATTAAAATTACTATAAATTTAATATTTATAAGTACTTTATTTTTTTTCTATAATTTAAGCTAGTAATTTCTATTATAAAGTTATTTTATAAAATAAATAAAAAATTCTTATTATTATTTTCGCTACTATTAGGTTTTATAATTTTAGACCTTTTAAATAATATATCGGCTAGATTTAATAAAGTTTTTTAGTACTTTATATAGAAATTAAATATAGTTAGTTTTTTTACTTATTAAACTTACTTCGTAATAAGCTTTTTTATAATTATAAAATATTTAAAGTTATTATAATTTATAATTATATAAATTGCTTTTTTAACTCTTTATAAATAATATCGCTAATTTTTAAAACCTAATATTATAATATAAAGCTTTTTATTATATATATTTTAATAGAATTCTATACTTTTAAATTTATAATTAAAAAATATTATTAAATATTAATATAAACTCTCTTTTAATTTTTAATTAAGAATTCCCCCTATTTTTTATTTCGACGTATCCGTTATTATATATATTTTAGTATTTATATTATAATATTATAAAATAAAGGCTAAAATAAAAAGTTTTTTTAGCTTTTTAAAAATTTTTACGCTTTTTTAAATTAAATAAATTTAGGTTTAATCTATTCTTTTTTTATACTTTATATTAGATCGATTAAAGGAGTAACTATTTATAAAAAATCTTTTATAAATTGCTTATAAAATTTTATAAATTTTAAAAATACTAGAATATCCTTTATATTTTTCAGTACTAGTTATTTATTTATAGCCTTGATTTTTAAAAATTTTATATAAATTTTTTATTAATTTACTATAAAGCTTAGAAATATAATTTTAGTATAATTAAAAATATATTTTAATAGCTTTATATATAAATAATACTTTAATAAAGCTTTAATATTTATATAAATATATTTTTAATATTTCTTTTTATTTTTAGAATAGATTAATATATTATTTGAATAAATTATATAAAATATATCTAAATAAAATTATAACGCTTTATTAATATATAATTAGAATATAGTAGGAATATTTATAAAGTTAAATAGTATAATTTAATATTTAAACTATTTATAATAAGTTTAAAATATAGTTTTTTATTTATTTTTTTATTTAATTTAAATATAATAATAGAGATTATAAATATCGATTTTAGTAAATTACTTTATATATATAAACCCATTTAAAGTTTTTAATAATAAAAATAAAAAATATTTATTTTTAATAGTAATTTTATTAAAACCCTTATAATTTAAATATAATTATCAACTATTATCTACTTTTTTTATAAATAGTACTAGTATTTTAATTAAACTATTTAAAGGTTTTATTTAGCTTTTAGTTTATATACTAGCGAGATAATCTCGAATTACCGCTAATTTATCTAGTAATATATTATAAATTAAATTTATTTTTAATTATTTATTTAGTTCTAAATTTATAAAATATTCTATTTAATTATATATATTTAAACTATTAGTAAATTTTTTAAAAAAAAACTCTATTAATATTGCGGCTATACCGTATAAGCAGAAGGCTAATAGGGCAGGTAGGGCTGAATGGCTACCGTGGCCCGAAGAAGGCCTTTTAAATATATTTACCTAGTTAGGTTTAGCGCCTTTTAGCGCCTATATTTATTTAGTTATAGATTTTATAGATAGATATTTCTTCGCCTTTAATATAATACTATTACCCTATACTTACTATATAATAAATAGTAGTAATTAAAGGTAACCCGTATAAAATACGGTACTATTAACTTTTATATATATATATTATTAACTATTATATAGTACTCGATTCTTCGGGTAGGTCTAATACTCCTCCGCTTATTAAATTACCGCTTTTATACTAATACTCGGTTAATAAAGTTAACTAATATATATTCTAACTTTTAGCCTTTTTAATAAAATTCTAAATATTTTCTATAATAATTTAAAAGACCTAATCGACTTTATTATTATACTAGCTTTTATTATAATTATCTTCTATATTAAAAAGTTTTAAATATATATTAAACGGTTTTTAGAATAGGATTAGGCCTTTATAATAATCTTAAAAACCTATATCGACTATATCTATAAAAAAAGTCCAGGCCTATACCGTTCTTTAATATAGGAATCTTCTAGTAGCTAGATAATTCACGCTAGTACAGCTCCTATTACTGCTTATCCTATAAACTGGGGCGAGTATCTATAAATCTTTACTAAAGTAATAAGCGATTTCTATAATAATACTATTATAGTTTTTAAAAACGAAAGCTTTTAAATTTATATTTAAAAGCTAGCTATAAATTTTATTTAAAATAGTTTAAATTTTTATTTTTATTTTCTAGGCTCGCTAGAAGACTTATAACGGCTCGACGAATTTATAAATATTATTAAATTTATTAATACGTTTAAATAGCGAAATTATATTTTTAGTACTAAATCTAGCCTATTTTACTTAATAAAATCGAAAGGGAGCGCTATATTACCGCTAGATATAATAGGAATTCTACTATAATAATAGTAGGGTAGATTTATAGGTAATAATAATCTATTATAATAATAATAAGCTTTTTTAAATAGGCAACTATTTATAAACGCCCGTCTAGTTTAGCTACTAGAATTTTTTATATAAAACTTCTAGAATTAAATAATTATTATATTAGTAAATCTAGTAACTATATTAGTAATTATTAAATTATAATAGAGGGTTTATAATATTAATCTATTTTAATTAGATAGTAATAAACCGTTTATAGAATTTATAAAGTTGTATAATATTTATTATAATATATATACTTTTACGTAATATATAAAAATTAAATATAAAATAATAAATATATTATTAATATATTATAACCTGGATTTTTATTTATAAAATAAAATAGTTATATAATTTATTATTATAATTAATAAATTTACCTATAAGTTATTATAATTAGATAAAAATATTAAATTATAGTATATATTTTTTAAAGATTATTTCAGCGAGCTATTATTTACTATACTAGCGTAGCTAGAGTAAATATATTATATTATTAATAGTATATAGATTTAAAAGGACCCTTCGAAATATTTTTATAATATTATTATTAAAGTAAAAAATATAAAAATAGTATTTATTTAAAATTTCTAAATAATAATTAATATTAAATATTTTAATACTCGGTTATAAATATTAATTTTAAATAAAATTATAATAATTATTATTAAAATCTTTTATAAATTCCTTCGGAATAAAAAAAATAATTAATTTAATATTTATAGTAGTAATAAGAACCGTAAAACGTTAAAACTAAATCCTTTATAAAAGAATAAAGATAAATAATATAAAGGAGTAGTAGTATACTAGTTATTATAAAATAATTCTTTTTATATATCTAGATATTTATTTATATATCCGAGCTATATATAAAAAAATTAATTGAATATATTTTCTACTATATATTAATACCGGAATTTTTTTATAACTCTATAAATTCTATTAATTAAAAGCGAGCCTAGTATATAAAATAATTAGCGTATTATTTAAAATAATTATTAATAGTTTCCGTTTAAAATAATTACTCCGCCGTAATAAAAATAAACCGGAAATTAATAAAGCTATAGCTATTAATAATATAATAATAGCTAGAATTTATATAAAAGCCGCTAGTTGAATAACTAGCGAGTTTATTTCTAATAGAAGGCTTTTAATAAGTAGGTTTTAAGCGATAAAATAGAGTAGTACTAAAATTACAAGAATAGTTTTTACTAATTAACGGATTTTACTAGAGCTAAATATATAATAAACGAGGAGTCTAATAAAACTCTATATACTACTATTAAAAATCCTATTTAATATAATAATATAGTAGAATTTTATTTTACTATAATAAAGCGCGCGGAATTTAAATCAGTTAAAATATACTAATACGATAAATATAACGAAATTTTTAAATTAAATAACGCCTTATATCGGTATCTACGCTCCGGCTAAAGTAAAAAACTATTTCTAGCTATAGCTACTACGGTTAAGCTAACTATTAAACTAAATATTCTACTAGTACTAGCGTAAACTTATTTAAAATCAGTTAAATTATTTAAAAATCTATTAGAGGTCGTTAAATTAGAGGTTATTAAGTAGCTACTACTATAAGCACTTTAATTAATTTATTTAACCGCGAAAAATACGTTAATAATAAGCTTTACCTTCCAAAGATACTATTATATAATTATAAATATTCGCTTATAATTAAACGCTAAGAATTATAGCTTTTATTAAGATATAAACTATATAATAAGCCTAATTAATTGAAAATTTTTACTAGAATAGCTATTATATATTATAATTTAAAAAATACTAGCTTCTATAATTATTAAAGGTATTAGCGAGAGGCGATATAATATTATTAAATTTATAATTATTAAAATCTTTATATTTAATAAAAAGGCTATAAAGTTTATTATTATTATACGCGAGCTTTATTTAATAGACGATCTAAATATTAATATACTTATTAATATCGATATTATAAAATTTATAGATATTAATATATATTTATTTATAAATATAATAACTATTAACTCCTATAATAATATAGTAGTACTAATTACGATTAGTATTAAAGGTACTAGAATAAACGCTATTATTTATAATACTTAATATATTATAATACCGCTATACGCTAGTAAAATTATTAGAATTATTAATCTACGCTAAAAACCTTTAAATCTCCTATAAAACTATAATCTTATTTATAAACTAAAAACTCTAAATACTCTCGCTAGTTATATATATATTATAGATTATATATTTAAATAAGTCTACGTTTAGAATAATTCACTATTTCCTATCTAATTAGCTATAAAAACTTAACTAGATATTATTTATAAATATAAAGCTAATAAATACTATTAAATTAGTTTAAAAAACTATAAACTAGTTATTAAAGCGTTAAAATAAAAGTTTAGATAGTTTTTAAAAAACTTTAAACGCTATATAATAGCTACTATAATAGTTATTATAGTTTTAAATACCGTTATTATACTATTTATTAATTCTAATTATTAAATAGAAGTAGTATATTTTATAAAAGTAATAATCTTTAGAATATAAACGGAATAAACTATTTTAGCTACCTCGATTAAACGCTACCCGCGTTTATAGTAAAATACTAATAATATAATTAATATACCGGAGTTAAAATATATAAATATTCTATTAATAGAAAATTAAAAATAGATTTATAAGCCTAAATAAGTTTATATATACTTTATTAATATTTATAATAAAAAGGTTATCAATAAAACTTTTAATAAATTTTATAAATAAAATTAGATAGAATAAATTACTATAACTACTTTATTTTTATTTTTTTATTTTATAGTTTAAAAAAATATTAATTAGGGTTTTAAAGGCTATATTATTATTAATATTCGGGTATTTAATAAAATTATAATACTAAATACCTATTTAGTTTTATTATAAACGGAAATTCTAATATAAATTTATAGCGCTAAAATCCTTTTTATAATTAATTTTATAAATTTCTTCTATTAATAATAAATTAATTAATAGTACTACTACCGTTTAATAATAGTTTTATATTAAAAGTAAAGAATATTTAAAGTACTAGTAATAAGTTATTATAATTTACTAATTTATATATAATAAATAATAGATAGAATTTTATACTTATTTTACTCTTTTTATAAAGCTTATATTAATAATATTATAATATTTTCTTTTTTAATAAAAGAATATATAAAGTATTTTAATTAGATTTTTAGTATATTTAATACTATAAATCTATATTTATTATCTATAAAATCATTTATTAGCTATATATTTATATATTTATTAGACTAGAAGGTTAATACTTTTAAGCTTATTATAATAAAAGATAAGCTAGAAGTAATTTTAAAACTTTTATTTCTATATATATTCTAATAATTAAAAAAATATTTAAATTTAATAAACTACCTTCGGTAGTATATTAATAATTATATAGCTATTATAAAACTATTTTAGGAATATAAAATTTATATAAACCGCGATATTACTATTAAAGGTAACGCTAATAAAAAAACTACTATCCGGAATTTATTAATAGTATCTATATCTAAAAAACTTAATATATTTTATTATTTATAAAAGCTCTTTTTATTACTATTAATCCTAGTCTATTTTAATAAAAGTTTAGTACTATATATAGACCTAGACGCTAATAAAAAGTTCGGTTTTATAGCCTATATCTATTATAATATAGACGAAACTACTTATAAACTAGATAAAAAACCTAAATAGAAATTTAAATAATTAATCTTATTCTTTAACCGCTTACTATTAGATATTAAAATACGCTATTAATCTATAGAATTAGAGATTATAGATATTATTTAAATAGTTAAAAAGATTTATTATATAATTAAAGTAATTAAATATATTATTATTATCTATATAAATTATTCTATTATAGTTAATATTTTATATTAAACTAGCCTAAATATAATATTTATAAAAAAGCTTAACTTCTATTTAATATAAACTTCTAAATACTTTTAATACTTTAAACTTAATATTTATTATAAATTTAAAATTATAAATATAGTTTTAAATATATTATTAAAACTCGCTAGCCGTAAATACTATCTAAAAATAAATAAATCGCTAGATATAAAGGCCTTTATAGTATATTACTTTCTAATAAATCTAGTAGAAATATTAGCCGAATTCCGCTAATAATTAATTAATAGATATATAAAAAAAAGCTATTAAATTAAAATAAGGAATTTATTAAAATTAATATAAAATTAGATAATAATATTATTAAACTACCGTATTATATTATTAACGCGTTATTTTACTTTAATAATAATAAGCGAGGTCTATATTTAGTAATATCTATAAATATAGAAAAAAAAGTATTCTAGCTAATATATAATAAAATAAGCTACTCCGATTATATATATACGTATAAATATTTAATAAAAGGCTTTTATATATATAATATATTAATAAAACTATATAAATTTATTCGCTATTATCTATAATATTAAGTTAATTAAATATCTTACTACCGCTTATATAAAGTCCTATAACTAATATTTAGCTTAGTAAAACCGTTCTATATATTTATTATCGATTTTATTTTTATTCTACTAAAATTATATAAAGGATWTAATTATTATATATTAATAATAAATAAATTTATTAAAGTAGTTATCTATATATTTAAAAAAACTATTTAAAATAATAAATAATAGATTAAATAGCTATTAAATAGACTAGTAAAATTAAATTAAAGCGTATTAAAATTAGTAATTTTAAATCGCGATAAAAAGTTTATAAATTAGTTATAATACTAGATATTTAAAATATTAAAAGTAGATTTATAATATTTTATTATTTAATATCTATAAATTAATAGTATATCGAAATAATTTAATTAAACTACTAAAATTACTATATACTAGTATATTACTATATTAAATAATTTTAAGCTATAATCTACTATTTTTTTATAAATATTAACGGCTTTTAATAATTCTATAAATTATAGCTCTATATTTAAAGTACCTATTTAAATATTATTTAGATTTAAAACTTGCGAAATACTAGACCTTTTATATCTACTAAACCCTAAATAGATTATTTAACTAGAAGATACGCTAAGCTTTAAAACTCCCGCCGATACTTTTATTAAAAAGCTAGCTGCCTTTCTAGCTATAATACGGATAGCTCGTTACTATAACCCGATTATTTTAAAGGCTAGCGAGCCTATAAATATATTTATAATACGGAATATAATAGTAATAATAGCTATAAAAGAATACCGGCCTATATATATTAATATTAAAAATACTATTACCTTTATTATAATAAAAATAAAAAAATACTATAATATATATTATTAACTAGTTTATTTTAAAGTTAGTAATTTTATAAAAATACGCTTATATTAAAGCTATAATATATTAAAATTTACTTCTAAAAAGATTAAATAATAGCTAATAGGCCCTTTTAAAATTATTAAATATATTAAATTATTAGCCTACTATTTAAAACTACTATCTATTATTAAAATTTATAATATAATATTAATAGTATATTTAGAATCTACTACTAACTCTAATAATAATCTCTACTAGCGCTATTATATACCTATACCCCTAATTATCGTTAATAATAATAAAAAATTCGAAATCGAACGAATCCTCTATAAGCGCTATATCTATAAAAATAGAGATTTTTCTATTTAATACCTTATTCGTTAGGTTAATTATAGATTTAAAAATAATTAATAGATGTTTAAATACTATTTAAGTAATATTAAAATACTAGTAGAAAAGTATAAACGCTATTTTAGCCCAGAATCGGTTTTAAATTATAATAAGACCGCTAATAATACTAATACTAATATTAAATAGTAGAAATAAGCTAAAAAACCGCTTATTAGCAAGGAAGAGCCTATTATTAAGGGTTAATAGCTTTATTCGTTACCGGTATCTATTACGGCTATACCGTATAAGTAGAAGGCTAATAGGGCAGGTAGGGTTAAATAGCTACTATAGCCCGAAGGAAGCCTTTTAAATATATTTACCTAGTTAAATTTAGCGCCTCTTAGCGCCTATATTTATTTAATTATAGATTTTATAGATAAATAGTTCTTCGCCTTTAATATAATACTATTACTCTATATCTACTATATAATAATTAAGCTTTATAAAATCGATGGAATTTTAGAATTTTTAATTTATATTATACTATATTTTATTATTTTTAAAATAGCTATTTTTACTTTTAAATTAAATATTAATTAATAAAAATATTTAATTTATATACTATATTTTTTATATATTATTAGTATTACTAATCTAGTAAATTTTTTTATAGTATAAATACCGATTTAATTTAATACCGCTTTATAAATAGTAAAAATACTTTTATAAATCTAATTTTAATTTTATTAATAAATATTAGAATCTATTTTTATTAGTTAAGAATAGCCTAAAATTATATTATATCTATATATATTTATTATATAATAATTTTTTCTTTAATACTTTTTTACCTCTTAATTATCTATTAAATTTATATTTAGTAGGTAAAAACTATAAAATAAAATTCGACGGCTATTTATTATTTTAATTTACTTTAAAATATATCGATTTTTAAATAAAAAAAATTTTTTTAATAAATATTTGTAAAATAAAATTTCTTTTTATACTAAAATTAATTAAATAATAAATTATTTAAAATTTTATAAAGATATTAATATATAAAAAAACTATTATAATAAATATTTACTATTTAATTATAGGTAATCCTAGTATAATAATAGTATATATTAGAACTTATTTTTTCTCTATATTCCTTTTCTTTTCTAATATTTTTTCTACTTTTCTATAAATTTAAAATATATAGGATTATTTATTTTATACCCTTTAATTTTATAAATTTAATATTTTATTTTATACGCTACTTTTTTAAATTTTTTTAGGTATTTAATTAAATTCTAACTATTATTTTTACCGCGATTTAAATCTCTTTTTTATTTATAAATTTCTCCTTCGATTATTTTATTTAAAAAACTAGATATTTCTATAAAATATTTTATACCCGAGTTTAAATATAGTATTTAATTTTTATAATTATTATTTTAATATAATATATTATATTAAAAATATTTAGTAAATTTTTAATTTTTTAAAATTTTATAATATTTTATTATTAATTCGCTTATCTACTTTAATTTATAAATAAAAAATCTTTATAAATTTATCTATTAAATAATCTAAATCGCTATATTATTATTATAAATACTAGTTAAATATAGATACTAATTATAATTCTAGCTATTTTATAGATTTTAACTAAACTTTTATTTATATATTCCGGATTATTAGGTTATTAAATATATTTTTATAATATTTAATAAAATCGTTTTAAATAAATAAATTATTTCTAGCATTTAATAATTTAATATAATCGCGTTTTAAAACTTTAAATTTATTATTAAATCTAAAATCTATTTAATAAACCTTTTTTTTTATAGAAAAATCCTTTTATAAAATATTAATATATTTTTTATAATTAGTAAATTACTATACTAAATTCTTTCATTTAGTATATAATTATTCGTTAGATATTTTCGGTCTACTGGTTTTCTTCCTAATATTTAAAAAAAATCAGTAAAAATTATCGCTATACTATTTTTAATAACCCGCGCTAGCTTTTAATTTAATAATTTATAAATTAGTTTTTAATAATTTATTTTTTAATTTTAATTCCTAAATACGAAAATAAATTTATAATATTTATACTTCAGCTTTTTCTTTTAATAAGGTTAATTTATTAAAGGTTCCGTTTATATAATCGCTTATTATTCTAATATTTTTTTTACCGGACGAAAATTCGTTCGTTAAATTATTTTATTATTTCCGCCCGGGTTTCTAAATAAATTTTATTTATTATCACTAAACTTTATAATTTAGTCCTTTTATAAGGCTTTTAATTATTTTAAAGCTTATACGCGAGGCTTTCCTCTTTAAATTCCTCTTACTATTTTAGTAGGTAACTCCTTATAATTAAAGAGTAATTAGAATTATAAAGTCGCTAGATAAATAGTTTATAAACCTTAAATTAATAGAGCTACGTAATAGAATTTAGAAAATACCTATTTAAATGATAGTAGAACTAATTACTAAAGAATTAGTAGTTTAAAACCCGCAGGGTTTTTATTAAATATAGGCGCTACCTATATTAGATATAGCCCTACCTCCTGCGAACTTTATATCTACTGGGCCTCCGGTCTTATAATAAATTCTATTAAATCTTTTTTTTATTTTTATAAATAACGGGAGAATTTATTAATTATACTATCTAATTATTCTACTAAATTTATTATAAACTCAATATTATAAATATTCTATTTCTTTCTATAATTTAAACTAGTAATTTTTATTCTAATATTTATTCTATAAAATAAATAGAAAATTATTATTATTTTTATTATTTTTATTATTATTAGATTATTTATTATTCGGCTTTTTCTATAATATATCCGCTAGATTATCGAATCTTTTTTAGTATTTTATATAGATATAAAATATAGGTAGCTATTTTATCTATTATATTTAATTTATAACAGATAGCTATTCTATATAACTAGGTATATTTTACTTATAATAGGTATATATTAGTTATATAGAAGTTATAAAATATTTATATAATACTTATTGTATTTTCAAAAAAATACTAAAATATTATATAATATCTATTATTATCTAATACTCTCTTTTGTAATAGTTACTAAAAGGTTGCTAATACTATATAGCTACAACGATATTCTTAGATACTTGTTATAGAAAGTATCAGCACTTATTATAGTAAATGCTGATACCGTTCTTAATACCTATTATAATAGAAGCTTAAAACCTATTTTTCGTATTAAACCTTCTTAGATATTAGGTATTAGATATCAGGTGCTAAATATAGTAAGAAAAGATAAAATAGTATATAGTAGTTTAAATAATATAGTTATATTTTATATATAAAAATCGATAGATCGATATTAATTTATTTTTTATAGGGGAATTATCTGATTTAAACTCGTATAAAAAAATTTTAACGCTATTTTCTACGCTAATTATAAAAGGTATATAAACCGAAGCTGGAAATATATAAATTTAGTATTCTGGACTATATACTAATTTTTACTCTACTTAAAAAAAAAATTTAAAATTTTTTTTAGTATTTTTAAGAACCTGAATCCTGGTTTTTAACTCCTAAAAATTACTTAAAACCTAATACCTAATACCTAATATCTTCTAGAGAAAGTTTGAAATTAAATAAAAAGTTTTTATATATAATAGGCTAATAGGGCAGCTGTTCTTTTTATATTTAATCTATTTACGTAAGCTTTAATACTAACGGCTTTTTAGTTATATTAAAAATAAAATTTTTATTTTAACTTATTTTGAAAGAAATTCTATTAGTATTTTCTAATATTTTATACCTAATACCTGATTTAGTATCGAAAAAGTATTTACCGAGAAAATACTAGATAATTATCTAGTATTTCCTCGTTTAATACCTCTATACTTTCTCTCGTCTATTCTAATACTATTTTAAAAGGGTTTTCAAGTTATCGATAGGCCTATAAAGTATTTGTATAATAGTTTCAGAGAAAGTAGTAGGTATCGTTAGAAGTTTTAGAGTATATTAATTAAATATTAAAATTAATTCTATTTTAAATTTAATTATTTGCTGAAAATTAAATATATATACTAATTTAAACTGTATTTATTAACTAGAGCTTAAAATTTACGCTAACTTTATCTAATTCGATTTGAATAGATTAGTTTTTTTTGTACCTTTTACTTTTTTATAGCTCTTTTTTATTATATTTATATACTATCTTATTAAAAATTCTTTAGTATATTTTCTATATAAAGTGGTTCTTTATTATATTTCTTTTATTATTTAATAATTTTATCGTTAAATTAAATCTTTTTTTATAGTTATTTTATTTCTATTAAATAGTATTAAAGTATTTTTGAATCTTATAAGCTATTTTAATAGGAATAAAATTCTTTTATTTTAATTTTCTACGCTAGAATAGTTTCTAAAAGGCGCTACGAAGCTTATCTCGATGTCGATCTCAAAGTTATTAGCTAATCGGAAGCTTTTTAATTATTTTATCGGGAAAACTTATTCTAAGCTTTTTAAATCCCTCCCGCCTATAAATTGGTAGTTTTTATAGCTATACTACCGCCTAAAAAATCGTTCTTTTATTTATATTATACTGAGAAATTTAAAATAATAAAATCTAATTATTATAAAACTACTTTACTTTTTATTAAATTGGAAAATCAATTTTTTAGAATACTAACCTATATATTATTAAATTAAAAAATTTGGCTTTTATATCGCGACTTTATATTCAATAAAAGGAAATTAAACTTTTATAATCTAGATATAAAATATATTATACTAGGAAATCTAGCTTTTTTATTTTAAAAATAGTCGATTTTCTAATAATAATATAAAAACAACTATCGCTAGATAATATTCTATTAAACTTAGTTTATTATAGATCGATATAAAGCTCTAGAATATAATAGATTTATTTATTTAAAATAGCGGGAAACTTTATAATTTATTATCTAGCCGCTTTTATATAAATAGGAGAATTTAAAATAAAATCTATTATTATAAATTATTATTATTGTTTATTACGGTTATACTGTATAAATAAAAGGCTGATAGAGTAGATAGAGCTGAATGGCTACTGTAACTCGAAGGAAGCCTGTTAAAAATACTTATCTAGTTAGGTTTAGCGCCTTTTAGCGCCAATATTTATTTAATTATAGATTCTAGAAATAAATAATTTTTTACCTTTAATATAATACTATTATCCTATATTTTCTATATAATAAATAGTAGTAAATAAAAGTAATCTATATAAAATACTATACTATTAACCTTTTAATATAAATATTATTATTTATTATATAATACTATATCCTTTTAATAAGTCTAATAATTTTTTATTTACTAAAACCTACCGCTTTTAAACAAATACTCGATTTATAAAATTAATTAAAATATATTCTAGTTTTTAGTTCTCCTAGCGAAGTTTAAAATTTTATTTATAATAGTATAAAGGGTATAATTAAATTTATTATTAATAAAGCTTATATTATTATAATTTTCTATATTAAACCATTTTAATATTATATAAATCGKATTTTATCTAGGATAAAACGCTTATAATAATTGTTAGAATTTATATTAACTATATTTATTCAAAAATTCCGAATTTATACTATTTTTTAATATAAAAATTTCTTAATAATAAAATAATTTAAACTAGTATAGTATCTATTATTATTTATTTTATTACTTAAAGCGAATATTTATAGATTTTTATTAAAATAAAAAATAATTTTTATAATACTACTATTATAATATTTTAAAATAAAAGCTTTTAAATCTATATTAAAGAACTAGTAGAAGATTTTATTTAAAAAAATTTAAACTTTTATTTTTACGTTTAAAAATTACAAAAAGATTTATAATAGTTTAATTATTCAATAAATTTTTAAATATTATTAAATTTATTAACTTATCTAATTAGTAAAATAAAAATACTTTTTATATTGAATTCAGTATATTTTATCGAATAAAAAATAAAAAGCTATCCCGCTATTCAATATAATAAGACGTTAAATAATAGAATAATAAAATAAACTTATAAATAAAAATAATTGACCCTAATAATAGTAAATATTTCTAGATAATTTACTATTTATAGATACCCGCCTAGTTTAACAACTAGAATTTTTTGTATAAATTCTCTAAAGTTAATTCGTTACTATATTAATAAATATATATACCTATTTTTATTATTATTAAATTATAATAAAGTATACAAAAATATTAATCTAATTTAATTAAATAATAGTAAATAATTAATTAAATCTATAAAATTATATAATATTTATTATAATATATGAATTTTTATATAGTATATAAAGATTAATAATAAAATAATAGATATATTTTTAATATATTATAATTTAAAGTTTTGATTTTATATATTATAGTTAGTAATAATCTAGCTTATTATAATATTATAGAACTATTATATAACTTCGGCTAAAATATTATACCGCTATATTATATTAATAGAAACGGGGGCCTATATAATTAAAGGAATTCCTTTTAATATTTATAACTTTCTAGATATTAATATATATTTATTCTTTATATATAGCTTTATATATATAATAGTAAAATATTAAATTATTATTTATATTTCTATATAAATTTCTTATTATTATATTCTTTTTATACTTTAATATCTCTATTTTTTATAAAAAGTAGTTCGATTATATCACGAAGCTATAATGCGAGGTAATAATAATAATATTATATTTATAACTAGATTATAACTATTAATAAATACGGCTATATAATAAAATAATAGTATAAATAAACTTATTAGCGATATTTTAAATATAGAAATTTAAATTTTTAAAATAGAATAAGTTTTAATCTATTAGTAAAGATAGTTAGAAATATTAAAAATTAAAAAAAAATTAAGATTTTTAAAGTTATCTACTATTATATATCGATAAGAAATTTTTAAAATCTTAATTAATAATTTTAAATATATTAAAAGATAAAAAATAAATAAAAAGTTAAAACTAAAATTTTTAATTTTATTCGATATAAAGGTAAAAGCTATATAGAATATATACTATTTCAATATAAATATAAATTTATTTTTTAAAATTTTTTAATTATATATAAAATAAAAGCTTTAAAAATTCTATTTAGTATAAACTACTTTAATCGCTATCTAGCGAATATATAAAATTAAATTAAAAAAGCGAATTTAAATATTAGATTTAAAATAATCTAAAAAAAATAATTAAAATTTTTATTAAATTAACTCGATTTTTAAATTATTTATAATATTAAAATAATATTATAATATTTTTACGCGAAGTACCGCGATAAATAAAATATTTTTTTATTTAATAAATATTAAAAAAATTTTAAAAATTATATAAAAAAATTTTTATTAAATTATATTTAAATAAATATCTTAAAAAACGCCTTTTAAAATAATATAATTAATAAAATATTTAAAATAATTAACTTTTTAAAAATATACTAAAAGATTATTAATTAAATAATTAAAATTAAATCGGTTTAATTATAATATCGGGCGCGTATTAAGTATAATAATATAAATATTAAAATATTAAATTTTAAAAGTTATAAAAATAGTTAAAAAAAATAAAATCTATTTAATACTATTATACCGGCGATTAATACAAATATAATAATAACTAATTATAGAAATTATAAAGGCTAATATAATTTTTAAAAATATAGTTTAAATAATAGCCGCGGATTTTATAAAAATAGTAATATATTAATAATAATTACTTATTAAAAATATAATAAAAAAGATTATAAAAAACCCGATTATTTTTATAAAAATAAAAAAGGAAAAGATAAAATCTAATAAATATTACTTTTATATTATTAAATTATTAATAAGCGGAATTATAAATATTTTATTTACTTATAGATATAACTATTTAAAAAAAAAGATAAAAGGTTAAATTAACTATACTTATTAATTATAGTATAATTTTAAATTTTATATCGTAATACTATATAAAGGAGTTAAAATTATATAATAACCGCGATATTAAAATGCTAGTTAAAATATTAAATAATATAAATATAATTTATTTTTAAATATATAAACTTTCGGTTAATTTTATTAATTTAAAAAAAAATCTAAAATAATAATAAATAAATACGTCGGAGCGAATATTAAATCCTTTAATATTATATTAAGCCTTTTATAATTATATTAATATAATTTAAATATTAATTTGGTACGTATATAATAGATATAACGCGATTTTAGTACTATTTTAATAGAAATAAATATTAAACTGATTTTAACTAAAAAATTAAAATATTTATTAAAAATAAAAGGATTTAAATAATTATACCTTTTTAATATAAAATTATATAATAAAAATAATATAACCGCTTTATATAACGTTAAAAAAATAATTTTACTTAAAAAATATACTAATTTAAAGAAGATTTATAATTTTTAAAAAGCTAATAAATTCTTTAAATATTTTATAAATAATTATATTTTTAAAATAATAGGTAATTTATTATTTAAACTTTTATATAATCTTTTAATTATTAAATTAAAGATTTTATAAATTTATATTAATAAAAATCTAATAAAAGGGTTTATTTATTATTTAATATCGCGAACTAGCGTTTTAATTATATTTATAAAAAAAAACGATAGCCTTCGCTTTTATATTAATTACTAGAGGTTAAATCGGGTTATTATTAAAAACCGATATTCTTTTTTCCTAATATTAAAAGCTTTAGATAGGCTATATAAAATAATACTTTTTACCCGCCTAAATATTCGGAATACCTACTATTATATTAGAATCCGGAAGGGCGATAAATAAAAAATAGTATTTTATATTTATTATAACTATTTTAAATATTATATTATATTATTTAGCTTAATAAATACTCTAACTATTTTTTAAATATATATTAATAATATTTTTAAAAACTTTTTAAACCTTTTTATTATAATATATTACTAGTTTATTTCGAAAATAAAACTAAGTACTTAATATATATATAAAAGGTTCTCGCGAGGCTATTATAATATAGATTATATATTAAATTAGAAAAGTATTTATTTAATATATATAAAGTTAGGTTTATATAATTTATTATTCGCTTTAATAATATTATAATAAAAAAGTCCTATATTAAATATATAAGGAATTAGTCCCTTTTAAAATTATATTATAATATATAGTATTTCCTTAAATTTATAAATTTTTACTAATATTTTATTAAAGTATTCTAGCGGGTTGTATTATTACTAATATTATTATTAAAAAGCGGTAATAAGAGATAATTTAATATTAAATTTATTTTATTAAAAAAAATTATTAATATATTAAAAATATTAAAAAAACGCTTTATAATAGTATTAATTTTATAATAATTCGACTATATACTCTGAATTTATATTAAAATAGACGCTTTAAAATATAATATTTTAATAATTATTTTATAGCCTTTTAATATTAATATATAAATCTATTAATATTTTATCGTTTACTAGTTTTAAAAGAAAATAATAACTAAATATAACTATAATATCGGAAATTTAAAAATACTAGTTATTATTAACGCCTATAAATAGTAGCGATATTATATTAAAAAAGCTTTTTATAAAATAGAGGTTATTATTAATTATAAAAATTTTTATAATTTCTTTATAAAAAAAAAGTTTAACTATAAAAACATTAGATAATAAAAACGGCTAGTTAGGCTAAATTTAAATTAAAAATATAAATCGAATAAATTAAACTCTATTAATATAATATTATAAAAAAGTAATTATAAAGTATTTAAAATTTATACCGCTTTTAATACTTTAAATTAAAAATAGATTTATTTAATTTTATATTTTAAAAAGTTTTAAGAAAATTTTAAAAAAAATATAAAACTAATTATAGGTTTTTTAAAGATTTAGCGCTATTTATTTAAAATTTCTATAAGGTAAAATAGAAATAAATTCGAAAATCTATAAAAAACTTTAAATAATATTAGAGAATTACTAGAAAATAATAATAAAAGCTATTTTAATAATAAAATATCGTTAATTAATTCTAAAAATATTTAAAAAAGCTTTTAAAAATTATTTAAAAATATTAAAACCGCTATTAAAAATATTTAAAAAGCGGTAGTAATATATTATAAAGCGAAAAATATAAAGACTAATATTCTTAATAAAAAAAACAAATTTTAAAAAATATTTTTAAATACGGATTTCTATTAAAGGGTCGTATATCTAATATCTATATAAAAAAACGTAATAATATTATATTATTTATATTTTTTTATAATTAGAGGATACTTTTAATATTAATAAGAAAAAAAAATAAAAATACTTTAAAAAACGATATAAAAATATTAATTCTATTTTTTATAATTAAAAAAAAGTCTTTTAAAGTAAAAAAAAAGTAGATATTAATAAAAACTTATAGTTCTAGAATATATAAAAAGCTAAAAGCTTTTTATAAATCTAATATTATTATATATAGCGACGCTTAATTAATTTCTTTAAATAATTTTAATAATTTTAAAAATTTATAATCGAAATAATAAATTATTAAAAAAATAGCTTTAAAAAATATATATAATATATTTTTATTATTTTTTTATTATATTATAAAATAGTTTTAAAAGTTTAATAATATAATTAAAAARTTAATATTTTAAAAAAAAAATTATTTAATAATTTATTAAGCGTTTATATAATATTAAAATAGTTTAATAAAAATTATAAATAGTATTAAAATTAAGAATTATTTTATTATAATAAAAAATAATATTTATTTTTTAATATAATTAGGTAAAAGGCCTTTAAATATAAGTATAATAATTTTATAATAGATTACTTTAATTATAAAAGAATATTAGAGTTTATTTATTAAAAATACTTTTAATTAAATATAATTAAGGATATTAAATACTATATATATATTTATAATATATACTATTAAATATAATCTATAAGGTATAAATTATATAGTAAAATATAACTATTAAAAAAACCTTTAAAATCGTTTAGTAATTTAATTATAGATTTTATTATTAACCTATTTTTATATAAACGCTTCCGCGTTATATATAATTTAATTTTTATAGTAGTTAATTATTATATAAAGCTTACTATATATATTTTTTTAAAATAATTATAAATATAAAAAAACTAGCGGATACCTTTATTAATAAAATATATAACTATTATAATATATTTAAATTATTAGTTTCTAATTAAAGGACTTTTTTTATTTTATAATTTTAGTTTATTTTTTATTATTATTTAAAAATTAAACGCTATTTAAAAACCGCTTTTTATTTATAAATCGATAGGTAAATTAAATAATAAATTTAAACCTTAAAATAATTCCTAAAATATTTTATTAATTATAATTAGAATAATTAAAATAAATAATTATTTTTTCCGGAATTTATATATAATAATAGTAAATATACTTCTACTAGTATAATATCGTTCTTCGCCGCTACTAGTAAATATTTTAATCTAGAAAATAATATTTAAGTTAATAATATTAAAAATAATATATTTAAAGCGCGTAAATATATTAAAAAATATATATATATATATATATTTAATTTAAAAATTAATAAAAAGTAGTAATAAAAAAATAATTTAAATATTATAACTAAAAATATTTTATAAAATTTTTTACTATTAGTAATATAGTATAATTAAATAAACGTAATATTAAAATAAAAAAGTTATTAAAAAAACTAGATTATAAATTCTATAAACTTTTTAAAATAATAAAACTAGTAAATTTATAATTATACCGTCTAGAATTTTTAATATTAATAAATTATATTTATTTTATTTTTTATATTTCTCTTCTCGAACTATATATAATAGTAAAAAAAAATAAAAAAAATCTATTACTTTTATTTATTAATAATAAAAAGTAATATAAAATAAAAAAAATATTTAATTTAAAATAATATTATCGAAAATTATAATATTTAATAAAATCGTTTAATTATAATTTTAAAAATAATAGCTAGTTTAATATTAAAAAAATATCGGGAGCTAGTAAATATATAGAGGACTTCTATTATATATATTTTAAAAAATTACTAAATAATAATAAAAAAAACTTTTTAAAAAAAAGATAAAAAAAAAATAAACTATAATTAAATTATATATAAACGTATAAGTAAAATAATAAATAAAATTATAAATAATATTAAAAATATAAAATAATAATAAAAATAAAATTTTATATAATTATTAAAGTTTAATAATAGAATATATATTAAAAAATATATATTATAAAATATTTTATTAAAAAAGATTATAATTAAAAAAAGATTTTATTAAAATATAAACTTTAAAATTATAATTATTTAAAAGCGATATAAGCTTAAAAATCGAATATAGAAATAAATATTAAAGATAAATATAAAATATTAAATAAATATAAAATTATATAATAATATTACCTTTTTTTACCTCGCTTTTATTAATAAAAAAAAGATTATTATTTTTAGCTAAATTTAATTATTTTTCTTTAATAATTAAAGGATTTAAATAATTTTAATATAAAATTAACGCGCGAAATAATATAATAAAGATAAATATATAATAAAGTATATTATATTAATACTTATATTAATCGATTTCTTTAAAATATAAATAATGTTAATAATATTAAAGGTATTAATAATCTTTTTTTACTATATTTTAGCTTTTTTTTAAATTTTAATTCGTTTATAATTAAAGAAAATAATAACGCGTGAGTAGTATATAATAAATCGCTTTTTATTTTTATTAGTAATATTAGTAGTAATAATAATAAAAATTATTTTATTAACTATTAAAATAAATCTTTAAAAGATTTATACGGGTTAAAAAAACTATTATAATATATAAATTTAATATATTAGTTTATATTTTTTATAAAATTTAAAATAATACGTGTAATATTTAAAATTAATACTAGCCTTTATATAATAAATAAGAATATAATAGATAATAAAATTATTTTTTATTTATTTTTTATTAAAGGTTATTAAATAATAGTACTAAATAAATAATATATATTATAATACTAGCTTTAATATATTAATAGTAGTAATTCTTTTATAAAATTAAAGTATTTAATAATATTAGAATATCGGGCGCTTATATATTCTAAAAAGTTTTTTTAATTATAAAAGTTTTAAGAACTTTAGAATCTATAATAAAAAATATAAAAGCTAAAAAAAATTTATAAAAAAATAAAGCTAGTAAATAAAAGTAAAATATAGTAAAAATAATAAAAACCTAAATTAGGAAATAAATCTATACTAGAAGAGAAATATTTATTATATATCTATAAATAAAAAATAAAATTACACTATTTAATATAAAATTTATAACGTTAGTAATATAAATTAAACTATTTAAAATTTAATAATTTTAATTATTTATAATTATTATAATATAGTATATTTATTAAATACTAGTATATTCGCCGCCTTCGGCGGCGGTTGAACGTTTATATTCGAAAGTTAATATACGATTATCTAAGTTTAGAATAAATTATAGTATATTTTTATATTAATACTATATATAAATATTCTACTATTATTCTAAAGAAAAAATTCAAGTTTAGGTTAATTCAGTCCGGGAGAAAAATTTTAAACCGCTCGTTATCTAAACTCTTTATTTAGAATTATTCGTTCTAATAATAAAATATTTAAGAATCTATTTTTAACTTACTACTATTCGTATTATTATTTTCGAGAATTTTATTATTTAATTTATTTAACTATTTCTAGACGTTTTTAACGCTATTTCCTATTATAACTCCTAGATTCTTTAGTTTAGTATTTAGTTCTAATATATATTCTATTATATAAATAAATTAATATTAAATATTTTTTTCTTCTAGTTCGACTATAATTAATTCCGGTAAATAATTATAGATTTTTTAAACGGGGCGAATATAGGGTTAAATATTTTCGATATAAATATAGGTCTAAAGCTTTTAAATATAAATATAGGTATAAAGTTTTTAAATATAAGTACGCGGCTAAATTTTTTAGATTTCCTATATAAAGGCGTTCGAAAAACTTTTCGGCATTTTTATATCTTTTTTTAAAATAAAGATAGATAAAAGTAAATAAGATAGTATACGCTTTATATTAAATATAGGAGCCGAAGTTTAAATAGCTAGAACTGGGTTAATAATTAATACGGGTATTATTATTTATTATTAGCGCGGTAGCCCGAGACGCTATTTAAAATTAATAAGTTTATTTTTATTATTTTTTACTATTATATAAATAAATTAATATAAATAATAAAATTTAAATTTTATATAAATACTAATATAAACGTTTTATAATATTTTTAAACGCTAAAGCTTTCTTTATTATTTTAATTATTAAATTAGTTAGAATATTTATAAATATAAAGTATAACTTTATATTTACTAAAGTCTATAATATAAACTTATTTTTTATATATATAATTAAAGTAATATTTATTATTAAATAGATTTTACTTATAATATCTTTTAAAGTAGCTAAAATTCGTACTTTTATAAAAACGGTATATATCGATACTGTTTTAATTATCGCCGAATATATAAATAATTAACCTATACTATTATCTATTATAGGTCTAGACCTATTTATAATTAGTTTATATTATTTATTTATATAAAGGAAGCCTATATAAATAGATTTTTATCTCTAAACTTTAAAACGATATTTTAACCGTCGAGCTAGTACTTTTAAATAATATAATAGAATTTATATAAAAAAATATATAAGCGGATTACTTTATTATAGATAAGTTTTTTAAAATTTCGAATAATAATATTTTTCTTTATACTATTATTCCAGCGTTTATTACTAAATAAATTATATTCAAATCTAGCTATTTTAAAATATTTAATAATTAATCCTAGTACTAGATTATTATAATAATATACGTTAGGATTTAAACTATAATTAATTAAATATCCGGGTTAAATATATAAAAATACTAAAAATAATTATATATAAATAATATAAAAGTATATAGAATTACGCGAAAAAATAATAAGCGAATTATTTTAAAAATTTTAAATATTTTAGGCGTTCGAAACGTTTTAAGCGTTCTCTAATTTAAAATTAATATAGATTAGAGGTTATTTAAGAAATTTAGAGAAGTTTTTATTAAATATAAAAGCTATTTTAATAATTGGACGAATTATATAAAATAAAGTAGATAATACTACCTATTTATATTAAAAATTAAAAATAATTACCGAAAGATATATATAGATATTTTTTATATAGAATTCGATTATTTTTATCTTTTTAAATCTATAATAATTACGTTTAATTATTTAATAGAATATTATTTATTAATATTTAATATATCCGAATTATCTATATTAAAGTCTTTATAAAATAAATAATAAACGAATATATATATATTATAAAAAGAATATATTGAAATACGTATTAAAATAAAAGTATATTATTAAAAATAAAATAAAAAATTAGAATTTAAATTATAATCTATATATTAACTATAATACAAAATAGCTAATTAAGTAGAAATAGAAAGTTTAAAGGTTTTTAGTATATTATATAATTAAAAGTTTATTAAATATAAAACTTTATATTATATATTTATATATATTAAATATATAAATTTTATATAAACGATTAAACGCGTATAAATATAAAAATATCCTTAAATAGTTATTATATTTAAATAAACGTATATTAGTTTTTTTAATTTAAATATTATATAAATATTTAAATTTTATAAACGAAATATAAAAATAGAAAACTTTGATATATTCTATATATAGTATTTTAATATAGTAAAAAATATTTTAAAAATAAAAATTAAATATAAAAATTAATATAAAATAATATAGAATAAAAAAAATAAAATTTATAAAATTTATAAAAAAAAGTTATAAAATTTATAAAATCTATAAAATAGAGTTATAAAATCTATAAAATCTATAAAAATTAGAAATTAGATTTATTAAATAATATATACTATTTAAAAGAAAATTTAAAAGATAAAAATTATTAATATAATAAATACGGTTCGATTAATTCGCTAGCGTATTTTTTTATATAAGTTAAAAAAAAGCGCGCGTTTTTTAATTTTAGTATATTTTTATTTTTAAATAGTATAAAAACCCGATTATAGCGGTTTAAAAATAAAAACCGAATATTATTATATAATATAAACTCTATAGAATAATAAAAGATAAAAATATACTATAATAGTAGAACTTTTAGATATTATATATTATTTATTTTACCGTTTTATTTTAAATATTATAATATTATAAAGTTATTTATATTTATAACCCTCGAAAATCTAATATATAATTATTTATAATTAAAATATAAATAATAAAAATCGAGTTTAATATTTATTAAAAACTACTTTTAATTTTTATTAATTATTATTATAAAAGCTATATAAATTAGAAATTACTTTTAAATAATTATTTAAAGTAGTTCGCTTTTATTATTAAATAAATAAATCTAGAAAAAACCGTATATTTATTTTTTAAAAGGACCTATAATAATATATATTTAAATAATAAATCGGGATAGTTTTATAATAATTAAGCGAGTTTTATTATATATTTCCTTATTCGGGTATAAATTATATATAAGTATAACTAGCGTGTTAACTTTTAGTTTAAACGTTATAGGTAATAAAAATAAGGGGTTTAAACTTATAAGAATTTCTAGAAATAATATATTTATTATATTTTCGCTTTTATTTTCGATCTTATTAATAATTAAAAAGCTATATAAATCCTTAAATATATAATTTAAAACTTTAATATTAATTTTTTAAATATTATTATTATATAGGGCTAGTATTATTTATAAAGTAATAAAATTATTTAAATATAGTCTAATTAGTAAACAATATTTAAAGTAGATATAATTAATTAAATTTAATAATTTAATAATCCGATTATATATTAAATTAAATATTTCTATTATATTATTTAATAAACGATTAAATAATATTACTATTAATTATTAAACCTATTTTATATTTATTAATTTAATATCGATATATATATTTTTAGTAAAATAAAAAATCTTTAATTTAAATTAGAATATAGATTTATAGATATATATACTAATAATATTCTATATAAAACCGTTCTAAATAATAGGTAAATACTACGTTTAATTACTATTAAATAAAATAAAAATCTTTTTAAACGCTATTTTATTATTATAAATATCCAAAAAAATTCGATTTATAGCTTTTATAATATATTAATATTATATAATAGCTTTATTCTAGATAATAAATTATATATAGTAAAATAATTCTATTAGTTTACCCTATTTTAAAATACTATAAGTACTAGTTTTATAGTAGGGTATAAAGATTTTAAAGTATAAATAGGCCGTTTAATCGTTAGAAAATAAAAGAGACGTAATATTAGAAAATATTATATATAAAACGATTTTTCTTTAGAACCGAAACTTATATATAAGTATCTAGTATAAAAAGATTTTTTCTATTCCTCCCGAGCCGTTTAAAAAAAAGGAAAATAGTTAAATATTATTTTTAATAGCTATAATAATAGTATTATAAGCTATTCGTTATCCGCGATTTATTTACGTTAATTAGATAATTAGGATAGTAGCTTTTATAACCGTATTATAATCTAGTTCTATTATAACCCGGGTGTTTATAAATCGCTGTTTCTAGTTTAATACCGGTTTAGAAAGGTTATAATTAGAAAAATTTTTAATTATATAACTATAGTTTAGTTATAATTAAATATAGGCTATAATTAAATTCGGGATATTCTATATTTATAAATAGATTTTATAGTTTTTAACGAATTTAATACGAAAAATTATCGTATAAATTTATATTAAATTGATTTTAAAGCGCTTATAGATTATTAATTATATTTTATTAAAGGGCTTTAATAAATATATTATAAATTATTCGATCTAATCGCTATAAAGTAGCTTTAGTAAAGTATAATATCTATTTTTAATTATTATCCGGTAGTTTAAGCGTATAATAGGTATTTTTAAATATTAAATATTTATATTTATTTATAGTTTAAAAGTTCTAGAATAAAATTAACCTAAAAACTATTTATAATATTTCTATAAAGTAATAATATTCGCTATATTCTAATTATAAGAATATTATTTTTTTAATATTTATTTTTTATTCGCGAGTTTTTTAATATTAAAGCTGCTTTTAAATTTAAATAAAATACTATAAAAAGTTTTTATAAAAGTACTACTTTAAATTTTTATATTTAGTATTATATCTAAAAAATATAGTTAATTTAGATATTAATATTTCTAGTACTTTTTTTAAACCGACTTCATCTATATTATCCGCGAAAAATACCGGCTATTAATTTTTAAGGTAGATTTCTAATTATTCGACTATTAACTATTTTTTAAAAATATAAAATTTATTAAATTAGTACGCGGTTTATATCGAGCTAATATAGCGGCCGTTTAGATATTATATAATTTTATTTTAATTTATCCCGGTTTATATAACTAGGATTATTTAATCTTTTCTTTTATATATATATTTATAAATATATTTAATTATAAATACGCCTTTATTAAATTTAATATTAATATAATAGTTATATTTAAATAATAGATATAAATTATATAAAACGATTTACTAATTTATTATTATAATTATTTTTTTATTATAAATTTGTTTTACGCTTCGACTGTTTTTATATTAGCGGTACCGTAGGTATAAATTTTTATCTATTATTATTTAAAGCTAAAAGGTCTTCGGGAAATTTTTTAAATAAATATTTTTTTTATATTTATTTTTAGTTATATATAATAATTTAAAATTAATAGAATTACTATAAAGCTTATATAATATTATATTTTTTATAATTTTCTATAATTTATTTAAAAGGTTAATTATAAAATTAGGAAATTTCGTATAAATAATTTTATTAATTAAAACTAGGTTTAAATAGCGAGCTTATTTATTAAAAATTAAAAGAATATAGTAATATAGAAGATCTCGTTTTTAGTATTCGATTATTTAATATAGATTTTTATATATTTTAAACGCCTTTTATAAATTTTAAAATAGAGTTTTTCGTTTTAAATTAAAGATTTATATTATAATAGTTAGTATATTAATTATATTGATATTTAAGAAAAGTATAATTAATAGATTAAACTATTTTAAATTTGTTGTTATTATTATAAATAGGGTTAAAAAATTTTATACTTGGGTAATTATTATAGAATTTTAAAATAATTTATATATAAACCGATCGCTATTAATAAATAATATTAATAGGATTATTTTTTATTAAATACTCGCGCGTTTATATTCCTTTAATATATTATATTTTATAAACTATTATATAGCTTTATATAAATTATATATTAATAGTATACTACTTAATTAAAACGCGCTTTTTTAATAATTATATAGGAATCTATAATAAACCGTTAAATAAATTTATATAAACGCTAGATAATATTAAATTAGTTTTTTTATTTAAATTTATAATATTTATACTTTATTTATTACGTAAGTTTAATCCGGTTATTCTTTTTTATTTCTCCTAAAATTAATTCGAATAAAAAATCCTATCTAGAATTCTAATATAAAAAAAAAAGGGGTATTAAAAAGGTATATATTTAGGATATATTAGCTAAATTCTATAGAAGTTATAGTTTTATTTATTTTTATTTTTTTAAAAAAGTATAATATCGCGCGCTATTATATCCGGATCGTCCGGGATTATTATAACTATTTTATTCGATATAAATATATTATTCCGCTTTTAATCGGCCGTTTTAATTATAATTAGCTATATATAAAGATTAAAGATAAAATAAACCGGGTTTATTAAAATTTAATTAAGGATTTTTTTAACCGTATAATAGAATTTAATAAAAGGATTTCTATAATATTTAAATATTTTTATTAAGCTTTAAAGAATCGGTTTCTATAGAAGCTCTATATTCTCTATATAATTTTTTTTATAGCTTAGAAACCTAGAACTACTAGCCGTTTAAAGGTCGTATAGGTATATTTATATAAAGGTAGGCGGGTTTATATACTATAGTAGCTTATAAAAATAATAAAATTTACCGCGAATTATATATAATTATAATCTAGTATTATTAAATAGATTAAATTAAGTACTAATATAGAATATAAATACTATTATATTATTATATAATATAATATTCTTTCTAAAATATACGGTATTATTTATATTATTAGTTAAAAGATATAAAAAATATTTTAATACCGGCCGTTTAGGGCAGTAATAAATCTTTTTTTCTTTATAATAGAAGGCGAACTTTTTAAAACTAATATTCGGTATTTTCTCCTTTTTAAAATATAGTATATAGTAGTACCGATATTTTAGATTCGCAGCTTTTATATTATAGAGTATAAATTTATTTCTTTTTTTTTATTATATAAATATAAGATTCGCTTTAAATCTAGATTCGAATATTTATATAATAAATTATTATCTATATTTACGTTTATTTCTACGCGCTATTTTTATTATTATTTTATAATTCAGACGGCTATATTTTTTCTTTTACTCTTATTCTAGATTTTATTTTTTTTATTATCGTACGCGTTTTTAGGTAAAAAAGAGTTTATATTTTAGTAAATTTTTATTTTAACTTTTAGATTAACTAGAGGGTAATTTAAAACGCGGACAACGCTTATTTAAATTAATAGAAGTATTTTTTATAAAATATTAATAATATTATTTATATAATACGCGTTTTAATATATTTTATTATTATTATTAATCCGCGGGCTTTTTATAAATAATAAAGCTTAAACTAGAATATATTAAAAACGGGCGAATTAAAATATTCTAGGGCGTACAACTTTATTATTATTATTAGACGACGCGTTTTACTTAAAATATTAGTTTAATAAGCGTATTATAAGGTTCGTACTATAAAATAAAATTTTTATAAATTTAAAAAGTTAAATTTAAATAAATAGATAACGGGAAAATCGTAAAAATAAAACGTGTAGTTTATTTATTATTTATTCTATTTTAGTTTTTAATAATAATCGCGCGTATATAAAATATTAAAAAGATTATATTCGGATTAAATATATATAGAAATTCGCGTATTTATTCTTATTATTAAAAACGTTTTATATACTATAATTTTTATTTAATAGCGGTTAATAAGAGTTTAAAGGAATTTATACTATATATTTTTTTATATAAAATATAAATAGTAAAAAATCTAATTCTATTAGATTTTTTAAAGTTTATAGAGGGTTTTTAATACGATTTTATTATATAAAGCCTATAATCCTTAAAATTCTTTATCTCGAAACTATTACTAAAATTTATAGGTATTTAAATATTATATAGGTATAAACTGGAATAAACTATCTAAACTGAAAAGAACTGGGACGAAATTTGATAGGGGATCTGCAGTATAGAGGTGGATATCTTGGCGTCCGAATCGGGCGATTTTCGCGAAATTGTGCGGAATTATTGTAATTATTAGTAGAAAACTATTAAATAATATTAATTTCTATAAATATATTTTAGCGCGAGTATTTAGTAAATATTAAAGGATATTAATAATACGCTATAACGCGACGGCTAATACTAATATTAATATCGAATAATTTTTAATATATAAAATAAAACTATTTATATATTTTATATATATTAATAAGACGCTTTATATATAAACGCGTATTAGCGTCGCGTATTTTTAAGTTATTAATTTAATTAATACGCGTTTAAATATACGCGTTTTATATAAAAAGCTTAGCTATCTATTATATATATATCGCCTAATTATAGAATAGTAAAGATACTATTATAAAATAAAGGATATTATTATAATTAATAATAATCTAGCTTATTATAATATTATAAAACTATCATATAACTTCGGCTAAGACGTTATATTACTATAATATATTAGTAGAAAAGGGGGCTTATATAATTAAAGGAATTCCCCCTAATATTTATAGTTCTCTAGATATTAATATATATATATTCTTTACGTATAGCTTCGTGTATACGATAATAGAACGCTAAACTATTATCTATCCTTTTATACAGTTTTGCTGCTATTATATCCTTTTTATATTATATTAAAATAATTATATAATATTCTAATATATTTAATAAACCTATTTATAAATTTATCTAATCAATAAATCTATTTATAAATCTATATAATCAAATAAAAGTATTAAATTATAATTTATTTTAGAAATATTTATTCAATAGACTATTAGCTTTTATATTATTTTAGTAAAAATAAATAGATTATATTTTTAATAATATATAAATTTAAAAAGATTTTTTAAAATATTTAAATAAAATTATAACTAAAGTAGAAAAAATAAAAATAGTATTTATTAGAAATAATTAAATAATTAATAGTATTTAATATTTTAATACCCGGTTAATTATATAAATTTCTAATAAAATTATAATAATTACTAATAAAACCTTTTTTAAAATTTTTTAAAATATCCAAATTAATTAATTTAATATTTGATATATTAATTAAAACTATAGAATATTAAAATAAAAACTTTTATAAAAAAATAAAAGAGCCCGAAATTTTTTTTAAAAAATTTTTAAAAAATTTATATTAATAATAATAATATTTAATCTTTTATTATTAAAATATTAATAATTTCCAAATTATAAAATTCGAAATACTCCTGCTATATATAATAAAAAAGTAATTAATAATAAAAAACCTAAATAAATTAACTATTTCTTTTTAAATAATTTTTTAAAATATTTTTTTTAAAAAAAAATTAATTTTTATTTTTTAACCCTATTAGGCTTTTAAGCCTTATTAGATTCTTTAGCCCTACTAGGCTTTTTAGCTCTACTAGCTTATTTAGCGAGCGTACAATGAAAATCGCCAGCGTAAATCTTCTATAGCTAGTAACGCTACCAATTTTCATTTAGATTTCAAAGTTTTTATACCGTTAGAATACTCTTGTTAAACGCTTTAAACTAAACTACTTTGCACGTTACTATACAAAGAACTAAAGGAATTATACTAACTATAAAATCTGGCTAGATTCTAGTATTCCTCGCTTATTAAACGCAGCTTATTGCTAATAAATAAACGGGTAGAAATCAATTTCTTATATAAGCTGGACCATTTTTTTAAATTCTATTATAGAAAAAGTAGATAAAAAAAATAATATAAAAGAATAATTGTATATTAGCTATTATAAAATTTTTTTTTTAAAATTTAAATATTTATTTACGTACTAAAACTATATATTAAAAAATAAACTTAATATATTCTCTATTATATATTAATATCGAAACTTTTTTAAAGTTTTATAAACTTTATTGATTAGCGAGTCTAGTATACAAAATTTTTAGCGTATTATATAAAATATTTTTTAATAGTTTTTATTTAAAACTATTATTTCGCTATAATAGATTTAAACCAGAAATTAATAAAATTATAGCTATTAATAATATAATTAAAGCCGGAATCTATTTAAAAGCCGCTAGTTAAATAATTAGTAAACCAATTTTTAATAAATAGCTCCCGGTTAATTGATTTTAGATAATAAAATAGAATATTATTAAAATTATATAAATAGCTTTAATTTATTAATAGATTTTATTAAAGCTAAATATATAATAAATAAAAAATTTAATAAAATTTAATATATAATTATAAAAATTCCTAGTTAATATAATAATATAATAGAAATAACTTTTATTATAATAAAATTACTAATATTTAAACCGTTTAAAGTATACGAATATTATAAATATTAAAATACTTTTATACTAAATAATACTTTATATTAATATCTATATTTTATTTATATAAAAAAACTACTTTAAATTATAACTATTATAATTAAACTCGTTATTAAACTAAATATATACTATTAATATTAGTATAAAACTATTAAAAATTATATAAATTATTTAAAAAAATACCGTTATAAATAATATAATTATTTTATTTTACTAAAAAAAATAAATTAATAATACGATTTTTTTTTAAAATACTATAATATAATTATAAATATTCGTTTAGAATTAAATATAGAAAATATAACTTTTATTAAAATATAAGCTATATAATATATTTAATTAACCCAAGATTTTTATTAAAATAGCTATTATATATTTTACTTTTAAAAATACTAGTTTTTATAACTATCAAAAATATTAGTAAAAAGCGATATAATATTACTATATTTATAATTTTTAAATTCTTTTTATTTAATCAAAATAGTATATAGTTTATTATTATTATACTAGAGTTTAATTTAATAAATAAATAATAAATTAATATATTTATTTAGATTAATATTATAGAATCTATAGATATTAATATTTATTTACTTATTAATAGGATAATAATCGATTGTTATAATATTATAGTATTATAAATAACTATTAATATTAAAAATTTTAAAATAATTATTATCTTTAATTATAATTTATAAATTATAATACTATTATATATTTAAAAAACTATTGAAATTATTAATTTATATTAAAGCCTGCTAATCCTTTTATAAAATTTCAATTTTATTTATAAATCTAAAATTTATAATACTATTATTAAATATATTTATATTTCAGATTATATATTTGTATAAATATATTTTTAAAACAATTTACTATTTTTTATTTAAATAATAATTAAATTTTTATTTAATATCGTTCAAAAAAAAAACTAGTAAATATTATTAATTAAGTTTAAAAAAACTATAAGTTAGTTATTAAAATATTATAGCGAAAGTTTGAATTATTTTTAAAAATATTTAAATACTATATAATAGCCGCTATAATCGATACTATAGTTTTAAGTATTATTATTATTCTATTTATATAAATTATTAAACGGAAATAGTATATTTTATAAAAATAATAATATTTAAAATATAATTTAAATATATTACTTTAGTTCTTTTAAATAGATACTACCCGAGCTTATAATAAAATCGTAGAAGTATAATTAATATACTAGAATTAATATCTATAAATATTCTATTAATAGAATACCAAAAATAGATTTAAAAATCTAAAAAAACTTATATATATCCTTTTAATAATTATAATAAAAAGATTATTAATAAAATTTTTCATAAATTTTATAAATAAAATCGGATAAAATAAATTATTATAATTATTTTATTTTTATTTTTTTATTTTATAATATAAAAAAATATAAATTAAAATTTCAAAAGCTATATTATAATAAATATTTAAATATTAAGTAGGATAATATTATTAAATATTTATTTAGTTTTACTATAAATAGAATTTTCAGCGTAAATTTATAAAGTCAAAGTTTTTTTTATAGTAGATTTTATTAGCTTGGTTTATTAATACTAGATTAATAAATAAGATTATTATTTTTTAAAAATAGATTAGCTGGTAATAGTATTATTATCTAATAATAATTTATCTAATAATATTATTATTATTTATTAATCTTTTTGTAATAAAAATAAAAAATACTTAAAATACTAATAATAAATAAAATTTTATTATTATTTTACTTTATTTATAAATTCTATATTAATACTATTATAATTTTTTTTTTATTAAAAGAATATATAAAATACTTTAACTAGATTTATAATATATTTAATATTATTAACTAATATTTATTACCTATTAAATTATTTACTAACTATATATTAATTTATTTATTAAAATTAAAGGTTAAATTATTTTAAAACTCTTGTTTTTATATATACTCCAATAACTAGAAATATATTCTAGTTTAATAGATAATCTTTAATAGTTTATTAATATTTAAATAAGTATTTTAAAACTATTTTGGAAGCGTAAAACTAATTTAAACTATAATATTACTATTAAAAGTAATTTTTATTTAAAAACAATTATTTAAAGTTCTGTAATAATATTTCAATAATAAAAATATATTATATTTTATTATTTATAAAAGCTTTTTCTATTTTTTTCGATCCTAGATTATTATAATAGAAGCTAAAGACTATATTTAGACTATAATACTAGTAAAAAGTTCGGTTTTATACCTGATATAAATAAAATTTTAGATAAAACCACTAATAAAATAGGTAAAAAGTTTGAATAGAAATTTAAAAAGTTGATTTGATTTATTAATTACTTATTAAAATACGCTAATAGTCTATAAAATTAAAATTTTCAAGTATTCCTTAAATAATTAGAAAGATCTATTATTTAATAAAAATAATTAAATATATTATTAATCTTTATATAGATTATTCTATTAGAATTAGTATTTTATATTAAATTAGCCTATATATAGAATTTCTAAAAAAGTTTATTTTTTATTTAATATACCTTAAATTACTAACAACTTATAATATTTTAAAATTGAAAATTTATTATAAATTTTATACTATAAATACTATTTTAAATATTTTTTAAAAATTTATTAGCGATAAATTATAATTTTCAAAATAAATAATTCGTTAAATATAAATATTTATATAGTATATTACTTTTTTACAAATTAAAAAAAATATTAACTAAAGTCTATAAAAAAAAATTTTATAAATATATTAAAAAAAGTTATTAGATTAAAATTCAAAAATTTATCAAAATTAATATAAAAAAAATATTATTAAATTATTATTTTGTATTATTATCGTATTATTCTATTTAAAAAATAAAAATAAAATTTACGTTTAATAAAACCTATAAATATAAAAAAAGAAATACTTTAGCTAGTATCTAATAGAATAAACTATTTTAGTATTATATATATATACTAAATCGTTTAATAAAAGACCTTAAATTATATAATATAATATTAAAATTATATAAATTTATTTACTATTAATTATAATTATAAATTAATTAGCTATTTCTCTACTATTTATATATAACTCTATAACTAGTATTTAGTCCGGTAAGATTATTTTATACGTTTATTATTATATTATTCCTTACTTTACTGAATTTATATAAAAGATATATTTATTATATATTAATAATTAGTATATTATATATAATATTTATATATATTATTAAAAAAATTATTTCAAATATTAAATAATAGATTAAACTACTATTAAATAAACTAGAAAAATAAATTGAAGTATATTATAAATAATAATTTTCAAATTATAATAAAAAATTTATTATTTAATTATAGTAATAAATCTATAGAATAATAGATTTATAATATTTTATTATTTAATAATTATAAAGTAATAGTATATAAAAATCGTATTATTAAATTATTAAAACTATTATATTCTATTATATCGCTATATTCAAGAATCTAAAATTTTAATTTTTTTTAAAATATTAATAATTTTTAATAATTTAATAAACTATTATTTTATTTTTAAAATATTAAATTAAATATTATACGAATTCAAAGTTATAAAATATTAAATTTTTTATATTTATTAGATTTTTAAAAAATTATTTAATTATATAATATACAAGATTTTAAAGTTTTTACTAATATTTTTATTAAAAAACTAGCTATTTTTTTAATTATAATATAGATATTTATTATTATTAATAATTTATTCTAAAAGATAATAAACCAGTAAATTTATTTATTATAAAAAATATAATAGTATTAATAGCTATAAATAATTACCGGCTTATATATATATATATTAAAAATACTATTTTTTTTATTATAATAAAGATAAAAAAATATTATAATATATACTATTAATTAGTTTATTTTAAAATTAGCGATTTTATAAAAATTAGTTTTTATTAAAATTATAATATATTAGAATTTTCTTTTAAAAAAATAAAATTATAATTAATAAATTTTTTTAAAATTATAAAATATTATAAATTTTTAGTTTATTATTTAAATTTATTATTTATTATAAAAGTTTATAATATAAAATTTATAGTATATTTAAAGTATATATTTAATTCTAGTTATATTTTTTATTAATATATTTATATTTTTATATTTCTAATTGTTATTAATAATAATAAAAAGTTTTAAATCGAACGAATTTTTTAATAATACTATATTTATAATAGTAAAGGCTTTTTTATTTAATATCTTATTTACTAGATTAATTATATATTTAAAAATAATTAATAAATATTTAAATAGTTTTCAAAAAATATTTAAATATTAATAAAAAAATCTAAAGGTTATTTTAACTCGAAATCGGCTTTTAATTATAATAAAACTATTAATAATACTAATATTAATATTAAAGAATAAAAATAAATTCAAAACCCGCTTTTTAATAAAGATAAATCTATTATTAAAAGCTAATAGTTTTATTAATTACTTATTGTATAATAAATATAGAGTAATAATATTATATTAAAAGTAAGGAATTATTTATTTATAAAATCTGTAACTAAATAAATATAGGCGCTAAAAGGCGCTAAATTTAATTAGATAAATTTATTTAAAAGACTTCCTTCGGGCTATTTAACTCTACCTACTCTATTAGTCTTCTACCTATAAAATATAGCCGTAATAGATACCGGTAATAAATAAAGTTATTAGCTTTTAATAATAAGCTTTTCCTTATTAATAAACGGCTTTATAGCTTATTTCTATTACCTAAGGTTAGTATTAGTATTATTAGCGGCCTTATTATAATTTAAAGCTAATTTCGAGTTAAAATAGCGTTTATATTCTTCTATTAATACTTTAATATTATTTAAATACTATTTAAATATTTATTAGTTCTTTTTCAGCCTATAAATAATCTAATAAATAAAGTATTAAATAAACTATCCTCTTTTTTTATAAATATAGCGTTTATAAAAAATTTATTTAATTTTAAACTTTTTATTATTATTAATAATAATTAAAAGTATAAAAATATAATAATTCTAGTAAAAATAATTATTAAAGTTAGTAATAAGCTTTAAATATATTATAAATATTATATTATAAATTTTTATAATAAATAATAGTTCTAAATAATAGATTAATAATTAAATATATTTAATAATTTTAAATAGGCCTATTAATTATTATTTAATTTTTTTAAAAATAAATTTTAATATATTATAGCTTTAATATAAATATATTTTTATAAATTCGCTAACTTTAAAATAAATTAATTAGTAGTATATATTATAATAATCTTTTTTTTTATTATAATAAAGGTAATAGTATTTTTAGTATTAATATATATAGGCTAGTATTCTTTTATAACTACTAATACTATAAATTTTTATTTTATAAATATATTTATAGGTTTAATAGCTTTTAAAATAATTAAATTATAATAACAAGCTATTTATATTATAACTAGAAAAATAGCTGATTTTTTTATAAATACTTTAGTAAAGGCTTTAAAATCTAGCGTTTTTTTTAAATAAAAAATTTATTTAGGGTTTAATAGATATAGAAGATTTAATATTTCGCGAGTTTGAAATTTAAATAATACTTAATTAGATATTTTAAATATAGAGTTATAGTTTATAAAATTATTAAAAACTACTAATATTTATAAAAAAATAGTAAAATATAATCTAGAATCGTTTAATATAATAATATACTAATATATAGCGATTTTAATAATTTAATTAAACTATTCTAATATATTATAAATATACGGGTACTAGATAGTAGAATAATATAAATTTACTTTTAAAGTTTAAATATTTAGTATTATAATTATCTAATAAACTTTATATTATAATTTAAAATTACTATTTATAGTATAGTCTAATTAAATTTTTTTAGTTTATTTAATAGCTATTTAATCTATTATTTATTACTTTAAATAGTTCTTCTAAATATATAAATAACTACCTTAGTAAATTTATCTATTATTAATATATAATAATCGAACCCTTTATATAATTTTAGTAAGATAAGAATAAAATCGATAATAAGCGTATAGAATAGTTTTACCGGGCTAAATACTAGCTATAAAGCTTTATATAAGCKGTAATAAAGTATTTAATTGATTTAATACTACGGGTAATAATAGATAAATTTATATAATTTTATTACTATATTATATATATAAAAGCTTTTTATTAAGTATTTATATGTATATATATAATTAAAATTACTAATTTTATTAGATATTAGCTAAAATAAATTCTTTTCTATATCTATAAGTATTATTAAGCGTAGGCCTTATTTATTATTATTAAAATAAAATCGTCTATTAATAATATAATATAGTAATCTAATAATATTATTATCTAATTTTATATTAATTTAAATAAATTTTTTAATTTTAGTCTAACGGCTTTTTTTAATATACCTATTAATTAATTATTAGCGAAATTCGGCTAATATTTTTACTAAATTTTTTAAAAAGTATTATTTTTTAAAGGAATCAATATTTAATAATTTATTTATTTTTAAACGGTATTTATAGCTAGTAAACTTTAATAATATATCTAAAATAATATATATAACTCTTAACTTATAATAAATATTAAATTTAAAATACTAAAAATATTAAAAAACTTATATTAAATAAAAATTAAACTTTTTAATAAAAATTATATTTAGGCTAGTCTAGCGTAAAATATTAACTATTATAAAATAATCCGTATAGATAATAATAATATATTTTATTATATTAATTATATAATAGATCTTTTTTACTATTTAAATATTATCTATAACCTTTAATTTTATAGACTAATAGCGTATTTTAATATTTAATAGAAGGCGGCTAAAAAATAGAATTAATTATTTAGATTTTTTTTTAAGTTCCTCGCCTACTTTATATATAACTTTATCTAAATCGTAATAGATATAGATTATAAAACTAAATTTTTTATTAATATTTAGGTTTATATCTAGTACTAAATTTATATTAAAATAAACTAAAATTAATAATAAAAAAAAGAGTTTTTATAAATAATAAAATATATTAAGCTCTTTAAATATAAATACTATTAGTAGATTTTAAAAAGTAGTTTTTTTATAAATTTTACTTTTAATAGTAATATTACGGTTTATATAAGTTTTATATTTTTAAAATAATTTAATAATAGTTATATAATTATTAATATATTATTAAAGGTAATTTATTAAATTAAAATATTTTTTTAATTATTAGAGTATACGCGGGAAGAAAAACTTTAAAATTACTTCTAGCTTATTTTTTATTATAATAAATTTAAAAATATTAACCTTTTAATTTAATAAATATATTAAAGTATAATTAATAAACGATTTTATAAATAATAAATATAGGTTTATATTTTTAAATATATTAAAAATTTCGTTAAAATACTTTATATATTCTTTAATTAAAAAAAAATTAAAATATTATTAATATAAATTTTATAAAAAAAATAAAATAAATATAAAATTCTATTTATTTTTTATTATATATAAGCTATTAAATTATAATAACCTATTATTTATATTTTAAACGTTTTTTACCTTTAATATAAAACTATTATTTAACGGTAGCGGTATTATTAAATAATCTATTATTAATAAAAAAAAACGTATAAAATTTACTATAAAAAAAACTTTAGTACTATAAATTTATATTAAAATTTCTATTTATAATAAAATTAAATAAGTATTTAATATTATAATTTTATTAAATATTTAAATATTAATAATAATACGGCTTTTAATACCTTAATTAGGTTTCTTTTATATTATAAAATAAAGAAATAAAAATAAGATAGTTATAGTAGTTTATTTTTATTAATTTTATTTATAAAACTTATAAAAGGTTTTATTAATAACCTTTTTATTATAATTACTAATAAAATATATACGGGTTTACCCAGGCTTATAGATTTATTTTTAGTTTTCTATTAATAGAATATCTATATATTTTAACTTCGGTATATTAATTATATTACCGATATTTTATTATAAATATAGATAATATTTAATTAAAATAGCTAAAGCCGCTTGTTTAGCTTATATTCTAAAAATCGTTATTTTTATAGAATATACTACTTCTATTTAATAATTAGGATTAATAGATAATATAATAGTAGTATTTAAAATTATAGTAGTTATTACAGCGGCTATTATATAGCGCTTAAAGTTTTTTAAAAACTATTCAGGCTTTTATTTTAATATTTTAATAATTAGTTTATAATCTTTTAAACTAATTTACTAGTATTTATTAGTTTTATCTTTTTAAATAGTATTTAACTAAGTTTTTATAGCTAATTAAATAGGAAATAGTAAATTAATTCGAATATAGGCTTATTTAAATATAATCTATAATATAAATATAGTTTATAAAAGTATTTAATATTCTTAGTTTATATATAAAATTATAATTTTTTATAAAATCTAGTAAGTTTTAATATAAATTTATAACTTTAACGGTTTTACTAGTATATAACGGTATTATAGTATATTTAATATTATAGACAATAACGTTTATTCTAGTACTTTTAATATTAATAGTAATTAATATTACTATATTATTATAAAAGCTAATAGTTATTATATTAATAGATAAATATATATTAATATCTTTAGACTTTATAATATTTATTCCGATAAAAATCTTAATATTTAAATTATCTATTAGATAAAACTCGCGCGTAATAATAATAAATTTTATAGCCTTTTTATTAAATATAAAAATTTTAATAATTATAAATTTAATACTATTATATTATCTTTTATTAATATTTTTAATAGTTATAAAAGTTAGTATCTTTTAAATTATAATTTACAGTAGCTATTTTAATAAAAACTTTCGGTTAATTAGATTTATTATATAATTTATATTTTAATAAAACCTATAATTCTTTGTATTAGATTATAGGCGAATATTTATAAATATATAACAGTATTTTTAAAAAGTAAAGTTTATTATCAGTATATTTTTTACGGTTAAATAAATTAACTAGAGTATTTATAGCGGTAGCTGTTTAATAATTTCTAGTTTAATAATTTCTAGCGTATTTTTAAATAATTTAACTGGTTTTAAAGGAATTTATATTAGTACTATTAAAATATTTAGTTTAATAGTTAGTTTATTTATAATAGTTATAACTAGAAATAGTTTTCTTTTATAACTAGAGCGTAAATAATAATATAAGGCGTTATTTAATTTAAAAATCTTATTATATTTATTATATTAGTATATTTTTACTGATTTAAATTTAAATATTATACGCTTTATTATAATAAAATAAAATTCTATTATATTATTATACTAATTAGAATCTTTAATAATAGTATATAAAACTTTATTAAACTTTTTATCTACTATATATTTAGCTTTAATAAAATTTATTAATTAATAGAAGCTGTTTTTATAATTTTAGTATTATTCTATTTTATTATTAAGAATTTATTTACTAAAAACTTTCTATTAAAAGTAAGCTTATTAATTATTTAACTATCGGTTTTATAAAGATTCCGGCTATTATTATATTATTAATAGCTATAGTTTTATTAATTTCCGGTTTAATTTTTTTATAATAGAGTATTAGTTTTAAATAAAAACTATTAGTAGTTATTTTAAATAGTATACTAATTATTATATATATAAAATTTATTTTTAATTAATAGAGTTATAAAATTATAAAAAGATTTCGGTATTAATATATAGTAGGAAATATATTCGGCTGGTTTTTTTATATATAAATTAGGTATATAAATAAATATTTAGGCGTATATTAAAGGTTACTTTATAGTAGTTAATATACTACTATTCCTTTATATTATTTACTTTTATCCTTTTATAAAAGATTTAATTATAGCGCCTCGCGGTTTTTATTACTATTATAGATATCGAATTAATTATTTTTTTTATTTTATAAAAACTTATAAAAGGCTTTAATAAGAGTTATTACAATTTTATCCGAAATTAATATTTATAATCGGGCGTTAAAATATTTAATATTAATTATTATTTAAGTATTTTTAATAGATATTATCTTCGCGTTTTTTACTTTAAAAATAATATTATTAAAATATTTTAAAAGGTTTTTTTAAGCTTATATATTATTAAAAAAATAGTATATTTATTTTAATTACGCTAATATAATAGATAATAGTTTATTAAAACGGTTTCCAAGAAATATATATTATAATTTAATATTTTCGTCTAAATATACAAATTTATAAGTAGGCTTATTAACTATAATAGTATATTATATAATTATTTTATTTTATAAATAAAAATTTAAATTATAGTATAATTTTAATATATTTATTATTTTATATTTAATTTTTATATATTATATAAAAGTATATATATTATAATAGATATTATAAAATTTTATAGATTCTATAGGCTGTTTATTATTATTTAATTAGAATAAACTAATATTATAAACCTTTTATTACAATTTAATAGGTATTAGTATAGTTATTAAATTTAATAATATAGTAATTAGTTAATTCTAGAAGTTTTATATAAAAAATTCTAGTAGTTAAGCTAGATAGGTATTTATAAATTATTATCTATTTAAAAGAATTTATTACTTTTATAGCGGATTATAATTATTTATAAATTTATATTATTATTATTTATATAATAGAAATCCTATTATATTTAATAGCGGTATAGCGCTCTTTTTTAATTTTATTAAATTAAGTAGACTAGATTTAATACTAGAACTATAATTTCGCTGCCTAAATATATAATTAAATTTCGTAATATTTATAAATTTACTAAATTATTATAAGTCTTTTAGCGAGTTTAAAAGATAAAAGTATAAGTTTAAACGATTCTAGGTAAAATTTATTACTAGTTTTTAAATATAGATTTAAAAGCTTTTATTTTTAAAGATTATAGTAATATTATTATAAAAATTCTATATTATTTTTGTAAAAATACGTGAATATTCGCCTTAAATTATAGGGTAAATAGTAATAAGAGCTATATTAGCTTAATTTACTTAATTATTAAAAGATTCCTATATTAAAGAATAATATAAACTCGGACTTCTTTTATAAATAAAGTTGGTATAAATTTTAAAAATTATTATAAACGCCGGATACTATTTTAAAAATAATTTAATATATTTTTGGAATATTTTAATTTAGAAGATAATTATAATAAAAGCTAGTATAATAGCGAGGTCGGTAGAATTTTTTAAATTTTTATAGAAGGTATTTAGAACTTCGCTAGAAGGATTAGAAATTAAAGTATATTTTAATTAACTCTATTAATTAAGTATTAATATAAAAGCGGTATTTTAATAGGCGGAAGAATATTAAATCTATCCAAAGGATTTAATACTATATAATAGTTAATAGTATATATTTACGGAAATTAATAATATTATATTTTATATAAATTATTATTAATTACTATTATTTATTATATAGTAGATATAAAATAATAGTATTATATTAAATATAAAGAATTATCTATTTATAAAATCTATAATTAAATAAATATAAGCGCTAAAAAGCGCTAAATTTAACTGGGTAAATTTATTTAAAAGGCCTCTTTCGGGCTATAATAGCTACTCAACTCTACCTGCCCTATTAGCCTTCTGCCTATACGGTATAACCGCAATATTACTAGTATTTATTATAGATATACAATTTTAATAAAAAATTAATAGGATAAATAAAATTAAATAGTTATTATAACTCGAAAAAAGTATTATTAATAGATTTATATAATTAAATTTAGCGGTTTTTAGCGTCTATATTTATTTAATTATATATTTTATAGATAAATAGTTATTTATCTTTAATAGAATACTATTATTTTATATTAACTATATAATATTATTTTTATTGTTGTAAATCTATTAATTATTTAGAATAATATATTTATTTCTAGTAATAGATTTTGCTAAAATACTAAACTAGTTTTATCCATTTATTATAAGTACTTCGAATTTTTAAAAAAATTCTTTTTTCAAAACCTATTTTCGGTTGATAATACAATTACTATAAATATTATCAATTTTCTAATAGTTTTTTAACTTATTAATTATTATATACTTCGCGTTTATATTATATTAGCGTATTTATATTAGAATTTGTAATATATTCTAGTTTATAACTACTTTAATATATTTTTATTAAATACTAAATAAATTTAAATTTAAAATTTATTTATATTTTATTAATCTATTTTTATAATTTAAAATAAGTTTCGCGATTGAAAATAAAACTATATATTATTAAATTAATAATAAAATACCTGTAATTTATAATCGAAACAAAGCTATTAATTATATTAATTAAAAATATCTATTTTCTTTTATTAGATATTTCAATATCAAAAAAAATAATTTTAGTATTAAAAATTATATTAATTATTTTAAAATATTATTTATAAATAAATAATCTATAAAATTTTCAAATATAATATAATCAATATAAAAAGGATATAATAGTAGAAAATTATATAGAAATATAAATAGTAGCCTAGCGTTTTATTATTATTTATACGAAAAATTAATTATAGAAAATATATATATATTAATATCTAGAGATCTATAAATATTAAAAGGCAATTTTTTAACTATATAAGCCCCTTTTTTTTCTAATTTAATATAGCGATATAATATTTTAGCGGAAGCTATATAAAAGTTGTATAATACTAAAATAAACTAGAGTATTATTAATTATAATTATATAATTTTATATTTATTAATATTTTTACTATTTTATAAGTAAACGAAATATATATAACGAGTAGCTAAATCTTTTATATAGAACGCGCGTATTTAAATATATATAAATTAAATTATAATTTTAAAAATATATAACGTTTATAAATATTAATATATTAGATATTTTGATATTATTTATAAAATTTATAAATAGTTTTATTTTATATATTAATAGTTATTTGGTAATAATACTAATTCTATATATTATAATATATTATACTAGTATCGGGCTATTATTCCGAAAAGTAAATAAAATTCGATTCGAAAAATTAATATATAATAATTTAAATCCTTATAACTTTTATTAAATCGAAAAAATAATCGAAAATAAAAATTTAATATTTTAATTAATTGAAATAAATAGTAAATTACTTTTACAAATATTATTAAAATTATTAATAAAAATAATATAATTCTTTTTTATTGGTTAAAAATTATAATATATCTTTAAATATTTGTATTTAAAAGTTTAAAGCGTTTAATTCTAATATCTACTAATCGAAAATTTATTCTTATATAATAAATCTATCCTTTTTTTTTAAACTTTTATTTAGCTGAAAAAATTTATTTTTTATTCTTTTATAATTTTATAATTAATTAAACTATTAATATCTATTCAATATTTTTATAACTAAATTTATATCTATTAATCCATTATATATATTACTAATTTGGTCGAGAATAAACTATAAACTAGGACTAATATTAATTTAGTAACTTTTTTAATTGTAAAATAAATCGAAATTATAATATTTAATTTTAATTATATCAAAAAATCTAAATCCACTAGTAATATTTATTATTAGTTCGTTAAAAGAAAAATAAGTATCGATTATATATATCTAGCCGTATAATAGGTAATATATAAATATATACGTTTATTAAAATTTACTAAATTAATTAAAAAAAAGTATTAAAAAATATTAAAGATAAAAAATTTAATATAAATTATATTATCTATAACCTTTATTAATATTAAAAATTTTAAAACCGATATTATTAATAGTAAAATATTATTAATATAAATTTAGTTTTTTTTAAACTAAAAAATAATAAAAAGCCGGCTGGAATTAAATAAAAGTAAATATACCTATTTTTAAAATAAAAGCGAGTATAATAGTTTTTAAAATAAATAATAATTAAACGGAAACTAGTATATTAAAAAAATATAAAGAAGTTATAAATAATAAATACAAGAAATTAATAGTATTAATTTTAAATAGAAAAAATTTAAGTTTAATTTATAATTCCGAATTTAAATATAATAATTCTATAATATTTATAGTAACCCGCGTTTAAATTTATATTATAAATTAAATAAAATAAAATTCAAATTAAATTAAAATTAAATTATAACTAATAATAGTAATTTCTATTAGTAATACCGTTATATTTTATAAATTTATTATAAAAAAAAGAAATTATTAAATCTATTTATAAATCGAATAAAGTAATAATAGAATATTTTTATTGAATTTAATTAATAAATTAGTTAGTATAAACGCTAATTAATAGTATAAAGGAATTAAATTCTATAATAAAATACTAAATAATTATTCGAATTAATTATTTTTTATAAATATTAATATTATAAATTATAAAATTCGAAAAGTTTTAATATTAAAAAAATAAAAAATAGTAAAATTAAAAGGCTGTTTTTTTATAAATTATAGATATAATCGCTATAAAATTCTATAATTTTTATAGATATAAAAACAGGTTAATTATAAAATATATTGTTTTAAAAAAAATTTTTAACGGAAGTTATATAAATTATAATTATTTAGATTTTAATATATCTAATAATTTCTATATATAAATTATTTTTTATTCTTAAATTATTATTTTTAATAATATCTAGGTAATTAATATAAAATATTATTTAATATAGTTATAAATATTTGATTTATAAAAGTCTACTCAAATTCTAAATAATATTTCAAAKCGAAATTGACGAAATAAAAAATAAAAATAAAAAGAATAAACTATAATACTCGCTATAAAAGATATTATATCTATTATAATATCTATTACGCCCGTTATAATACCTATTAAAAAGTATATCTTTATAAAATTGGATTTAAATATAGATAGATATAAAAGAAATATAATTTAAATATTATATATATTAAATATAATAGAAATATAAAAATAAATTAAAAATTAAAAATTAAATAATAATTTATACTATATTTTTATATTTTATTAATACTAATTATATTACTAGTAATATCTTTTTTTTATATAGCGAATCTAGAAGGAGATATAATTAAAGAATTTAAAAGAAATTTAAAGTTAATATAATAATTACTAGCGTTATAAATAGTAATAGCTATAATTAATTTTAATAATAATATTTTTAAAAATTTTGAAATAGATTGTAAAGGCGATATATATTTTATAGCTATCTAGTATATTTTTATAATCGTTACGCAACGGTTTTAAGCGTTGTTACTACAATTAAAACAATTGCAATTGCAGTTTCAAAATAGAATAAAGTCGATATATCGATTTTATTAGTATATCTAAGGCTAGATATAGAAACTATATAGTATTTTATACTGGTTAGTATATTTAATAAGCTTTATATAAACTTTTAAAGCTGTTTAAAAAATTAAAACTCGAATTTTTTAAGAATTTGAATTAAAGATTTATAGATCTTTTAATCTTTTTAAATATACTATAACTAATTATATTATCTATTTATAATAAAATAAAACAGTTTTCTTGATAAATATATAATAGTATTATTTCTATTCAGAAAAAAAAAAAAAAAAAAAAACTACTGCAACTGCTATTATAAAAACTACTATTATAATTATTATCTTGAAAATTTAACTGCAACTGCGACTGCTACTATAGTGCAATTATAGCGCAATAATTGCATTACTTGATACCGTTACGCAACTGTAGCGCAACCGTAATATAAAGGTAGTAAAACTTATATATAGGCCTATAAAATATATTTTAAAAGATATAAATAATATTAGAATTCTAAAGGATATATTTTATAATAATTAATAGTTATTTCGGCTATTTTAACGGTATTTTTTTTTTTAGATTGAAAACTACTATAATAATTACAAATAAAATATATTTTAGTTTTAGGCTATTTTAATAATAGATATTAAAATTTATTTTAGGCTATTATATTATTAATTATTAGAGTTTTTATAGGCTATTTTTATAGTAATTATTAATATTAAATAAAATTATTTTATTATAATAGTATTTATTTTTAATTAAATTTAATATAATTTAATTTTTATATAATAATATAAAAACTATTTTTTTATTTAAATTGGTTATTTTATTAATATTTTTAATTATACTAGACTCTTTATAAATTTTTTAAAATCTATAATAAGGTATATTAATATATTTATAATATTTATAATTTAAAATAGAACTATATATAGTTATTTATATAGGAAAACGGGTATTTAAAAATCTAAACCGATATAATTAAAAGTTTATTCTTATAATTTATTAATAATTATAGCGAATATAAATTAAATTAAAAATTATTTTCTTTTTATTATATATTTATTAATTCGCTTTCTAAAATTATTAAAAGAATTTAATAAATTAGATATTTTTCTTTATAAATTATACTACTAATAATTTATTCTTTAATAATATTTTAAACGAGATATATTATTTATAATCGAGATTTATTAATTATATTATTTTTAAGGTAAATATTATATATTAATATTATTAGAGCGTCGATTTTTAATTTTAATTTTAAAAACGTTAAACTTTTAGATTTAAAAATATTTAGCTAGTTTAAAAATATTTTTTTAATCCTAGATTTTTATATATTCTAATTATAGAAGTTAAAGTTATAATAAATTTTAAATTTTCTATATATATTTTATAATAGTTTACAATTTAATAAATTGACTATTTTATTATATATTATTAAAATTATGTAATTTTAAAAAAAATTCGAATTATATTATAAATTATAAAGCTTCTAAATTAAAAATCTATATTTTTAAAAAATTTAAAAATTTATTATTTAATTAGTTTTATTTAAACGTTGAATTATATTATAAAAATTATAATTATAAAAGATTTTTCTTTATTATTATACGAATCGAGTATTAATAGTATTATATTAAACTTATATATTTGTAATTAAATATAATTATTTTAAGCGATATTAGAAAAAATAATATTAAATATTCGCTTTAATAATAATATTTTTAAAGTTAGTAAATATAATCGAAAAAATTTATATAAAATCGCTAATAAATATTACTCGCTTCCCTTTAATAAAGATATCTTTATTATATATACTATATAATATTTAGTTAATAGCTATAAAATAATATATATATTATATAGATACTTTTCAAAATAAATTACTAAATTTTAAACTTTAATTAATAAAATATAAAAGATTATTTAAAATATTAATTAGAATTTTAACGTAAAAATATAATATTTAATTTCTAAAAAATAGTTATATAGTAATATTAGAAAATATAATATAAATAACTATTTTATTATAAATATAAAAATAATAATATAAAATTTAATATAAAAAGATTTTATTTATACTAGCCGGCCTTTTAAAAAAAGGTCGATTTTTATCTATAAACTTGAAAATAATATAATTATATACTATTTATTATTTATTATTAAATTTCGGCCGATTTTTTTTTAATAGCCGCTATTATTTATTAATATTATAATTTAATTTTATTGTAATTAAAATTTTTTTAATAATATAATTTTAATTATATATATAAATTTATAACTAAAATATTTTAAAATTTTATTTTAATTTATAATAAGATATTATATTTAATATAATCCGTAATTTTTTTAAAATATTTAAAACTTTTTAGAATTTAAAAGTATTTTATATTAAATAAAAACTTTAAATTATTATAAATTAATATTTAAAATTATTATAAATATTTTAATTTATTATAGATATATATTATAATATAAAAAACTTAAAGTTATTTTCCTTTTATAAATAAAATTATTTTCTTAAAATAATACTTTTATTTAAAATTATTAAATATTAAACTATATAAAAAATATATTATTCAAATAGTATTATATATAACTTTTTTATATTTTTCAAAATAAATAAATAATTCCGTATTAAAAATTATTAAAATAAACCGCGAAAAATAATATTATTTTTATATAATAAAATTATAATAATATATATAATTAAATACAATTTTTTTTTTAATTTTTAATAATTCCTTTTCTAAATATATCTAATACTCTAGAAATTTCTAATATAAAATATTATAGCTATTTTTATTTTAAATATTATATTTAAACTTTTTTATAAAAATTAAAATTATATTTTTTATTTATTAAACGAGTATATTAGCCGGAATTCTATTTAAAAATATAATCTAATTTATTTCTTTTAGATAAAAACAAAATTTTTAACCTAGTAGTAATTTTTAATAATTTTAATATTTAAAAAGTTTTTTATTTATTTATAATAAACTAATAATTCTATTATTTAAATATTGTACTATTTAATTTTTTTTAATTTTTTTTTAAATTATTATAATAGTTCTATAATTATTACTTTTATATATATATTTATAAATATATTAAACTATTTTAAAACTAGAATAAACTCTAATTTTTATATAATAAATATATTAATTATTGAAATATAGACTATAAAATACAATCTAATAATTATTAAAAATAAAAAAATTATTTTTTTCTATTTAAATATAACTATAATTCAATCGCTAATTATTAAAGTAACCGTTATTAAAAAAATTAATTTCTTTTTAAAATAATTTAAAAAATCCTTTTAAATATTATTTTAAACTATTATTAAAGAATTTAACTATATAGAAAATATTAGGATATATATTATTATATAGTTATATATTATAGATTTCTATATAATTCGAATTAAAAATATATTTAAATTAGATTTGAATAATAATAATTTAATAGTTATTATTAAATAAACGATATTTATATTTGAAAATATATTTTAATAATTAGTAAAAATTAATAGATATATATAAAAAAGTTTTTATTTCTAGTATTTAATCGTTTATATCTATTTTAAAACTTTTTTAAAAATACCGGCTTTAATTTCTTTTAATAATATTTTTTTTTTATATTAAAAACCCTTATAATAATATTTAAGCGATTAATAGTTTTTTTATTCAATTTTAATATTTTAATAATTGTAGGCTATTTTAAATTAATAGTTATTATTAAAAATAGAGAAGATTGTTTATAATACTATATAATATTATACGAATCTATTATTATTAACTATATAAAACAGTTACTATATATATAAAAAAAGGATAAAATTATTTAATATTTAAAACTTAAATGGTTATCTATAAAATATATATTATCTATTTACTATTTAATAATTTTAAATTATTTAATATAATTTAACTCGAATTCTATTTTAATTTTAATAAATAAGATTAAATATATTCTAGTTATATACTATTTATATATTATAAATATACTATTAGAAAAGCTTTATATTATAAACGATTACTTTTTTTTATAATATATTAATAAAAATAAATCGGATAATAATTATATTAATATATATAATCCCTATTATTTTATTTACTAATAAAATAATTGTAATCAAATTCTTATTTATTTTTTATTAAAAAAACGTAATATAATAGTATATAACTATAATAATTCGAATTAGTTATTTAAAAGTTATATTTATTAAAATTTTAACTTTTTTTAAAATAGATAAATATCCCGGAAATAGTTTTTAAAATATTTATTTAAATTAATATTTAAATTTTATTATTACCTTAGAGAACTACTATAGATTTTCAATAGTCTATTCTAACGATATTAGTAATAATATTAGCAAAAATATCGTATAGGAAAGATTATCGTATATACAGGTCTATTATATTATATTTTCAAGATTATTTATACTGAAATTATATATTTTTATATAAAAAAAGCTTATTTTTATCGTTTACTAAATAATTTTCTATTAATAATCTCTTTTTTTATATTTAAACTGGCGGATTCGAATTTTAAACCTACGGCTGAAATTTTTTAATTGGATATAACTAGCTACTAGACGCTGATTAAGCAAATCTAATTATATTTTTTAAAAGCTAAACCGCTGTATTATATACTATTAATAGAAAAAATGCTTATATAATTAATTATATACCGTTTATTTATTTTCTATAAGAAAATATAGTGTTTTTTTTATACTAAACTTTTAATATCTTAAAAATATCTTATAATATAATATTACTAAATTAATAACGGCTATTTCTATAAATAGTATATTTCTAGCTTATTAATATACTAATAGTAAAAATATATATATTTTTTACACCTACTATTATTTTTAAAATAAAGTTTAAAAAAATTTCGTATTAATAAATACTTAAATAGCTGTTTTAAAAATTTAAACTGTAAAAATACTATTGAAAATTAATAAAATACCCCTAAAATACTCTAAATTAATAAATTCTCGTAATATTAATCGGCCTTTTTTTTTATAGTTAGCTATATTTATATATATTAATAATTAGCGAATATAGCTTTAAAATAAATTATTTCTTTTTTAGAAAAAATTTTTCTAAATTATCTAACAATAATTAATATAAAAATTAATTTTCTAAAGTATATAATTTAAATTCTATAGGTATTTTCGATCTAAATAACTATTAAAATATATTCTAGTACTATTTTAAATATAGATATTAGTAGTTTTATTAGAATTTAAAAAAAAATATTATATAAATAAAAGAACTTTTTTATTAATAAGTTCGAAAGATCTTTAAATATAATATATTTTACTATATATAGTAATAGGTTACGGTTTATAATTAGAAATATAGTAATAATTACTTTAATATTTAATTAAAATAAATATAAAAATAATATTATAGCGTTAAATATTTTTTTAAAACTTTTTACTATAAAATATTTATTTAATAAAAAGATTTTTGAAAAGCTAAAATATTTCTAAAAAAAATTATTAATTAAATTAGCTAGCCTTTTTTATAATAAAATTTAAATTTTATAATAAAGACTAATTTATATAAAATATATTTAATATTTCGCGTATTAATAAATATAGATAAAATATATTTATACCCCGGTATAATCAAAAATATTATAGAGGCCGATATAATAAAAAATTATTTTATATATTTCTAATTTATTTTAAATCGGTATAATTAGTAATCGATTTTTTTAATATCTTTATTAACTATAGTAAAACCCGGCTAGATAATTTAGCGGATTCGGTTAATAAAATTTCTTATAAAATAATTTTTTTTTCTAGGATTTAAATTAAACTTCGAAATAATAAATTAAAAGCGATTAAAAAAATTAAAACCCGTAAATAATTAATTTAGAAATATATTTAGATTTATTCTAAATAGACTAATATTTTTAAAAATATTATTATAGAAAAAATTAATTCTAAAAATTAAATCGAAATTATTATTAATAATAGAATTAGAACTATTATTAAAATTAGGAATATTTTTTTTTAAAAAAAAGGAAAATTATAAATTATAATTTTTAATTATTTCTATTAAAAACTTATTTTAATATATTTAATATAACTTTTATAATAAAATAAAAATTTTTATTTTTAAATTTTAATTAATATTTTTAAAGAAAAAAAAAATATAATATATTAAATATTTAATTTATAAATATAATAGTAGAATTATTTATAATTATTTATAAAATCGAATTTATTAATACAGTATATATATATTATAAAAACGAGAATAATAGAAATTCAAAAAATAAAACTATTTTAAAAATAATAACTTACTTTAATTTAATTAAATATTTATATTAAACTTTTTTAAAGGTATTTATTTTCTTTAAAAAATTAATTATAATTATTAGAAATATAAATCGATTTTATTTTGTTATAATATATACTATATATCGTATAATATTTATTTTATTTTTATACTAATAAAAGCTTTTTAAAATTAAAATAATATTTCAATTATTTATATCGATTATAGTATTATATTAACGCTATTAATATAGTAAAAGGATTTAAAAACAATAAAATCAGTAATAAAAAAAAATTTTTTAAAAAAATAAAAAGGTATTTAAATAATAATAATTGTATAATAAAAAAAATAATATTAATATATAATAAAAAAAAAATAAATAAAATTAGATTAATTAAAATTAAAGTATATTAAAATAATTTTTTTAAATATAATTTATAAAAAAAAGTATAAAAAATAAAAAAAAAAATTATTAAAAGATTTTTATAATAATATTAATAGTATTAATAATATTAGATTTTAAAACTAAAAAATATATTTAAATATATTTAATACGCTTTAAAATTCAAAATATTTTTTATTTTATTATATATATAGTAATATAATAAATATATAATTATATAAAATCTAGTAGTTTTAATAATCGAAATTCCTAAAATTAAACTAACCGGATTTATAATTATAGTTATTCGATACTAATCGATAAAATTTATATTTATTTCAGGCCGGGAAATCGATAAAAAATGTTTTCCAATATATATATAACTAGTATTAACCTACCGTTTTAAAAAATAAAAAGAATTCGATTTAAAAAATTAATATATAATAATTTATATTTTTATAATCTTTTTAAAATCGAATAAATAATTAAAAATAAAAATTAAATATTTTATTTAGTTAACGAAAATAGCAAATTTTTTTATTAATATTATTAAAAGAATTAAAGATATTAATATAATTTATTTATATTATTTATAAATTATAATTTTTTTTTTAATATTCGCGTTTAAAAATTTAAAGCGTTTAATTTAAACGTTTATTAGCCGAGAATTTATTTTTATATAATAAATCTATTTTTTTTTTAAATTTTTATTTAATTAAGTTATCTTTTTTTTTATTTATTTATAATTTTATAATTAATCAAATTTTTTTAATTCGTTTAATATTTTTTTAATTAAATTTATATCTATTAATCTATTATAAAATTTACTAATTTATTTAAAAATAAAATTTTATTCGAAATTAATACTAGTTTAATAACTTTTTTTACTATAAAATAAATTATAATTATAATATAAAATTCTAGTTATATTCAAAAATTTAAATTAATTAATAATATTTATTAGTAGTTTACTAAAATAAAAAAAATATTAATAAAATATTTTTAGTTATAAAATAGGTAATATATATATATATATATATAAATTTATTAAAATTTTTAAAATTAATTAAAAAAGAATATTAGGAAATATTAAAAAAAATTTAATATAAGCTAAATTATTTATAATTTTTATTAGATATTAAAATTTTAAAACTAATATTATTATTATTAAATCGATATTAATATTAATTTAGTTTTCTTATAATAGAAAATTGTAAAAAACCGGCTAGAATTAAATAAAAACGAGTATAACTATTTTTAAAATAGAAGCGAGCGTAATTATTTCTAGACCGGGTAGTAATTAAACGGAAACTAATATAAAAAAAAATATAAAAGAATTATAGATAATAAATATAAAAAAATAATAATATCGATTTTAAATAAAAATAATTTAAATTCAATTCTATATTTTGAATCTAAAAATAATAATTCTATAATTTTTATAATAAACTATATTTTAAATTATATTATAGATTAAATAATATAAAATTAAAATTAAATTAAAATTAAATTATTATTATTAATAATAGTAGTAACTATTAATAATACTATTAAATTTTAAAATTTTCTTATAAATAGAAAAAATTAATAAATTTATTTATAATCCGAATAAAATAGAAATAATATATTTTTATCGGATTAAACTACTATATTAGTAATTATAAGCGCTAGTTAATAATATAAAGGAAATAAATTATATAATAAAGTAATAAATAATTATTTAAATTAATTATATTCTTTGAATATTAATATTATAAACTATAAAATTTAAGAAATTTTAAAATTAAAAAAATAAAAAATAGTTAAATTAAAAAACTATTTTTTTATAAATTATAAATATAATTATTAAAAAATTATATATTTTTTATAAATATAGAAACGGATTATTTATAAAATATATTATTTTAAAAAAATATTATAAAAGAAATAATAGAAATTATTATTATTTAAATTTTAATATATTTTATAACTTTTATATATAAACCATTTTTTATTTTTTAATTATTATTTCTAATAATATTTAAGTAATTAAAATAGGAAAAAATTTAATATAATTATAGATATTTAATTAATAAAAATTTATTTAAATTTTAAATAGTATTTAAAAATAAAATAAATAAAATTAAAAAAATATAAAAGAAATAAATTATAATATTTACTATAAAAAATAATATATCTATTATAATATTTATTATATCTATTATAATATTTATAAAAAAATAAGCTTTTATAAAATTAAATTCGGATATAAATATATATAAAATAAATATAATTTAAATATTATAGATATTAAATATAGCGGAAATATATAAAGCGGTTAAAAATTGAATAATAATTTTTAATACTTTTTTATATTATATTATTATAAATTATATTATTAATAATATTTTCTTTTTATATAGCGAATCTAAAAGAAGATATAATTAAAAAATCTAAAAAAAATATAAAATTAATATAGCGGTAATTAATATAATAAAAAGTAAAAATTATAAATAATTCTAATAATAATATTTTTAAAAATTTTAGAATAGATTTTAAAATCGATATATATATATTTTAAAAAATTAAAATAATATTAAATATTTAAAGAATATAGTTTCTAGTAATTAAAAATTATTTCAATTCTTTTAATAATAATTTTTTTTCAATTAAAAACTGCTTTAATAATTATAAATAGGATTTTTTTTAAGCTATTATAATAATAAATATTAGAATTTATTTCGGGCTATTATAATAATAACTATTAGAATCTATTATAGGTTATTTTAATTATTATTATTACTATTAAATAAAAGTTTTTTATTATAATAATAGTTATTATTTAATAAAATCTAATATATTTTTATTTTAATATAATAATATAAAAATTATAATTCTATTTAAATTAGTTATTTTATTAGTATTTTTTATTATATTAGATTTTCTATAAAATCTTTAAAATTTATAGTAAGATATATTAATAAATTTATAATATTTATAATTTAAAATAAAACTATATATAGTTATTTATATAAAAAAATAAATATTCAAAAATTTAAATTAATATAATTTAAAATTGATTTTTATAATTTATTTATAATTATAGTAAAGATAAACTAGATTAAAAATAATTTTTTTTTTATTATAATACCTATTAATTCGCTTTTTAAAATTTTTAAAAGAATTTAATAAATTAATTTTTTTTATTTATAAAAGAAATCGTTAATAATTAGTTTTTTTAATAATATTTTATTTAAATATTTTAATGCAAATTAAAATCTATATAAAAGCGAAATTTTTAATTTTAATTTTAAAAATATTTAATTTTTATATTTAAAAATATTTAATTAGTTTAAAAAAACTTTTTTAATTTTAAATTACTATTTATTTTAATTATAGAAATTAAATATATAACAAATTCTAGATTTTTGATATAAATTTTATAAAAGTTTATAATTTAATAAATTAATTAACTTTTTATTTATTATTAAAATTGTATAATTTAAAAAAAAGTTTAGATTATATTATAAATTATAAAGCTTTTAAATTAAAAAAATATACTTTTAAAAATTTTAAAAATTTATTATCTAGTTATTTTTATTTAAAAGCTAAATTATATTATTAAAATTCTAATTATAAAATATTTGTATTAATTATTATTTAAATTAAATATTAATAATATTATATTAAATTTATATATTTTAAGTTAAAAATAATTTTTTAAAATAATATTAAAAGAAATTATAATAAAATATTCGCTTTAATAATAATATTTTAAAAATTAATAAATATAATTAAAGAAATTTATATAAAATAACTATTAGATATTATTTAATTTTTTTTAAAATTTTTTTTTTATATATATTATATAATATATAATTAATAATTATAAAAGAATTTTTATAATATATAGTAATTTAAATTTTAATATTTATAATTATTTATTAAAATAGATTATTAAATTTTAAACTTTAATTATAAAATATAAAAAACTATTTAAAATATTAATTTAAAGTTTTAAAATAAAAGTATAATATTTAATTTTTAAAAAATAGTATTATAATAGTAATAAAAGATATAGTATAGATATTAATTTTATTATATATTTAAAAATAATAATATAATATTAAAACTATAAATACTTTATATATATTAATAGGTTTTTAAAAAAAAGTTAAATTTTATTTATAAACGTCGAAAAAAAATAATTATATATTATTTATTCTTTATTATTAAATTTCGGTTGATTATTTTCAAATAACTATTATTATTTATTAATATTATAATTTAATTTTATCGCGATTAAAGAATTTCTAATAATATAATCTTAATTATATTTATAAAAATATAGCTAAAATAATTTTAAAATTGTACTTTAATCTATAAAAAAGTATTATATTTAATATAACTCGTAATTTTATTTAAAATTTTTAAAATTTTTTAAAATTTTGAAATATTTTATATTAAATTAAAATCTTAAATTATTTTAAATATATTTTTAAAATTATTTCTAAAATTATAATAATTAATTTTATTTATTATTAATATATATTATAATAAAAAAACTTTATAGCTATTTCCCTTCTATAAATAAAAATAATTTTTTAATATAATATTTTTAATCTAAATTATTAGCTATTAAATTATATATAAAATATATTATTTAAAAGATATTATATATAATTACTTTATAGATTAAAAAATAAATAAATAATTCTATAATAAAAACTTGTCAAAATAATTATAAAAAATTATAGTATTTTTTTATAATTAAATTATAATAATATATACTAGTAAACTCGCCGCCTACAGCAGCGAATAAATATTTTTCTTAAAAATTTTAGATTATTTTTTATATTTTTTAATTTTATATAGATTTTATTTATAAATTAATTAATAATTTTATTATTTTATTTATATTATATTAATATTTATTTAAAAATATTAATTAATTTTTTATTATTTATATAATTTATATTATTGAATTTTCTATTATTATTTTTAAAATTTTATTAATAAATTTTTTTTATAATTAATAAATTTTTATAATAATATTTAATTTATTAATTATATTTTAATTAAATAATTATATTTTTTATTATTTATTATATATTTTTATTTATTATTTAAATTATTATTTGAATTATTATTTAATTTATTAATTAATTTATTATTTAATTCTTTATTTTATTTTATATTTTATTTTTTATTTAATTAATAAATTTATTTATTATTTAATTTTTAATTTCTAAAATTTTATTTATTACTTGATTAATTATTTAAATAATTATTCTATTTATTATTTAATTTATTATTACACTTATTATTTAATTTATTATTTTATTTATTATATTTTTTATTCTTCTTTTTTTATTATTTATTTTATTATTTAATCTATTATCTAATCTATTTTTTAATATATTATTGAATTTATTTTATAATTATTATTTAATTTATTATTAATTTTTTTATTAAATTTTTTATTTATTTAAATATTTAATTTAGTATTTAATTTAGTATTTAATTTAATATTTAATTTATATATTTATTTCTTATTTTAAATAGTTTTTAATTTTTTATTTATTATTTAATAGTTTTTATAATTAATTAATAGTCTATTTTTTAATAAATATATATATAAATTTATTAATTATTTTTTATATTATTTTTATTTTATTTTTTTATTATTTAATATATAACTTTTTTTTATTTATTAGTATATTTTTAATTATTATTTATTATTTATTATTTATTTTTTTTATTAATTTTATTTATTATTTTATTTAATTTTTTAAATTATATATTCGATTTTTATATTCAAATATTTATAGATTATTTTTCTCCTATTTTAATTATAAAAGATACTATTTATTTATTTATTTTATAGAAAAAATATTTAATTATAAATAATTTATAGATTTATATTAATAATTATCTATTAAAATAATTTTAAAAATTAATTATTAAATTATTTATTTTATATTTTTTTTTTAAAATTGTTTATTAACTTATTTATTAGATTATTTATTAGATTTTTTATTAGATTTTTTATTAGATTTTTTATTAGATTATAAGTTAGATTATAAATTAGATTATTTATTAGATTATTTATTTAATTATTTATTAAATTTTCTATTAGATTGTTTATTAGATTATTTATTAGATTATTTATTAGATTATTTATTAGATTATTTATTAGATTAATTTCTAAAAAAATTAACTGATTTTTTTTATTTTTGCGCAAAGCTGTTTTTTGGCTACCGGAGATCGCTTATCTATCTAATCTTTGCAGTTGAATAACGCAGCCAGTTTTTATCTTAAAGCAGATGTTAGTAACTTATTAGAAAGCGCACGTTTAGCGCTTTCCGTGCATGCACTTTTTATCTAGATTCAATAAGAACTAGTTGAGTTATTCACGTGCAAAGTTTGTGTGTACGGGCGGTTTCGATAGGGGATCTGTATATAGGGGGTAACTTCTTGGCGTCCGAATCGGGCGATTTTCGCGGAATTATACGGAATTATTGTAATTATTAATAGATAATTAATTAAATTTATTTTTTAAAATTTCTAATAATTTTTTTTTTAAATATAATATTTTAAAAAATACTAATATAAAAATTAAAATTATTTTTATTTTTAATATTATATTTAAATTTTTTTATTAATATTAAAATTATATTTTTAATTTATTAAATTAATATATTTATTGAAATTTCTTTTAAAAATATAATTTAATTTACTTTTTTAAAATAAAAATAAATTTTTTAAATTAATAGATATTTTTAATCTACTTTTTTTATAATAAAAGCGGTAAAAAAAAGGTCCAATTTATATAAAAAACTGATTTCTAGCCGTTTATCTATTAATAATAAGGTATTTTTAATAAATAAAGAATACTAAAATCCAGCTAGATTTTATAATTAGTATAATTCTTATAGTTTTTTATATAATAATAAATAAAGTAATTTAATTTAAAACGTTTAATAAATATATTCTAATAATATATAAATTATAAAATTTAGATAAAAATTAATAGTACTACTAATTATAGAAAATATACGCTAGCGATTTTTATTATACGCTTATTGAAAAAATTTATAGAATTAAATAAGCTAGTAGAGCTAAAAAATCTAATAGAACTAAAAAATTTTATAGAACTAAATAGCCTAATAGAACTACAAAAATAAAAAATAAAAAAAATTTTTAAAAAAAAAAAATTTAAAAAATTATATAAAAAGGAATAATTATTTTATTTAATTTTTTAATTATAATTTTATTATTATTATATTTATTAATTCCTGTTATATATTAAAAAAATTTAAATTGAATTAAAAAATTAAATAAATTAATAATTTTGAATTTTATAATTTTAAATTTTTTTATTTTTTAAATAAAAGATATTAATTAAAATTATTATAGATATAAATTTTTTTAAAATTTTTTTGAAAAAACTTCGAGTTTTTTTATAATTTTAATAATTAAAAAACTTTTAATATATTTATAATAAATTAATAATTTTATTATTTAAATACCGCGCTAATTTATTATTTTTAATATCTTTTTTTATTTTTATAATAATTCTATAATTATTATTTTTATAAATTTATTTATAAATATATTAAATTTTTTTAATACTAGAATTAACTTTGATATTAATATAATAAATATATTTATTATTAAAAATAAATTTTTTTTTATTTAAATATAATTATTCTAAAATTATTAATAGCTAGAATAACTTTTATTAAAAAGATTTTTTTTTTTAAAATAATTTAAACAATTTTTTTAATTATTATTTTAAATTATTTTTCAAAGATTTAATTATATATAAAATAGTAGAATATATATTATTATATTAATTATATAATAAAAGTTATTATATAATCTAGAATAATAATTATTAAATTAATAATATTTATATTATAATAAATATTTTAAATATTGATAAAAATTAGTAAATATATATAAAATAGCTTTTTTTTTTAATATTTTATTATTTATACCTATTTTTAAAATATTTTAAAAATATTAACTTTATTTTTTTTTATTAATATATTTTTTAAATACTAAAAATATTTATAATATTATTTAAAAAATTAATTGTTTATTAATTTAATTTTTATATTTTTATAATTATAGAATATTTTAAATTAATAATTATTATTAAAAATAGAAAAAATGAATTATAATATTATATAATAGTATATAAATATATTATTATTATATAAATAAAATAATTACTATATATATATAAAAAAATAGATTTATTTAATATTTAAATTACAGGTAGTTATTTAAAAACTTTAAATTATTCGCGATTAAATAATTTAAAACCTTTTAATACAATTTAATTTAAATTTTATTTTAATTCTAATAAATAAAAATATAAATATTTTAATTATAAATTATTTAAATATTATAAATATATTTTTAAAAAAGTTTTAGATTATAAAAAATTAAATAAAGTTTTATAATATATTAATATAAATAAAAGAAATAATAATTATATTAATAAATATAATATTTATTATTTTATTTTTTAATAAATTAACTTTTCTTAAATTTTTATTAATTTTTTATTAAAAAATAAATATAATAAATTAATATATAAATTAAATAATTCAAATTAATCTTTTAAAAAATATATTTATTAAAATTTTAATTTCTTTTCAAAATAAAAAAATATTGTAAAAATAATTTTTAAAATATTTATTAAAAATTAATTATAAAATTTTATTATTATTCTAAATTTATAGATTTTTATAATATTAATTAGTTTTTTTTTTTAAATTTTTAGCTTTATTAATATATTAATTAATAATAAAATTATTTTTAAATTTAAATTATTACTTTTTTAAAAAAAAATATAATATTAAAAGTAAATATTAATTATTTCAAATATATATTTTAAATTTTAAAAAATTCTTTAATTTAAATAATTATTAAAATTTATTTTATAATTATCTTTATTATAAATATTAACAGTTTTATTAAAATTTAGAAAAAAATATTATATAAATAAAAAGAATTTTTTATTAATAAATTTTAAAAGTTTTTAAATATAATATATTTTATAATATATAATAAAAAAATACAATTTATAATTAAAAATATAATAATAATTATTTCAATATTTAATTAAATTAAATCTACTTTTTTTATAACAATATTAATAAAAAAAAGGTTTAATTTATAAAAAAAATTGATTTCTAATCGTTTATTTATTAATAGTAAAATATTTTTAGTAAATAAAAAATACTAAAATCTAGTTAGATTTTATAGTTAATATAACTCCTTTAATTTTTTTATAATAATAAATAAAGTAGTTTAATTTAAAGCGCTTAATAAATATATTTTAATAATTTAAAACTTTTAAAATTTGGATAAAAATTGGTGGCGCTATTAGTTATAGAAGATTTACGCTAGCGATTTTTATTATACGTTTACTAAAAAAACTTATAGAATTAAAAAGTCTAATAGAGCTAAAAAGTCTAATAGAGCTAAAAAATCTAATGGAGCTAAAAAGTCTAATAGAGCTAAAAAAATAAAAAATATTTTTTTTAAAAAAAAAATTCTAAAAAATTATTTAAAAAAGAATAATTTATTAATTTAATTGTTTAATTTTTAATTATTTTTTTTTATATTAAATAAAAACTATTAATTATAAAAAAATATTATATTTTAAATAAAATACTAAATAAATCAATTATTCCGAAATTTAAAATTTTTAAAGTTTTTATTTTTAAAAATAGTAGTTAAAATATTAAAAATATTAAATATAATTATTATTAATTCAAATTTTTTAAAATTTATTTAAAAAAATTTCGGTTTTTTTAATATAGAAATATTATTATAATATTAATTATATTTTTAAACTTTTTATTATAAAATATTTATTTGATAAAAAGATTTTTTAAAAATTTGGACGTTTTTAAAAAAAAAATCTTTTAATTTAACTAATTAGTTTTTTTTATAATAAAGTTTTATTTTATAATTAAAATTAATATATTTAGAATATATTTTTTAAATTAATAATTCGCGTAGTAATAAAAAGATATAAAATATATTTATATTTTAATATAATTTAATACGCTATAAAATCTAATATAATAAAAAACTATTTTATATAATTTCGATTAATAATTAATAAATATAAATAATAATTTATTTTTCTAACGCTTTTATTAGTATTAATAATACCCGATTAAATAATATAGCGGATTTAACTAATTAAATTTTTTTTGAAATAATTTCTTTTTTTAAAAAAAATTTAAATTGAATTCTAAAATAATAAATTAAAAGCGGTTTAAAAAATAAAAAAAATATTAATAATTAATTAAAATTTATTTAAAAATTTATTTTAAATAGAATAAAATTTTTAAAAATTTTATTATAAAAAAAAATTTATTTTAAAATTCGAATAAAAATTATTATTAATAATAGATTTAAAATTAGAATTAAAGTTAAAATCCTTATTTATAAAAAAAAAATCATACTTTTTAACTTTTAATTATTTTTACTAAAAACTAATTTTAATATATTTAATATAATTTTAATAATAAAATAAAATTTATTTTTTAAAAAAAAAAAATATATAATATATTAAATATTTAATTTATAAATATAATAATTAAATTATTTATAATTATTTATAAAATCGAATTTATTAAAATAATATTTATATATTATAAAAATAAAATTAATAAAAGCTAAAAAAATAAAATTATTTTAAAAATAATATTTCGTTTTTATTTAATTAAATATTTATATTAAAAATTTCTAGAAATATTTTTTTTTCAAAAATTAATTATAATTATTATAAATATAAATTAATTATATTCTATTATAATATATTTTTTAAATAGTATAATATTTATTTAATTTTTATACTAATAAAAATCTTTTAAATCTAAAATAATATTTAAAGTATTTATATTAAATATAATATTAAAATTAAAATTTATATTTAATTATAATAACGGCTTTATTATAATAATATAATATAGAATATATTAATTAAAATATTCGAGTATTTTTAAATAATATTCTAACTATTTTAAAATTATAAAAAACGCTAATTTAAATATTATTTTAAATTTTTTTATTATAATAAATTTAAAAGTATTTATTTATATATTAAAATAAATTAGATTTTTAAACGGGTTTTAGTAAATTTTAAAAATTTAAAAAAACTCTATTAGCTTTTTTAGCGCCGGGAGCTAATATTAGCGCGCTATATTTAAATACGAGTTAAAGCCGTATATAAATTATAATTTTTATATATAATATTTTTCTATAATTATTATAATTATCTAAATATTAAAAATACGCTAATATATTTCTTTCTTTAAATCCGTAAAACGGGGCTTTATTTTAATAAGGATATTTACTTTTTAACCAAATAAATTTACTAATAAATATTCTAGAAATATTTTAACTAAAAAAAATAAAGATTTAATTAATTAAATATATTAAAAATTTAAAATAAATATTTAATATATTTTATAAAATTTTTAAATAATATAAAAATATTATTTATATATATATATAATAAAACGTGCGAAATAAAAATAGAATAATATCGATTATTTATTAAATATATATAAAGAAATTCCTATATTTTATTACTAATATATTAAATATTTTTTAACTTTTATAATTTATTATTATAAAATAATACCGGTATTAAAATTTAATCTATTATTAATAAAAAAAATTTATAAAATTTACTCTAAAAATATATTTTATATAGCAAATAAATACTAAAATTTTTATTTATATAAATATAGAATAAATATTTAATATATTAATTTTATTAAAAATTCGGATATTTATTATTATAAAGTTTTAAATAGAATTATTTTCAAATATTTTTTATATTATAAAATAGAAAAAAAAAGATATTAATATAAATATCTATTTTAAATATTTTTAGTTATATAATTTATTAAACTTCTAATTAATAATTTTTTTATTTTTTTATTTAAATAGATATTATTTTATTTAATTAAATTTATAGATATTTCGTTAATTTTCTACTAGCGGAATATTTATAAAATCTTTTTCTAAAATAATAATATTTTTTATTATTATATAAATTTATATAATTATTAATTATTTAATTAATAGCGAAAATAGTTTTTTAAATAGTTATTTTTATAATATAAATAACGTCTTTTATAAACGATAAATCGGTATTTATACTAAAATTATCAGCGGAAAATAAATTAATAGCTATTAAAAATGTTATAACTTCTATAATAATCGGTTTTTTAAACTAATTTTAATATCGTTTTAAAAATTTTAATATAAACGGTATATTATCTAATTATACTATATTAGAAATATTAATTTTAAAATCGTTATCAATAATCTATTTAGTATAATCCTACGCGATTATCTAATAAAAAAATATATATTATTTTATATTAATATATAATTTAGTTTTTTATTAATTAAATAGGTATAAATAATAAATTTATTATATTTTTTAAATTTAAATAAAATCCCGTTTATTATTTAATAATTATATAAGTTTTTATTTATTTTTAATAATAAAAAAAATAATATCTATATATAATAATAATATAGTATTAATTTTAAATTATACTATAATATTTATTTTATTATTTTAAAAAGTATATATAATTTTAATTTTTCAATTTTAATAAATTTTAAAAATTATTATATTACGGTTATAATAAAAAAAAGAAATATTTTTAAATTTAAAAGTATTTATATAAATAAAAAAATAAATAATAAAACTTTTAATAATATAAATTTCCCGGTTAATAAAAATTATATATTTATTTTAAATATAAATATATATAAATATTATTAGAATTTTAAATATATTATAGCAATTTTTTTTTATATTTTTAATATTTAAAATAGTAGGTATTTTTTTAAAACTATTCTAGATAAAAAAAAAAAATTTATTTATATAATTTATAATATAGCTTATATTAAAATATAATTATTTTATAAATCTATTTTCTATAAAATTTATAGTAATAATAATAATTTTAAATATTTTAAATATATACTATTTACTATCTAACGGTTTTATAATTATAAATTTAATAATTTTTATATAAATTATTAAAAGAATATATTTATATAAAAATATATTTTAGCTAATAATTAAAATATAAAAATAAATTTTTAATTTTTCTTTTATTTAAATTTAAATATAAATTTTCTAATAAAAATATTTATAAAACGCGTTATTAAAAAAGAATTTTTTATAATATTTATTATATTTTTTAATTATACTAGCTAGTTTAAAAAAAACGAAATTATTTTTAATTATTTTATTAAAATTGTTATTATATATATTATTAATTTTATAAATAATATAATTATTATTTTTATATAAATTTCTAAATTTATAATTACTATTTTACTAATTAGTATTTTTATAAAAAGATTTTTAGAGATTTTTAAATTATTTTATTTCGTTTTTTATTTTTAAAAATATATTTAATTTATTTATAAATTTATATTCTATTTTATTTTAATATATTTAAAATTATTAAAAATTATTATTATTATTTTTAAAAGAGTTTTAATTATAATTTTAGAAATTTATATTAAAATTTAATATAAATTCTAGAATATTATATAAATTTAATATATTTATTAGCTTTTATTTTATTAAAACCTATTAACTATTATTAAAAAGCTATTTTATATTAATTTAATTTAGTATTTAAAAAAAAGTTAATTTTATATAAATTAAAATATTATTATTAAAAATAATAATTAATTATTTAATTACTTCTTTTATTATTATAAAAATTATTAGTATATTTATTATTAAAATAATTATTATAGATAATAAATTTATAATAGAAATAAATAATATAAAAATTATTATTATAAAAGTTATTAGTATATTTATTTTTAAAATTACTATTATAAATAATAAATTTATAATAGAAAAAAATATTATAAAAATTATTATTAAAATAAAAAAAAAAATAATTTATATTATTTTAATTTTAATTTTAATTTTTATTTTTATTTATATTTTATATAAAATATAATATATTTATTCGTTTTTTTTTATAACCGTTTATAAATTCTATATTTTAGATTTTTATAAAAATATTATTTATTTAGTAATATTAATATAATAGATATAGTTATAAATTATTATAGATTTTTTAATAAATATTTTTTAATATATATATATATATATATATATATATATAAATAATATTTAAATACTTTTAATAATTATAATTTTAGGGTTTTAAATATTTAAAATAATAGAAAAATTAAAATATATAAAGTTTTTTTAATAATATATATTTATTATTATATATTTAATTATTTTAAATAATATAAATAATTTTTCTAGTAAATTTCGAAACTTTTTTTTTAAAATTTTAATCTATTTTATAGTATTTAAAAAATAATTATAAAAATTATTATATATAGTAAATTTAAATTAATTAATATACTATTCGTCCGCTTTATTTAAAAAATATAATTTTTAATATTTAGCTAATAGTTTAATATCTATAATAATAGATTTTATTTTTAAATAATTAATAAAATTATATATATTATAATATATATTATTAGTATTTTTTAATTTTATAAATTAAATACTAAAATTTAAATTAAAAATTAAACTTTTATTAAATTTCTAAAAAAGTTATAAATATATTATTAATTAATAATAGCTTTTAAAAATATATTATAGCTATTATATTTATAATTATAATATTATAGTTATATTATATAAACAGAAGATTAATAAAGTAAATAGAATAAATAAAGCTAAATAGTTATTATAGCCCGAAGAAAACCTTTTAATTAAGTTTACCTAATTAAATTTAGCGCCTTTTAACGCCTATATTTATTTAGTTATAGATTTTATAAATAAATAATTTTCTACCTTTAATATAATACTATTATTCTATATTTACTATATAATAAATAGTAATAATTAAAGATAATTTATATAAAATATAATATTATTAACTTCTATATATATATACTATTAATTATTATATAATATTAAATTTTTCAAATAAATCTAATATTTTTTTATTTATTAAATTACCGTTTTTATATTAATACTCGGTTAATAGAATTAATTAAAATATATTTTAATTTTTAATTTTTTTAATAGAATTTTAAATATTTTTTATAATAATTTAAAAGATTTAATTAATTTTATTATTATATTAGCTTTTATTATAACTATTTTTTATATTAAAATATTTTAAAAATATATTAAATAGTTTTTAAAATAAAATTAGATTTTTATAATAATTTTTAAAATTTATACTAAATATATCTATAAAAAAAGTCTAGATCTATATTATTTTTTAATATAGGAATTTTTTAATAGTCGGGTTTTTTAAATTAATATAGTTTTTATTATAATTTATTCTATAAATTAAAGCGAGTATTTATATATTTTTACGAAAATAATAAATAGTTTCCGTAATAATACTATTATAATTTTTAAAAATAAAAACTTTTAAATTTATATTTAAAAGCTAGCTACAAATTTTATTTAAAATAATTTAAACTTTTATTTTTATTTTTTAGACTCGCTAGAAAACTTATAATAGTTTAATAAATTTATAAAAATTACTAAATTTATTAATATATTTAAATAGTAAAACTATATTTTTAATATTAAATCCAGCCTATTTTATTTAATAAAATCGGAAAAAAATATTATACTATTACTAGATATAATAGGACTTCTATTATAATAATAATAATAGGATAAATCTATAAATAATAGTAATTAATTATAGTAGTAATAAATTTTTTTAAATAAATAATTATTTATAAACGCCTATCTAGTTTAACTACTAGAGTTTTTTATATAAAACTTTTAAAATTAACCAGTTACTTTATTATTAAATTTAGTAACTATATTAACGGTTATTAAATTATAATAAAAAGTTTATAATATTAGTTTATTCTAATTAAATAGTAATAAATAGTTTATTAAATTTTTAAAATCGTATAATATCTATTATAATATATATATTTTTATATAATAGATAAAAATTAAATATAAAATTATAAATATATCGTTAATATATTATAATCTAAATTTTTATCTATAAAGCGAAATAGTTATATAGTATATTATTATAATCAACGAGTTTATTTATAAATCTATATAATTAAATAAAAATATTAAACTATAATATATATTTTTTAAAAACCGTTTTAGCGAGCTATTATCTACTACGCTAATATAGCTAGAATAAATATATTATATTTTTAATAATATACGGGCTTAAGAAAATCTTTTAAAATATTTTAATAATATTATTATTAAAGTAAAAAATATAGAAATAATACCTATTAAAATAAAAAATATAAAGATAGTACCTATTAAAAATATTTAAATAATAATTAATATCGAATATTTTAACGCCCGGTTATAAATATTAATTTTAAATAAAATTATAATAATTACTATTAAAACCTTCTATAAATTTTTATAAAATAAAAAAAATAATTAGTTCGATATTTATAATAGTAATAAAAACTATAAAATATTAAAATTAAATTTTTTATAAAAAAATAAAAATAAATAATATAAAAGAGTAGCGGTATATTAGCCGCTATAAATTTTTTTTTTTATATATTTAAATATTTATTTAAATACCCGAATTATATATAAAAAAACTAATTAAATATACTTTCTATTATATATTAATACCGAAACCTTTTTACAGTTTTATAAATTTTATTAATTAGAAATAAATTTAATATATAAAATAATTAGTATACTATTTAAAATAATTATAAATAATATTTACCTAAAATTAATACTTTACTATAATAAAATTAAATCGAAAATTAATAAAACTACAGCTATTAATAATATAATAATAGCCGGAATCTTTATAAAAATCGCTAGTTAAATAACCAGTAAGTCTATTTTTAATAGAAAGTTTTTAGCGAGTAGGTTCCAGATAATAAAATAAAATAATATTAAAATAATAAAAATAGTTTCTATTAATTAATAAATTTTATTAAAACTAATTATATAATAAATAAAAAGTTTAATAAAATTCTATATACTACCATTAAAAATTCTAACTAGTATAATAATATAGTAAAATTTTATTTTATTATAGTTAAATATATAATATTTAAATTTAAATTAGTAAAAATATACTAATATAATAAATATAATAAGAATTTTAAATTAAATAACGTTTTATATTATTATTTATATATTAGCTATAATAGAAAACTAATTTTAATTATAACTATTATAATTAAATTAAATATTAAATAAAATATTCTAGTAGTATTAATATAAATATATTTAAAATTAAATAAACTATTTAAAAATATATTAGAAATTATTAAACTAGAAATTATTAAATAACTACCGTTATATATACTTTAGTTAATTCGTTCGATTATAAAAAATACATTAATAATAGGTTTTACCTTTTAAAAATACTATTATATAATTATAGATATTTATTTATAATCTAATATAAAAAATTATAACTTTTATTAAAATATAAACTATATAATAAATTTAATTAACCGAAAATTTCTATTAAAATAGCAATTATATATTATAATTTAGAAAATACTAGCTTTTATAATTATTAATAATATTAATAAAAAGCAATATAATATTATTAAATTTATAATTATTAAAATTTTTATATTTAATTAAAAAACTATAAAATTTATTATTATTATACACGAGCTCTCTTTAATAAATAATTTAAACGCTAATATATTTATCGATATTAATATTATAAAGCTTAAATATATTAATATATATCTATAGATTAATATAATAACTATAAATATTTACAATAATATAATAGTACTAATTATTATTAATATTAAAAGAACTAGAATAAATATTATTATCTATAGTATTTAATATATTATAATATCGTTATACGCTAATAAAGCCGTTAAAATTATAAATTTATACTAAAATCTATTAAATCTTCTATAAAATTATTATTTTATATATAAACTAAAAATATTAGATATCTTTATAAACTATATATATATTATAAATTATATATTTTTATAAATCTATATTTAAAATAATTTATTATTTTTTATCTAATTAGCTATAAAAATTTAATTAAATATTATTTAGAAATATAAAGCTAATAAATACTATTAAATTAGTTTAAAAAATTATAAATTAACTATTAAAGTATTAAAATAAAAGCCCGAATAATTTTTAAAAAATTTTAAATATTATATAATAGCCGCTATAATAGCTATTATAGCTTTAAATACTATTATTATACTATTTATTAATACTAATTATAAAATAAAAATAGTATATTTTATAAAAATAATTATTTATAAAATATAAATTAAATAAACGGCTTTAATTACCTCGATTAAATATTACCCGTACTTATAATAAAATACCGGTAATATAATTAATAAACCGGAGTTAAAATATATAAATATTCTACTAATAAAAAATTAAAAATAAATTTATAAACCTAAATAAATTTATAAATACCCCGTTAATATTAATAATAAAAAAATTATTAATAAAACTTTTAATAAACTTTATAAATAAAATTAAATAGAATAAATTATTATAACTATTTTATTTTCGTTTCTTTATTTTATAATATAAAAAAAAACCGATTAAAATTTTAAAAATTATATTATTATCGATATTCGGGTATTTAATAAAATTATAATATTAAATATCTATCTAGTTCTATTATAAACGAAAATTTTAACGTAAATTTATAATATTAAAGTCCTTTTTATAATAGATTTTATAAATTTCTTTTATTAATAATAAATTAATTAATAGTATTATTACCGTTTAATAATAGTTTTATATTAAAAATAAAAAATATATAAAATATTAGTAATAGATTATTATAATTTATTAGTTTATATATAATAAATAATAAATAAAATTTTATATTTATTTTATTTCTTTTATAAAGTTTATATTAATAATATTATAGTTTTTTCCTTTTTAGTTAAAAAATACGTTAAGTATTTTAACCAGATTTTTAGTATATTTAATAATATAAACCTATATTTATTATTTATAAAATTATTTATCGGTTATATTTCTATATATTTATTAGATTAAAAAGTTAATATTTTTAAATTTATTATAGTAAAAGATAAATTAGAAGTAATTTTAAAACTTTTATTTTTATATACGTTTTAATAGCTAGAAAAATAATTTAATTTAATAGATTATTTTTAATAATATATTAATAATTATATAACTATTATTAAATTATTTTAAAATCGTAAAATTTATATAAATCGCGATATTACCGTTAAAAGTAAAATTCGTAAAAAAACTATTACCCGAAATCTACTAGTAGTATTTATATCTAAAAAATTTAATATATTTTACTATTTATTAAAGCTTTTTTTATTATTATCGATTCTAATCTAATTTAATAAAAACTCGGTACTATATATAAATCTAAATACTAATAAAGAATTTAGTTATATAATTTATATCTATTATAATTTAAATAAAACTATATATAAAATAAATAAAAAATTTAAATAGAAATTTAAATAATCGAGTTTATTTTTTAGCTGCTTTTTATTAAATATTAAAATATACTATTAACCTATAAAATTAAAAGTTATAGGTATCGTTTAAATAATAAAAAAAATCTATTATATAATTAAAGTAGTTAAATATAGTATTATTATTTATATAAACTATTCTATTATAATTAATATTTTACGCTAAATTAATTTAAATATAGTATTTATTAAAAAATTTAATTTTTATTTAATATAAATTTTTAAATATTTTTAATATTTTAAACTCGATATTTACTATAAATTTAAAGTTATAAATACTATTTAAAATATATTATTAAAGTTTATTAGTTATAAATATTATTTAAAAATAAATAAATCGCTAGATATAAATATTTTTAAAATACAATATTTTCTAATAAATTTAATAGAAATATTGGCTAAATTCTATTAATAATTAATTAATAAATACGCTAAAAAAAGCCGTTAAACTAAAATTAAAAAATCTATTAAAACTAATATAAAATTAGATAATAATATTATTAAATTATTATATTATATTATTATTAGGCTACTCTATTTTAATAATAATAAACGAGGTTTATATCTAATAATACCTATAAATATAGAAAAGAAAGTATTCTAGCTGGTATATAATAAAATAAACTATCCCGGTTATATATATACGTATAAATATCTAATAAATAGCTTTTATATATATAATATATTAATAAAACTATATAAATTTATTTATTATTATTTATAATACTAAATTAATTAAATATTTTATTACCGTTTATATAGAACTCTATAATTAGTATTTAATTTAATAAAACCGTTTTATATATTTATTATTAATTTTATTCTCGTTTTTCCGAAATTATATAAAAAATATAATTATTATATATCGATAATAAATAAATTTACTAAAGTAGTTATTTCTATATCTAAAAGAATTATTTAAAATAGTAAATAATAGATTAAATAGCTATTAAATAAACTAATAAAACTAAATTAAAGCGTATTACAAGTAGTAATTTCGAATCGCGATAAAAAGTTCTTTAGTTAACTATAATATTAAATATTTAAAATTTAAAAAATAAATTTATAATATTCTATTACCTAATATCTATAAATTAATAATATATTAATATAGTTTAATTAAAATATTAAAGTTATTATATACTATTATATTATTATATTAAATAATTTTAGATTATAATCTACTATTTATTTATAAATATTAATAACTTTTAATAATTTTATAAATTATAATTCTACGTTTAAAATATTTAATTAAATATTATTCGGATTTAAAATTTATAAAATATTAGATTTATTATATCTATTAGATTCTAAATAAACTATTTAATTAAAAAAAGCGCTAGATTTTAAAACTTCTATCGATATTTTTATTAAAAAATTAACTACTTTTTTAATTATAATATAAATAGTTTATTATTATAATTTAATTATTTTAAAAGTTAATAAACTTGTAAATATATTTATAATATAAAATTTTATAATACTAATAATAATAAAAAGATACTAGCTTATATATATTAATATTAAAGATACTATTATTTTTATTATAATAAAAATAAAAAAATATTATATTATATATTATAAACTAGTTTATTTTAAAATTAATAAATTTATAAAAATATATTTATATTAAAGCTATAATATATTAAAGTTTATTTTTAAAAAGATAAAATAATAATTAATAGGCCCGTTAAAAATTATTAAATATATTAAACTATTAATCTATTATTTAAAGCTACTATCTACTATAAAAATTTATAATATAATATTTATAGTTTATTTAGAGCCTATTATTAATTTTAGCGATAATTTTTACTAATACTACTATATATTTATACCTCCAGTTGTTATTAATAATAATAAAAAATTTAAAATCGAATAAATTTTTTATAAATACTATATTTATAAAAGTAAAAAATAATTTATTTAATATTTTATTCGTTAAATTAATTATAAATTTAAAAATAATTAATAAATACCCGAATACTATTTAAATAATTTTATAGTACTAGTAAAAAAATATAAATACTATTTTAATTTAAAATCAGTTCTAAATTAATTTAAAGCCGCGAATAATATAAATACTAACTTTAAATAATAGAAATAAACTAAAAAGCCGTTTATTAATAAAAAAAAGTCTACTATTAAAAGCTAATAATTTTATTTATTACTAGTATTTATTACGGTTATATTATATAAATAAAAAGCTAATAGAGTAAATAAAATAAATAGGGTTAAATAGCTATTATAACTCGAAAAAAACTTTTTAAATAAGTTAATCTAGTTAAATTTAGCGCTTTTTAGCGTTTATATTTATTTAATTATAGATTCTATAAATAAAAATTTTCTAAACTTTAATATAATACTATTACTCTATATTTATTATATAATATATAATCGATATTTAATTTTATTATATCTATAAAAAAATAAAAGGAAATAAAATTTAATTACTCGTAGGCTAAAAATTATTATTCGCCGTTATAAATAATAACAAATCTAAATTATTAAAAATATTTTTAAATTAAAGTATTTTTTTTAATATTTTTTTAAAAAAAGTATTATATTTATATAATAATTTATATAGAAATTTTAATTTTTTTAAAAATTATTAAAATTATTTTTAAAAAAATTTATATAATAATCGAATAATAAATAATTTTTAATTAAATAATTATTTTAGTTATTTTAAATTTATAAAATATTTTAAATATTATTTTTAAAATTTTAAAATTTTTTTTTTATTTTATTCTTCGATTTATAATAATTTAAAATTATTATTAATATTTAATTTTAAAAAAAAATTATATAAATACTAAAAAATTTCGATTATTCTAATATTAAGAATTTTAATTATTTTTCGTATTTTTATATAATTTAAAATTTATTTAAAAAATTTAATAAAATTATTTAAATCTATTAATCGATTTTTTAATTAATTAAAAAATTTAAAATAATTAAAATTTTAAATTTTTTTTGTATAGCGATATTTAATAATATAATAAACTAATATATAATTAGTATTAAAGTTAATAAAAATTATATAACTATTAATAAAAGTTAAATAATTATTAAAATAATATATTAATAAAATAATAAATAATATAATTTAAAATAGTTTTTAATTTATTAAATAGATACCGCTATAATAATAATTTCGATAATTTTTTACCGGCCGACTAAGAAATTTAAGCTAAAATAATAAAAAATCTCTAAAATAATAATAAAAAATAGTCGAAATTAGATTAAAAAAATAATAAAAAAAATATTTCAAAAAAAAACTTTTATAAATAAATTAAAATTTAATAGATAAATTAACAATAAATAATTCAATAATAATAAAACTAGATATAAGAATTAAATTTTTTAATAGTATATATATTATATTTAAATAAATAAATTAAAATATAAAATAAATTATTAATAAAATATATATAAAAAAAATTTTAATATAATAAAACTAATTATAAATTAAAAAAAATTTAATAATTTATATATTTAAAGAATTGGTAATTTAATAAAAAGAAAATAATTAAATAATATTTTTTACTATTATTATAAATTAAATACTATTTTTTATAATAAATTTATATTATTATAAATTAAATATTATAATATATAAAATTATAGATAAAATTTATTAAAAATCTATTATTAATATTAATATTAATTTTTAAAATAGTAATTATAATTTTTTATTATTATAATACAATTAAACTATATATATATATATAAATTATATATATTTATATAATAAATAAAATAGTATTTATAATATTATTAAATTATAAAAATAATTAATTTATAAACTTTAAATAGAAATTATCTAATATAAATAATATAAAAAAACAAATAAATATTATAAATATTTTAAATAATTTAAATAAAATTATTTAAATAATAATTATTAAATATAAAACTAATATATTTTTAAATATATAATAATTTTTTTTATTTTTTATTTTTTACGCTTTTGAATTAAATCAATTATATTTAATTTATTATAATTTTAATTTTTTACTTTTTTTATTATTTAAAGGCTCGAATTATTATTAAAAATATTTATTAAAAGAATTCGCGGTTATAATAAAAATACATATAATAATAATAATATAATTACTAATTTTTAAAATTTTAATATTTAATTAAAAACTATATATATAAATTTAATTTTTTATTGAAAAAAATTGGATTAAACCGGGTTTTAGCCTAATTAATTCTAATTTATATTAATTAAATTTCCTATAAATTAAAATATAAATTATATAAATTAAATTAGAGTTTTTATAAATTAATTTAAAATTCTACTATACTAATTTATTTATAGAACTTTTATAATAATTTTTATAATAATTCTTTTATAATTTTTATTAATAGTAGATATTATAATAATTATTTATCTAATTATTAATTTTTAATTTTTTTATTTTCTATTATAGTTTTATTATTATTTTATTCTTTATTTTTTATTATAATTTTATTGTTATTTTATTTTTAATTTTTTACTATAGTTTTATTATTATTTTTTTCTTTATTTTTTAATATAATTTTATTATAATTTTTTTTATTTTATATTATATTTTTATTATTATTATTATTTAAATTTTTTATTTTTTTTTTTATTTTTATTATTTATTATTTTATAATTAATAAATTTTATTATTTTAATAATAGTAATATTTCGAGTTTATTATTTTTATTTTTTTATTTTTATATTTTTTTTATTATTATTTTAATATTTTATATAATTCTCGCTTTAATATTTTAAATTTTTTTTATATATATAATATTACTTTTAATTTAAAAAAAAAAGTTTTATATTTATACTAATAAAAAATATTAATAATATTATTTAAAAAAAATAATTCAATAATAATAATTTAATTATATTTATTTATATTTAAAAATTATAAAATATATTATAAATAATATTTTTTTTAATAGAATAGTAATACGGTTAATATAAAGAATAATTATATTTAATATTTTAAAAATTATTTTAAAAATAATCGATTAAAAATAAAAATAATCTAATTTTAAACTATAATATTAATATAATAAAAAACATTTTTAATAGAATTTATAAAATGTTTTTTTTAAAATAAAAGCTTTTTAAAATTTTAAACTAGCTAGCTTTTAATTTTAATAGTAATTATAAAAGTTATATTTTAAATAATTTCGCGAATTAATTAAAAAAATAATATAAAAAAAATTAAAAATTTAATAGTTTTTTAATATTTTTTAATTTTTAAAAATATTTCAACTAGATTAATATTAAATTAAAATTCGATTATTATAATAATTATTATAGTTTATAATTAGATTAATATTTATATATATATTTTTATAAAAAATTTAAATATTTAATAGATTATTTATATTATATTTTATTTATAGTTTTTTTTACGGTTTTTTTAATAAAACGTTTTTTTTAAAGTATTTATAGTATAAATATTAAAATTAGAATATAAATTAAATATTAAAATTTTGTTTTTAAAAAAAAAATATAAAATAAAACTCTAGTTAATTTTTTAAAATAGCTAATTTTATATACTAAAATTTATTAACTTTTATTATTATAATAATTTTAAAAAAAATTAATTAATTAAATAATAATTAAAAACTTTAATAATAAAAAATTAAAGAATTAAATAAATAAAAAATTTTTATTAAAAAAAAAAGAATTTTAATAATAAAAATTCTTTTTAAATTTAGAAAAATAATAAAAATTTATTAATATATTATTATTAATTTTATTATTTTATTATAATTTCTATAATTTTTATTAAATTAATAAATTTTTTTTTATTCTAATTAAAAAAATATAAATTTATTATATATTAAAAATTAAAATATTATAATAATTTTTATAATAGTTTATTTTACAAAAATATTTTAATTATAAAAAAAATTAAAATTTAGTATTAATAAATATATTTAACGCTAGAAAGTTATAAAATTTTATATATTTTATATTATTTTATATTTTTTATAATTATTAACCTTTTTTTTTATATATATTAATTTTTAAAATTTTAATTTTATTTATTTTTATTTCTAATTAATTATAGAAATTAATATAATAATAATATAAATTAAATAAAAAATTATAACGCGAATAGTTTTATTATTAAAAAATTTAAAAAATATAAAATAAAAAAATAAAAAAAATATTAATATATTATTCTATAATCGAATTTTTATAATTTTAATTAAATTTAGTAATATTAATATAAATTTTAGTAAAAGTTCTATAATTATAAAAAAAAACTATATTCTAATTTATTAAATATTAATATAAAGTTTTTAATATAAAATATATAAAATTTAATATTTTTTTTTAATATATTATATTAAATAAACTATTATAATAATTATTTAAATATATAATTAATATAAAATTTTTATTATTAAATATAAATAATTAATTTTATTATAGAATATATAAAATCTATTTTTTTTAATTTTTTTTTTATTTTTATCTATTTTAAACGATAAATTATTATAATATTTACTTTAATTTATAGCTATTATAGATATTTTATTATAAAATATATAAAATTTTTTTATTTTTTTTTATTTTTATCTATTTTAAATTATAGATTATTATAATAATTATTTTAATTTATAGCTAATTATTATTAAATTTTACAATTTCGAATTATAATAAATTAGAAAAATAATAAAATTATAATTAAAATATAAATTAAAAAAAAAATTAAATTAGAATTTATATATTTAAAAAATAAAAAAGCGTTTAAAAAATTTTACCTTAAAAAAAAATTTAAAAAAAAACCGGATTAATAAATAATTTCTAGCAATAAAAATACTATAAAAAAATTAAAAAATATTAAAATATATCTTTTAAAAATAAAAAAGCGTTAATAATAATAATAAAAATATAATTAAAAATTGAATAATAATATATTATAATAATTTTTATAATAGTATAAATATTAAAATAATAGTTTTAAAATTATTTAAAATAAATATATAATAATATATATAGTTTAAATCGAAGTTAATTATAATTCTAAAAATATATATATAAAAGATAATAGAAATTTATATTTTTAAAATATTTTGAATAATAAAAATAATAATAATAATTTTTAAAAATAAATATAATAATTTTTATATTAATTTAAATTTTTAAATTTTATAATTATAATATTAAAATCTTTTATTAGTTATTAAAATAAAAGCGAATATATATTTAAAAAAAATTAATAAAAGATTATAAAAAAAAAATTAATATATAAAAAATAGTTTTTTTTTTAATTTTAATTTAAAAAACTTTTATTTTATTTAAAATAAATATATTAAAATATATATTTATTAATTAATATATTTTAAAAATTAATATTTTAATTTTTATTACTATTTAAAAAAAGTTTAAAAAATATTAATAATTTTTAAAATATAATTCTAGTAATTATTATTATAATTATTTTATTAATAATTTTAAAATAAATATATTAATATAAATTTTTTTTTATTTTATAAATATTTTTTATTTATTAAAAAATCTATTTTTTAAAATATAATAATATAATATAAAATATTTAAAAAAAAAACTATTAAAAATATTAATATAAATTACTAGATTTTATTTAATAATAAAAAAATAAAAAAAATATTTTTATAATAACTAGTTTAATATAAACTTAGTAGTTAATAATATAAAAAATATCTATTATATTATAAATACAAATTAGTTTATTAAAAAAATTTTTTTAATAATAAAAATTTAATAAATAAAAATAACTGCTTATTTTTATATAATAAAAAAATGTATAAATATATAAAATTTATTATATTAATTTAAAAATATTATAAAAATTATTATAAAATTAAAATTTAATTATTTTAATTAGATTTTTTTAATTTTTAAAATATTATTATATTAAATTTAAAATATTTAATATTATAAAATAAAATATTTAAAAAAAATATATAATTTATAAATTAAATATTATAAATATAAAAATCTTTATAAAAAAAAAATTTAATTCTATTTTAGAATTTTATTTATTTTTTATATTAAATATTTTTAGTATTAATATTTTTTATATATTTTTTTTCAATTCGATTTTTTTTTATTTAATAATATATATTTTATTTATATTAATTAGAAACTATTATAAAAGTTTTTTTTTTTAATTTTTATTTTATTATTATTTAATATAGCTATTATTTTTATTACTCTATTTTATTTTTTTAAAATTTTATAACGTTTAAAAAATAAAAGCTTAAAAAAATAAAAAAATATTAAAATAATAAAATCGGGTTTAATAAAAAAAATTTTTTTTATTAAATTTATTTTAATCGAATAATATTTTTTATTTAAAAATACTCTAATATTAATAAAAAAATTTAAAAATTAAAATTATTTTTTATTATATTAGACTAATTTTTATTAAAAAAAAATTTATTTTCTATAAATTTAAATAATAAATTAAAATTTTTAATTTTAATTTTAACTTTTATTTATATTAATTTAATATAAAATTTCGAATTTAATTATTATTATAATTATTATAATTTATTTTTCTATTTATATAAAATTCTATAATATAAAAAAACTTTTTATATACTCGCGGTTCTTTTTTATTTTTTTAAACGTTAATATTAATTAAAAATAATACTATTATTTAAAATAAATTTTTATATTAAAAATAATCGCGTTTTTTAAAATATAATAAAACTTTAAATATATTTAATTAAAATAAAAAAAAAATTTAATAAATTTTTTTTATTTAATAAATTATAAAAAGTTTATTTTTATTTTTATTATTTATATAATCTATCGGTTTTTTTATTAATACTATATTTTAATTAAATTTTTTATTTTAAATATTTTTTTATTTAAAAGTTCGTTTATAATATAATTCTATAATATTATATATTTATTATAAATATTCTTTTATAAATAATATTAATAAATAATTATTTTTATATAACTTATTAATAAATAATAAAATTTATAATTATTATATACTCGGCTAGCGATTAAAAATAAAATTTTATTTATAATATTATTTAATATTATATTAAATATATTTTATATTATTTATATTAGATTTAAAAATTAAAATTCTAGTTTTATTTATTATTATAAAATAGTTTTTTTAAATTTATTCGAATTTTTATTAAATAAAAAAGAATTTATAAAATTATATTAATAAAAAAACTATTTTATTAATTACTATAATTTATATATATATTATCTATAATATTTATTAAATTTTATAATTATTTTAATTATAATAGATTTTTAATTAAAATTATTTAATAAAATATTAAATATTATTATAATTAAATATATTATAATCTTTTTATTTAATTATTTTATTATATTAAATTTTTTATATTATTAACTAATATATTAATAGTATATATTTTCTAAAATCTATTAATAGATTTTAATTTAGAAAATATTTAATTTATTATTATTTTAATTTATAAATTATATAATAATTAAAAATAGATAAAATAATACTATTTTTTTATATAATAGCCCGAAACCGGTTAAAATTTAATTATAATAAGTTTAGAACTTTTTATAAATTATATTAATTATATTTTATATTATTTTCTTTTAAATTATTTTTTTTAATCGATTTTTAATAATATTAAAATAATTAAAAAAAGGATTATATATTTAAAAAAAAAAAAATTATAAAAATTTAAATTATATTTAACGTTTTTATAAAAATATAAAAAGGTTTTAATATTTAAATAAAATATTAAATTTAATTTTATTTATTATTATTTAAACGAAAATATTTTATTTTTTATTATTAATTAAAAAATAAATCTAATTTTATTTATAAATTATATATATAAATAATTATATAATATTTTAAATTTTATTAATTTATATTATTTTAAAAAAGTTTTAATAAATATCGAATTTAAAAATATTTTTATTTTTTATTTAATAGTTTTTTAATAAAAAAATTATTTTATTTAAATTAAATTTTTTAAAATTAAATATTATCAAAAATATTTTTATAATTTTTATTTATATTAATATAATTATTTAATTTATATATTATAAAAATATTATTATTATTAATAATTATTATTTATTAAAAAATCGAAATATTATAATAATTATTATATTATTTAATAAAAATTATATATATTTTTATTAATATAAATATTAATTTTTTTTAAATTTATTAAATTATATTTTTATTTTTTTTATCTAGTTAATTTTTTTATAATTCGTTATTTATAAAATTTATATAAATATTATATAATAATATATCTAGAACTAGCTATAAAATATATATTAAATATAGTATATATATTAATTCTAAACCGAAATTATTATTATTTTTTAAAAGATTATAATTTTTTTAAAAAATATTCATATATTCTATAATAAAACAGCCCGAAATGTTTTTAAAAAATATTATAGAAAAACTTTATTTATTTTTTTAAAAAATAGATTTTTTATTTAAAAAATTAAAAATTTTAAAAATTATAAAATTCGAAATAATTAATTTTTTTAATTTTATATTATTTATATTTCCTATTAAATATAATAAAAAAATAATTAATAATTTAAAATTTAAATAAATTAATTATTCCTTTTTAAATAATTTTTTTAAAATTTTTTTATTTTTTAAAAAATAATTTTTATATTTTTTTAGTTTTATTAGGCTTTTTAGCTCTATAAAGCTTTTTAGCCCTATAAAATTTCTTTATTCTACTAGTTATTTTAATTCTTTTAACTATTCCAGTTTTATAAACTTTTTTAATAAATATATAATAAAAATCGCCAGCGTAAAATTTCTATCGCTTATAATTATTACCATTAAGTTATAAAAGTAGTTAGTATTTAAACCCCATGTAGAAATTATATAATAGAAATAATATATTAAGTTACTAATACAGCGGGCTTTCTAAAAAACCTAAATAGAGTTACTTAAATAATTACTATCTAATATAGGGTAAATATATTTTTAAATATATAGCAATCCCTTTTATTTTCTATTAAAAAATAAAAATTAATTCTTTAATATATTTAAATATATATATTATAAATAGCTTTTTTATAATAGTTCACGTTTTTAAATTAATTTAATTATATTTAATATATTATAATTCTAATTCTTCCTTTTTATATTCGAAGGTCTGGATTACTATTAAAAATATCTACTAGAAAAGCTCGCGGTTATAATAAAAATAAAAATAATAATAATAATATAATTACTAATTTTTAAAATTCGAATACTTAATCGGAAATTATATATATAAATCTAATAGACGGATCTTTTAATATAATTAATTTAACGATTTTTTAAAATAAGCGTATTATAAAGCTAGTCGATAACGCTATAGAATTATAATAAAATAGTAATATTTCTTTAATAAAGTCAACGTTGGGTTCTAATACTTATTATTATAAAGGTAAAAAGCTAATATATAATATAATTCTATCCCTTTTACTACCTAGTTCTAATAGTAGTTATAATAATAACGACTTTTTAAATACCTCTTTAAACGTATAAATAGAATAAAAAATCAAAAACTTAAAGTATAAAATAAAAAGAGCTACTAAATATATTTATCGTTTTAAAAAAACTAAAATAGTTTATTAATAAACTTAAATAATACTTTAAAAGCTTCGTATACCTATTAATATATTTATTTCTATTATTCCGCCTATTAATATTAAACCTTTTATTATTATAAAGCTAAAAGGTATTAAACCAGCCTTTTTACTAAATTATCCGCCGAAAAATAACTTTACTAGTTATTAAGTATAGATATTATAAACGGATATAACGTTTAAATTATTATAGAATTCGTTTCTAATAAATAAAATAAAGATCCGGTTTATTATACTATTATTAAAAGGTAACCCTCTAATATAATAGATTTAATATATAAAAATAAATAGAATTAATATAAACTAGCCTAATTATTATAAATAACTGCTTAATCTTTTATTAAATAAAGAAAACCGATTTTTAAACTCTTTATTAAAGTATTATATATTAGTATAAAGTATAATAATACCGTAGAAACTCTATAATTAGATAAAAATATTTAAAAATTAATTACTAGAGCTATTAAAAAAATAATATATAATAAATTTTATTATAAAATTTAAACGCGATATTTAAACGCTAATATACCAGTTTAAATATATATTTAAAAATAAAATAAAAAATAAATAGATAGCTTTAATAATTTATATAAAAGGTATTATAAAAGATATTAATACAGGTACCTTTTATAAAAAACCTTTTTCTTTAAATTAAAGTAATTAAAGTAGTTAAATTTTAAAAAAAATTTATAATAATTATACAGGGGATAAATAGAAACGTAATAATTATAAACTTTATAATAGACCTTTTATAAAATTAAAAAATAGTAAAAATATTAACTTAAAAGATTTAAGCTAAATAAAATATTATAATTATTATAAAAAGAGTTATTATTCTACTAATTACCTTTATATAAAAAAATTAGTAAAAAAAATATTTATTAAAGGTATTAAATCTAACGTTAATAAAAATTCTAATATAATTTTAAAAAATAATTAAATTTAAATAAAACTTTAGCGTTTAAATATCGTCTAATTAAAATAATAAAAAAAATTAAAATAATATCCCGATTTTATATAAGCGATTAAATTAAAAAGATTTTTATACTATTAAATATAAAGTTAAATATTAATTATATCTTATAAGCTAAAATAGTAGAATAGGATCTTACTTTAATAAATACTAGTTATTTTATATTAAACTAGCTCTATAATTAATAATATTACTATTATAGGATTTATAATCTTAAATAAACCTATATTAATAATTAAAATATAAAATAAACGATTTCTATTATCTTTTTTTATACTATCGATTTAAATAAATATAATATAATTTTAAATACTTTAAAGATTTATAAAATTAACCTATTTATTAATATATAGGTTATAAAGTAGCGCTTTTCTATTAAAGTTAATCGAATATAAATAAACTATTTATAAATCTTTAAATAATCCTTTAAAATATATTTTATTATATATACTTTAATAGTATTAGTAATAAAAAATCTAATCGATATTAATAATATAAAAATTTTATACTAGATTAAAAACTTTAAATCTATATTTTCTATAATAAAATCGGGTAAGTTACTTTAATCGAAATCTAGTAATTATACTATTAATTTAATAAAGGGTAAAAAGCCGCTATATAAACTAATATATAACCTATTAAATAATAAGTTAAAGGAATTACACCGATATTTTAAAAAAGCCTTTAAAAAAAACTAGATCTAATATTTAATCTCGTCTATAAAAACTCCTATCCTATTTATACTAAAGAAAAATAGAGGATTATATCTATATATAGATTATTATAGTCTAAATATAGTAATAATTAAAAATCGGTATCTATTCCTTTTAATTACTAAAATTTTAGACCGTTTATATAGCGTAAAAAAATTTATAAAGATAGATATATATAATACTTATTATTAGATTAGAATTAAATAAAAAAATAAATAAAAAACGGTATTTTATATTAAATATAGGTATTTTAAATATTTTATTATACCTTTTAATCTAATAAATACCTTTATAACCTTTTAAATATATATTAATAAAGCGTTAATAGGAATAATTAATATCTTTTATATAATATATCTAGATAATATCCTAATATATTTAAATTCTAAAAAAAAATACTAAGAATATATTTATATAATTTTACGCCGGCTCCGCGAATATTAATTATTCCTAAATCTAAAAAAATACGCATTTAATATAGAATAACTAGAGTTCCTAAAATATATTATATTATTTAAAAGAGTAGAAATAGATTTTAAAAAAATAAATATAATTTAAAATTAACCTATTTTAAAATCGTATAAAAATATTTAAATATTTTTAAACTTAATAAATTTCTATTAGCGATTTATTAAATATTATTTAAAAATTATAACGCTTATAATTAACCTATTAATCGGTATAAAAAATAGTAAAAAACTAGAGCTATTAAAATAGAATAATACCGTTTAAAAAGTTTTTAAAAAATTAAAGAGAGCTTTTATTATAATACTATTACTAAAATATTTCGATCTAATATATAAATTTCGAATTAAAATAAATACTTTAAATTTTAATATTTCTAGTATTATAATTTAATTAAATAATAATAATATTTATTATCTAATAGCTTTTTAATTAAAAAAAATAATAATAGCTAAATAAAATTATAAAATTTATAATTAAAAATTACTCGCTATTATTAAAGTTTTTAAATAATAACGGTACTATTTTAAAAAAGCCTAATATATTATTAAAGTATAGTTAGATTATAATAATTTAAAATAATTTATATATATTAGCTAAATTAATAATAAATAATAGTATTAAATTATAAAATTAGCAGCTATAAATTTTAAAATTTTCTATTAAGCTAGGAAATCAAATCTAATAGATTTTTTATTAAAAAGGCTAGATTATTAAAGAATTAACTTTAAAATTTTAATAATAATACCTATATTATAATAAAAACTATCTTTTATTAATAATATATTATCTATATTAATAGCGGTAAAAAAAATAAAAGTAGTATATTTATATAAAAAATATAAAAAAAAGTTTAAAAAACTTTTATTAAAGGTTAATACCTTTAAAAAACTTAATAATAGCCTATTAATCTAAAAATCTTATAATATATTAGCGCCGATAATATTCTATAAAAGCCCCGCTAAAGATTTTTAAAAAAAAAACCTACCTTTTAATAAAAAAAGTATAATAAATTCTATTACTAGAATAGCTAGTTATAAATAATATATTTTATATTAAATAATAAAGAATACTATTTTTAATAAAACGGCTTATAGTAAAAGCTCGATAAATATAAAAGAAATAATTTTATAGTTTTAGCGGGATAATAATTTTACTATTATTTAAAAATATAATATTAAAAACGTTTATAAAAAGAATTCTAAATATATAAAAGCCGGGTTATAAAGCTTAAAAATAAAAAGCGAGTTGCTATTCTATAAATTTTTATATATTTTAAAAGATTCCGTTATTTATACGGAGCTTATAATAAAATATTATAATAATCTTTTAACTAATTATTTTAAAGCGGAATAGATAATAAAACTGCTTTATTATTAATATTAATAGTTTAATTTAAATAAAAAGGTTAAAGAATATATACGAATATATAATATTTATTAATATATAAAAGTATATTAGTATAAACCGTATAGTAAACTATAATCCCTTTCTATTTTTAATAATTTATACTAGGAAATTGCTTTAGATTTCGTAACGGGATTGCTACTATTAAAATACTATATAAATAAAGCTAATACTATATTAGTAATAGTAGACTGTTATTCGAAAATAGCTATATATATTTTATATATAAAAATAATTAATATAGTAGAATTCGCGGATCTATTCTTTAAAATAATAATCTATAAAGGAATTACGCTAAAAGATATTATTAATAATAGGGGCTTATTATTTATAAACGAATTCTAGTCTAAAATTTATTACCGCCTGAAAATAAAAAGAAAATTAAATACTACTTTTTATCCGTAAATAAATAATTAAATAGAGCGCTAAAATTAATTACTAGAATACTATCTTCGAATTTATTTAAATAAGGAGTAATTTAATTAGGCGAAAATTCTTTTTATTATAAAATTTACGTATAATAATAGTATTTATTTTATTATAAATAAAATACTATTTTTTTTATAGACTAGAATATACTTTAATCTAGAATTTAATATTATAAATAATATTTCTAAAAAAAAGGCCCGTAAAGCTAGTATATTAATAGTAAAAAAATATATAAAAAAACTAATAGAATTATATAAAAAGCTAAGCTAGAAATAATAAAAAGCGTAAAAATAATAGGCGAAATACTATAATTATTTTTATATAGATATAAAATTTAATTTAAACGATATAGTATTCCTATTATTAAAAAATTTAAAGCTAAAAAAATTATTTAAAAAACTTATTTATTATTATACCGGACCGTATTATATTAAAAAATATATTAATTTTTAAGTATATAAACTATTATTACCGCCTGGTTCGCGTATTTATAATATCTTCTATATTTTTTTCCTAAAAAAATATTAGTAGAAAAAAAGATAAAAGGTTTTTTAATACCTACTTCTAAAGTTTATAAATAACGAGCTAGAATAGAAAATAAAAATAATTTTAAATAAGCGTATTAAAGGATTTAAAAATAAAGCGGAATAGTATTTAATTAATTAAATAAATTAGTTAAAAAAGTATAATTTATAGTAACCGAAATTAAATCTAGTAAATATTAGAAATTTAATAAAAAAGTTTAACTAAAGCTATAAAAAACCGCCGAAGAAATATAAAAAGAAAAGTTAAATATTTTAGTTATACTAGCCGCTATTCCTTTTAAAACTTTTAATAAATTTTTTATAAACTTTAATAATATTATATCTAAATAAAAAATAAGTATAGGAAAAAATAATATAAATAATAAAATTTATATTAAATTTCTAAAAGCTAATTAATTTATTTAAAAAAAATTTATCGAATATAAATTAAAAGCGAATTTAAAATAGTAAATAAAATTTATTAAATTAAAATTCGAGCCTATTTAATAAAATAAATACTTACTAGTAATTATATCCTATTTAATCTTTTTATACTATATCTCTATATATTATTCTACGATTCGGTACGCTCTTTTATTTTATAATTTACTACGCTCCTTTATTTTATAACTCGCTATATTCCTTCGTTCTATAATTTACCGCGCTTTTTTATATTAATAAACTTTCGGTCTGTTTTTTTATATTAGCCCTATTAGTTAATAAAATTTTATTAATAATTTTATTAATAGCTATATAGTAATAAAAAGTAATATTATTTTTTAAAGTTTTTAATATCTTAGGAATTTTAAATATCTTCGGAATTTTTAGAATTTAAAAATCCTAAAGCCCTTTTTATAGTATTAGATAGACCTATTCTATTAGTAAAATAGATAGCCTAAAAAATAAAGGTTTTATACTGGAAATTCCTCTTTTTTTATTATATATATCCTCTTTTATATTCCTTTTATTAGTATTTTTATTAGTAGTTTATTTCCTTTATTAGTATTTTTATTAGTAGTTTACTATTAGTTTAGTATAAAAAAAAATTAATAACTATAAAAATATTATTAGTATTAAAAAATTAAAAAATTAAAAAAATTAGCGATAGTAGTATTATTCGATTAAAAAAATATTATTTAATTTATTTTTTCTTTTTTTAAAATACTATAACCGAAGTCTTTAAAATATTATAGCCGAAGCCGTTTTCTATTACTATATTAATTTTTATATATTTTAGACTAATCTAAAAATAATAAAATAAAATATAGACCTATAGCTTATAATATTAAAGTAAATTATAAATCTATATTTATTTTTTATTAAATCGTACTTTTAAATTAGCCGCTTTCCGTTATATTTTTTCTACTCGCTAGTATAACTATTATTTCTATTCTTTTATTTAATTTAGAGTCGCTTTTAGCTTTAATAGATTATTTAGCTAGATAAATAGTAAAGGATAGTTTATAATAGTCGGCGCCCTAATATTTAATTCTAGAAGCTTTAATAAAGCCGGGTCTCGCGACTACTAAAAAAAGTTAATAGAAATAGTAGAATTTAATATAATAAATATACTAGATTTAACGGGCTGGCTAGCCCTTTTATAAAAATAGATTATTTTTAATTAGTTTAGCTACTATTTAAAATCCTTTTTAAATTATTATTAAAAATTAACCGTCGTTTTAAATCTAAATAAAATTCTCGCCGGAGCTAAATAATATAATAGGCTACCGCTTTATACTATTTAGCTACCAACTAGTTTAAAACGAAATTATTAAAAAAATCAGCTTTTAAAAATATATAGGGTAATATTAAAGGCCCTAATATAAATTTAATAATAGATTTAATAGAAAAATTAACTAATATTAAATTTAGATAAACTACTATTAAAAATTATATAAAAAATAATAAAAGCCGTATTAAATTTTATTAATTAAATTTCTAGCTATTAAATACCGTTTTTATTATAAAAAATATTTTATCTAAAAGTAATTAATTAAAATCTAGTAGTAAAATCTTATTATACTAATTATAAATCGATAATAAATAAATTAAAAGTAAAAAATTTAATAATAATTTACTATAATATAATAAAGGTTTATTTTTATTACTACTAAATATTATAGATTTAAATTTTTTTTTTTTTTTTTATTCTTCCTATTCACGCTATTTAAACAGACCTCTTTTCTTTATAAAAAAATATTTACTATATAAAGGCTATTAAAGCGAGCGGGATTAAATATATAAATTTATTTATAGAATTCCTAATTTTATAAAAGCTCCTAAAATCTATTATTAAATTATTCGGGATTTTAAAATAAAGCCTCTTTTATTAAAAAATTTAAAAAAAGATTTTTACTTTAATCTACAAATAAACTTTAACCGTAAAAAAATAAATCTAAATTTAAATAAAAAAAATAATAAACTTTTATAAATATAAATAATTAACAATCTATATATAATATATTATTCTCTTATTTTAACTCGTGTATTTATTATTTAAAATTACGGATTTTTTAGTAAAAGTCTTCCTATTTAACGAAATTCCGATAAGTTTCGCGTAAAAATTTATTATTATAAACTAATAATAAATCGATCTAGCTACTAATTAAATTTACGCTTTAATTATAAATTTAGAAATTCTAAACTATTTTTACTAGCTTTTTATTTATAAAAAATATAGAATTTTATTTTTAAATAGTATTTAAATATTTTTAAATATATTTAAAATATTTTTATATTATTAGCTATATAAAATAAGGATTTTAAATAAAATTAATATAAAATAATTAATATATTAATAAACTTACTATTAAATAACCTCGAGTATTTTTATAATTCTAGCGGTATATATAATATAAAAGCTTTATATACTTTTTTTAGTATAATATATATAGAATCTTATTATTAAAAAACGCAGCCTTTAATAATACGCGGAAATAATAGCTATATAATAAAAGCTTTATACCGAGTTAAATTTATAATTTAAATAGTTATTAAAACTTTAAATTATTAATAAAAGCTTTATTTATTAAAAAATAAATATAAAAATAAAAGAAATTTATTATTAATATTTTTAAAGGCTTTACTACTAATAGATTTACTACTATTAAATAAACTATTAAATATTATAATATCTATAATAACTAGTAAAGAAGAAAAAAAGGGAAGATTTTTATAAAAACCTATATTTATCTACTAGTACAATTACCAGCCCTTTGTATATTATATTAGAATAAAGTCTATATATTAACTAAAAAAAAATTTCTAACCCCTTTAATTATAATAATACTATAGCGTTTTTTCTACCTATAAAAGTATATATAATGCTGTAAACTTTTAGCGGGCTTTTAACGGAATTTTAATAGTAGAAAAATAATAAAAACTAATAACTATTTCTATAATTAGTAGTATCGATATAAATAATTTTTTTTTTTTTTTCTACTAGGTTTTAAACGGTTTTTAATAAATATTTATTTAAGTATTTCGGATAGCTTAAATTACTTTTAAACTTTAATACTAAAGTTAATATTTTAAAAAAAAAAGTAATTATTACTATTAAACTATAGGAGTAGTTAATATTTAAACCCTAAATAAAAATTATATAATAGAAATAATATATTAAATTATTAGTATAGCGGGCTTTTTAAAAAACTTAAGTGGGGTTATTTAAATAATTACTATCTAGTATAAAATAAATATATTTTTAAATATATAGCGATCCCTTTTACTTTTTATTAAAAAGTAAAAATTAGTTTTTTAATATATCTAAATATATATACTATAAATAGCTTTTCTATAATAGTTTACGCTTCTAAATTAGTTTAATTATACCTAATATATTATATAACGCTATCAATTTTTATTTTTATTTTAAAATTTTTATAATATTAGAATATACTCGTTAAATATTTTAAGTAAAACTATTATATATATTATTATATATAAAATTCACGGAATTATTATAATTATAAAATTTAGCTAAAATTTAATTTTCCTCGCTTATTAAGAATACTTTATTACTAATAGATAAACGAGTAAAAATTAATTTTTTATATAAACTAGACTTTTTATTTTTAAATTCTATTATAAAAAGAATAAATATTTTAAAAATTTATTAAAATATTTTTAAATATTATTTTATTATTACTAGCGTTATTTATAATAATAATTAATTTTTTTATTTTAAATTTAAATTTTAAAATAATTCTTTTAATTATTATTATAAAATATTAACTAATATATTATTTTAAAATATATTTTAATTTAATAAAAATTTTATATTAATTCTAGATTTTATTAATAAAAAATATAATAATTAAAATATATAATTAACTATTTTTTATTAATTAATAATTAAATATAATTTAATTTTTAATATATTAAAATAAACTATTAAATAATTATTTTTTAATATTATTTAAAAATTTTAATAAATAATTTTTAAAAAATAATAAACTAAATAATTTAAATAATTTATTAAAATATTAAAATATATAAAAAACTTTAATATTTTTTTCTATTATAAAATTTTTATCTATTATAATAAATTAATATAGAAATTAAATATTAAAATTATTATATTTTATATTTTTTAAAAAAACTTTTTATTTAATAAACTAGAAATTAAAAAAAATAAATATATTTATATATAATATAGTAATTATTATAATAATATTTAAATTAAATATATTTTATTTATTTATAAATTTTAAAAAATAATTAAAAAAATTTATAATTTTTCGCTTTTCTTTTATATTAAAATATAATAATATATATTTTAATTATATTTTTTTTTTATTTATTAAATAAATGGATGAAAATTTAATTATATTATTTATATATTATATTAAACTTTTTATCGAGCGTTATAGTATATTTTTATCAATAATTCTATATTATTATTTTTTTATAATTATTTTTTTAAATATATTTAATTTTTTAATTTAAAATAAAAAATAATTTAATAAATATAATTTTATTAAATTAAAAAAACTTTACGCTTTTTTTTTATATAAAAATAATTATAATTTAATTTATTAATAAATAATAAATTTATATCGAATTATAATTTATTTAATTTTAAAAAAAAATTTAAAAATAAATTAATATATTAAAAATTTAAAAAATTATTTTATAATTATATAAAGAAAATACAAAAATAAATAATTATAAAAAAAAATTAAAAAATTATTAGAAAAAATAAAATTAATATATTTTTATTAATATATTATAAATTATTATTATATTAATTAAATATAATATTATTTTTTTATTAATTTTTTTTAAATATTTTTCTTATAAATCTATTTAAACTTTTAAATTATTCTATTAGATTTTAATATTAATATTTAATTATTATTTATTAATAAAAAATAAATTATTATAATTAATATAATATTTTTTTAAATATTATAAATTAAATATTATAATTAATATTCTAAATATTCTAATATTAAAATATCGAACTAACATAAATAAAAATTATAATAATATAATATATAAATTCGATTAAATTTATTCGATAATAAAACTAATTATTAAAAAATATAGAATTTTTTAAAAGATAATTAAATAATAAAAAAATACTAAAATTAGTTTCTATTATATCCAAACCGATTATTATTAATATAATATATTTTAAATATAATTTAAAGTTCGTATAAGTAATATATTAATAATTATCGCTTTTTAAAAAAAAATTTATTTTAAATTTTAAAATTTTTTATTAATAAATAAAGGAAAATAATAAAATTTCGCTTATATAATTTCTATATTTTAGTAATTATATAGTATTAAACTTTTAATTTTAATATTAATAATTTTATTAATAATTATAAATATAATTTATTAAATAAATACTATTATAATATTTAATTATATTTATATTTTTTTTTTATTCTAAACTTTTTTTTAAATTAATAATTTTTTTTTATATTTTTACTACTATTATTATTATATATTCTATATATTATAAAAGTTATATATTATAATTATAATCTATTAATAGATTAATAATTTATAATTTAATATATTTAAAATTTTTTTATTTAAAAAAAGGTTTAAAAGATTTTAAATTTTAGATAAAAATCCAAATAATTATATAGATTTTAATATTAATATATTATTTATATATACAATTAATATTAAGTTTAATAATAATTTAACCTTTTAATTTAAAATAAATATTTTTCCGGTTTATAATACTAAATTATATATAAAATATATTTTTTATTATTTAATAATATAACTCTTTATTTAATTTTAAAATTTAAAAATATTTTTTTATTATAATTTAAACTAAATATTTTAATATTTAAAGTTTTTATTTTTAAAATATAATTATTTTATATAACTAATATTTTTATTTTAATTAAATATTTTATATTTATTTTTATTAAAGATATTATATATTTAAAAAATAAATATATATTTATTAAATCGGGTATATTTTTTAATATTTTATTTTATTCAAATTAAACTATTAATATAAGTTTAAAAAATTCTCGCAATATTTTTAAAAAATTTTTAATATTTTTATTATTTAAAAAAAAAATAAATTTTATTTTTTAATTAAATTAAAATTTTTTAAACGTTACTTTTATATATTAATATTATTATTAGTTTATTTTTTTAATAATTTAGCTTTAAATTTAAAAAAAATATTTATTTTTTTAAATATTAATATAAATTTTTATAATCGGTTTTTTTTAAAATTAATATAAATATAAATTATAATTTTTATAAAAACTCTAATATTTTTTTTTAATAAAAATTTAGAATTTTAAATATTTTTATTAAAATATATTTTTTATTTAAAAATTTTTCTTTTTTATAAAAATTAATCGATAAATTTTTTTTTATATAATATATATATAACTATAATATATATATTATCTAAATTATTTAATTAACTATCTATTTTAATAATTTTATCTATTTTTTCGATCTATATATATATTAGAAGTATATTTAATATTTTTATAATCTCAACGCCGCGTTATATAATATACGAGTTAAAAAAAAATTTTATAATATACTATTAGTATTAAACTAATATTTATTATATTTATTATTTTATATATTTTTTTCTCTATTTTAAATAAATTTTATAATATTAACGCGTATATACAACTTTTCAAGTATATATTGAAAAATATATATATTATTAATAAATTTTATATAATTATTTTATTAATAGAAAAAAATATAAAAAATTATTTTAAATTAAAAATTTAATTAATTATAACCGTTAATAATATAAAAATAATAATAATATATCGATTTAAAATAATAAAACGTATAAAAAATATAATTACCTTTAATATTAATAATTTTTTAAAAACTATCAATAATAATCTCTATATCCGAAATAAAATTACTTTAAAATACTATAATATTAATTATTATTAGATATATATATTTTTTTTATATAAATTTCTTATTTAAATATTATATTAATTTCTTTTAAATAGGTTTATTTTTTAATAATATTCTATATTTATTTATTAATAGCGAGTCGGATATTAAAACGAAAAAAAAAATAAAAAATTTAAAGCTTTAATTTTTAAAAAAATAATAATTATAGATATAATTAATCGATCGAAAATTTTTTTAAATAATAAAAATATAGCGAAAATAGTATTAATAAAATATAAATATAATAAATTTAAAAATAAAATTATAATTATTAAAAACTTTAAATAATATAATTTTTAAATAAAATAATAATCAACGAATAAATAATATATATAAAATATCGGTAATATTTTATAGTTTTTCTAATATATATAACTCTAAATTATTAAAAATAATAAATTTTTAATTTATATTATTTATTTTATTTTATTTTTTTATATTATATTTTTTATTATTTAAATTTATTAATTTTATTTTATATATATATTAAATTTTTTATAAAAAAATACTAGTTTTATTTAATAAAGTATTTCTTTAATTTTATTCTATAAATTATTTATTTATTTTTTATAGCTTAGTTAATAATAGTTTTTATTTTATATTATAGTTTTTTATTAATAAAATTAAGAGGAAAATATTTTAAAATAAAATTATTACCTTTATATTAATAATAGAATTCTAGTAATATAATATTAAAAATTAGATATATTTTATATTTTTATAAAAATATAAATTAATATATTAAAAATTCGAGTACCTTTAAAATAATAAAAAGCCCGATATATTTATTAAATAATTTTTTATTAAATTTATATAATTTAAAATTTTTTATTAATAATATTATTATATTATTTATATTATATTATTATAGCGTATAATATTTATTATAATAATATTTTAATACTTTTATTATAGAAATCTAATATTTTATAATTTTTTTTTAGATATTTTCTAAATAATTCACGCGGTTTTTAATTATCGGTACCTTTTTTTTATAAATATATTTTTTTATAAAAAATTAAATAGATAGCGTTTAATTATATAAAATTTTAAAAGAAATTATATTAATAATAATATTAAAGCTAATATTATATATAAAATTTATATATTTAAAAAATTTTATTTAATTATTTTTTATTTTATTATAATAAATTTATAAATAATATTTTAAAATCTAATTTTATTATTTTATCTATTTATTTATTTAAAAATAAAAAGTAATATTAAATTTATATTTTATTTATATTTAATAATAGAATTTTAATTAAAATCTATTAATAAATAAAATTTTTTTATTATTTATAATTTTTATAAAGGATTTAAATTATAAATAAATTTTTTTATAAAATAGATTAGCTAATTTAAAAGCCGTTAATATCTTTACTAAAAATAAATAAATAGTTATTTTTATATAATAATCTATTATTATAAGAATTATATTATAAACGTATCCTTTAAATTTATTTAATAGAAAATTAGTAATAAAATCTATTATAAACTTCTTTTATAGTTTTTTTAATAAAAATAATAATTTCAATTTATTATAAAAGCGATATTAAAACGTTTTTATATATTAATAAATATTATAAATTTTTATCTATAATTTAATATTTCTAATTATTTTTAATTAGTAATATTTTTATTTAAATAATTTTATAATTTTTTTAAATTTAAAATATTTAATAAAAAAATTATTATAATTTTAATATAAAAGTTTATTAATTATAATTTTATTATTAAATATATAAATAATCTATTTATTTTAAAATAGATTTTTAATATTAAATTACTATTTTTTTATTTTATATATATATTTATCTAATATTATCTTTATATAATAGTTATATATAAAAAAATTAGTTTTTTTATAAAATTTATATTAACTTTTTAATTAAAAAGAAAGAAAATATATATATTATTTTTTAAATTATTATAATTCTTATAATTTTATAAAACGTTAGTTATTAATAAAAAATTCTATTTTTAATATTTAAATTTAATTCTTTTTACCTTTTATTAAATATTTAAATTAATTTATAGCTCGAGTTTTTTATTTATAGAAATTTATAAATTTTTAGCTTTTTTTATTTATTTTTTATTCTACTATAAAAATTAATAGTTAATAATTCTAAAAATAATCGTTTTTAAAATATTTTTAAATAAAATATATTAATAATATTATTAAATTTTTTTATTAAAAATAATTTTAAAATTCTTTAAAAAAAATATTTTAAATATATTTTATTAGTACTAATTTAATTTATAATATAGCTAATAATTAATTAAAATAATTATTTATTTATTTTTATTCGGTTATTTTAATAATATATTAATAAAATTAAATTTATTCGTTTAATAAAATATAATAAAATTATATAAAGCTAAAATAATAGTTTTATATATTTATTTATTATATAATATTTTTATATTTATAAATCTATAATAATTATTATAATTTATAAAAATTTTAATAATATAAAAGTTTTTTTTAAATAATAATATTATTATTTAAATATTATTATAATAGTAAAAAACTTTTAATTATAAATTTTATATTTTTATTTATAATTATTTAGTTTATAATTCTAAAATATATATAAATATTACTAGTTATTTTTATATAGCTATAAAAAAATCGCGGCGATAATATATTTAAATATATTTATTTTAATATATATTTTTTATTTAAAATTAAAATATTAAAAAAATAGTATTTTTTAAATAAATTTTTTAAATTTATTAAATATATACTTTTTATTAATATTTTAAATAGATAATTTTTTTTTAATATTTTTTTAATTTTCTTTTAATAAAGCGATAAAAGGGCTAGTAATCTATATATATTTAACGATAAAATATTAAAAAAAATTAGTAAGTTTTATAAAAATTTAAATATTATAAAAGGTTTTTAGTTTAAATTAAAATATAATAATATTTATTTAGTTATAATTTATAGATATATTTAAAAATAATATACAGAATTTTAAAAACTCTATTTTATTAATAAAAAAATCGTATTTTATTAAATTGATATAGAATTTAAACCGGCGGAATTATTTAAAAATTTATTAAATATAATATATATAAWTTTTATATAATTTTATATAAATTAAAATATTATTAAAATAAATAATATAATATATATCTAATAGTTCTAATAGAATTTTATAAATATATATTTAAAAAATTATTAGAGTATTTATAAATTTAAAAATTATAATAATATATTTAAAATAATTATAGCGGGTTTAAAAAATAATTTTTTATTTAATATTTAAATAGATATATATATAATAATAAACGTTTTTAAAGTTAAATTTTATAAAAACCGCGCTATTAATAAATTTATTTAACGTTTCGCTAATTAAAAATAAAAAATAATAGTTTTTAATAATAATTTTATTTAAATTTTAATAATTAATATATAGTTTTAATTTTTAATTTTTATTAATATAAAAATAATAAATATTTTAATAGGGTTTATTAAATAATAAATCTAGCTTTTTATAAAAATATTATAAAAAGATTTTTATTAAATCTAGAATTTAATATTTAATAATTTATAAAAAAATTTATATAATAGATTTCTAGTAAATTTAATAGAATATTTAATTTTAAAAATATTAAAAAACTTTTCGATTTTTCAAATATTAAATTAGTTTATATATTTAATAAATTTTAAAAATATTTTTTATATATCGATTATATCTAAAATAATATTTTATAATCGATTATTATTACTAAAGCCTATAAATAATATAAATATAATAAAAGTATAAATAATAAAATTTTATTATAATTATTATTCGAATTATTTTATATTATTAATTTTAAAAAATTTTAGATTAATATTAAAATATTATTATTAAATACTATAATTAATAATAATATAATATTTTTTTAAATTTAATATATTTTAAATTATTATTAATAGACTTATTTTATTAATTATATAAAAAATATTTTATATAATTTATATTCGTTTCTAATAATCGATAATATAGAATTTTACCTAGTAAATTCTATAGTAAAATATTTTCTTTCCGCTTATTTAAAAGGAAATCGATAATTCGATATTAAAATTAAAATTTATATTTTCTTTAATAATAAAACGTTAACTAATAATATTATATTTAATTTCGTTAATAAAATAAATATTTATTAGATTTATTTTTATAATATTATTAAATTTTAAATAATTTAAAAAAATAAAGCTTTAAACTTTAATTAATAGAATTTTTACTTTTAATAGTATTTTTTTTTAATAGGAGTTTTTTATTTTTTAAATTATTTATTTTTTAAATTTAAACGTCTATATTTTTAATAAATATATAGTTTTTATTAAATTTTAAATTAAAATAATTTTATATTTAATAATTAAATTAATTATAATTAAAATATTTTATTTAATAAAAATTTCTTTTATTTATATACTTTTATAAGCGGTATATTTTATAGATACTTCGTTTTTTTAATATAAAAAATTAGATTTTTAGATTTAAATTAGGTTATTCTTCTAGAATTTTTAATATTTTAATATTTTATTATTTTTTTTAAATAAAAAGCCTATATTATAAATACTTTTTAATTAAAATATAAAGACTATAAACTCTATTATTATTAAAGGGACGTTTTTTATTTTTAAAATTTATTTTTAGAGATTCGTATAAAAATAATTATAGAAATTTATTATATAATAAATTTCTAATATTTTAAATTATTATAATTTAAAATCGATAAAAAATACTTAAAAATTATATATTATTTAATCTATATATTAATTATATATATAATACATTTTTAATATATTAAATAATTTATTAATTAAATTATTTAAAGTATTTTTTTATTATTTTTTAAAATATTTAAAAATAATTATATTTATAAAATTTCTATTCGCTTTATATATATTATATAGGTTTTTTAGATCGTTTTTTAAATATTATATTATAAATAGAATTTTATTAGAGTTAATAAACAAAATTTTTAAATTTAAATAAAAATAAATTTAAATTTTTTAAAATTAATTTATATATTTTTATAACGATTTTTTATAATAAAATTTTATTTTTTTAAATTTAAATTTCGATTTTTTTATTAATTATAAAAAGATTTTAATATTTTTATATTTTAATAATAAACGCGATTTACGGTTCGAACTTTAATATTATTTTATAATAGGCGAGAAATTTAAATTATTTTTTTTAATAATTTTAATATTTTATTTTAAATAAATTAAATTTTTTATTTTTTTAATTTTAATATAATATTAAAAAATTATAGTAAAAAAATAATATTAAAAATTTTATTTTTTATTTTTTTGTTAAAATTTTATATAAATATTTCGATAATAAATAAAGTATTTATAAAATTATTTTCTTTTATATTTTCTATAATAGTTTTCTATTTTTCGCGTTAAAGATATTATATTATATTATTTCTATTATTATTAGAAATTTTTTTAAATTCGCGATTAAATTAAACTAATTATTTTAAATTTAAATCGTTATTTTTTAAAAAAAAGCAATTAAAATTATAAATTAGAATTATAATAGCGTAATTAATAAAATTAACTAGATTTATTTAATAATAAAACTAATTATTAAAAAATATAAAAATTTTCAAAAAATAGTTAAATAATAAAAAAATACTAAAACTAATTTTTATTATATCCAGGTCGATTATCGCTAGTATAGCGTATTTTAAATATAGTTTAGAAATTATATAAATAATATATTAATAATTAAATATTAAATATATAAAAACTCGAATAATAAAATAAAAATAATCGAATAATATTAAATAATTTATATAAAAATTCAAAAGAAAAATAAATATTTTTATTATTTTTAAAATTTTTTTTATTAATTTTATTATTAGTATATTTATTATATTTATTTTTAAATTATATATTAAAAAAATATTAAATCGATTAATTTTAAAAATTTATATTAAAAAATTTTTAAATATTTTTATTATTTATATTTAAATAAATTCGAAATATTATATAAAAATAGTAAAAAAAAATAACTCGACTTTAAAAACTATAAAATATATTAAAAATAATAAATTAAAATAGTTAATTAATAGATTTATTTTTAATTATTAAAAAACAATTATTTAAAAAATTCAAAAAAATTATTTAAATTATATAAATAAAAATTTTTATTAATATTTTAAAAATTAATTAAATAAAAAATAAAAAATAAAATTTAAATAATTATTAAATATTAAATCTTTCATTCTATAATTTAAAAATAAAAATATTTAATTTTATTTTTAAATATTTATAATAATTTTTATATTTATTTTTTAATTAATTTTTATATTTTATAAAATTTATTTTTTATAAATATTATTTAAATTAATATTTTTTAAATAATTATTTTAATAAATTATTCGCGAAATTTTTATTAAATTATAAAAAAAAATATATATATTTAATTAAAAGTTTTTAAAATTTTTAAAAAATAATAAAAATATATTTAATATATTAATTTAAGTATAAAATAGTTTTATAAAATACTATTTTATATATTAATTATTTTAATACTTAATTTCTATATAATCTATAAAAAAAAAATATAAAATATATAAAGAATAAATATTATATAATAAATATAAAATAATTAAATATTTTACTATTATAATAATTATTTTAATATTTTATTATAAAAATTAAACTAAAATTTTAGATTAAACCCGATTTAATCTATTAAAACTTTAATTTATATAAATTTTAAAAATTTATTAAAAATTTAATTCGAATTTAATTTATATTAGATTAAATATAAATTAAATATAAATTTTCCTATTTTATTTCAACGAGTAAATTTTATAAAAAAAAATATTAAAATATTATATTAATAAAAAATCGAGTTTTTTAAATTTTATTAAAACTTTTAATAATATTAATATAATTTTTTTAAAAAAAAAAATATAATAAATTATAAAATAATATAAAGGAAATTTAATATAAAAAAATTAATTAATATATATATTTTTATTTATTCGACTATTATAAATTTTTTAATTTATTTATATTTATAATAAAAATAGATATTTATTATAAAATAATCTAATATAATAAATAATTTTTCTTTTAATTTTATTATTATAATATTTTAATTATTATAATTTTATTATTTTTATAAACTATCTAATTAAAATAAATCGCTATAAATATTATAAATAGTTATATATACAGCGAGTTATTATAAACAATTCGTTTTATTATTAATTAAATAAATAAAAAAATTTATAAAAATTTTCCAGACTATAAAATACTAATAAAATTATTTTTAAAATTAATATATTAATAGAATTAGTTTTAATAATAAAATATTAATAAAATTTCTATTTAATAGTTTATATATAAATATATTTTTTAATTTTATAATTTATAAAATTTTAAATAGTTATATATATTAAATATAAAAATTTATATTATATTTTAAATTAAAAATAATATATAATATTTTTATAATAATTATATTTTAATTATATTTTTATTTTAATTTAATTAATATTTTTTCGATTTTTTTAAAATAATTAGAAAATTTATTATATATAAATTAAACTAATATATATAAAATTTAATTTTTAAAAATATATATTTTCTTTAATATAATATTCGATTAAATAATTAAATAGCTAGTTATTATATTTATTTATAATAATTTCCGATTTTAAAATTAAATTATATTATTTTCTTTTATTTTTATCTATTTTATATTTAATAATCTACTATTTTATTTTAAAATTTTCTATTATTATTTATTTTCGTATATATATATTATATATTATTTTTTTTTAATAAATAAACTTAATTTTTAAAAAAACTTTTATTTTAAAGTTTTTATTTATTTTTATTTCGATAAATTTATTTATATAAAAATATTTAGCGTTTATAATTAAATTAAATTTTTAATATTTTTAAAAAAACTAATTTATATTTCTAATATAAATTCTAATTTTAATATTTTTTAATATAGTTATAATTATTTCCGAATTTTTTAAATTTTTTTTTTTTATATTTTTTTTTAGTTTTTTTTAAAATTAAAATAATTATATTAAAAATAATTTAAAAATTTATAATTTTATTATTTATAAAATAATAAAAATAATAAAAATTATAATCCTCTATATAATAATTAATTAAAATATTTTAATTTTTTAATTTTATAGATTAAATTAAATATAATTTTTTTTTAAATTAATTTTTATTTTATTTTATTAAATATTATATTAAATATTTTTTTTATTAATTTTAATAATAAATTATTTTTTTTATATTTTTTAATCAAAAAATTATTTTTTTAAAAAAAATTTTAATCTAAAAATTTTTATTTATTTTCGCTTTTCTATATTAGTAAACTTTTTATACTAAAAATCGCTTAAAAAATTAGTAATTAAATAGTCGAATTTAATATAAATTAGTAATTATTTAATTAAATAATAATTAATAAAATATTAAAATTTATTTATATTATATCTATTTAAATTTTTATTTAAATCTTTTTTTCTAATTATAAATTAAAAATTTTTATATTAAAAATCGTTTAAAATAAACCGTATTATTTTTAAATAAAGGATTTTATTAATATTATTACTATTTTCTATATATTTAAATAATAATAGAGGTATATAATTTATAAAAAATAATTTATTTCTATTAAATTTATTAAAAATAAATATAAACTCGATTTAAAGAAAATTAATATTGATAAAAAATAATTTATTTTTATTAAATTTATTAAATATAAATATAAATTCTATTTAAAAAAATCGTAATTTATAAATAAAAAATTTAATAATATTAGTAAATTATTTAAATAAATATAAAAACGAATTTATATTATATTTTTATAATCTAATAATAAAATATTTATATAAAAATTCAAAATATTTAAATTAAAATTTTAGTAAAAATATTTATATTAAATATAAAAAAACTCGAAATTTTTTTAAATAGATTTTAAAGGAATTTATATCTATAATAATTTTAATTAATATTTTTAATTTAAAAAAAATAAAAATTTTTAATTAAAAAATTCTAAATAATTAATTTATTAAATTTTTTAATTATATTTTTATTTTTTTAATATATAATAGTTTCCGTTATATATAATAAAAAAAATTATTATTAAAAAATTAAATAAATTGATTATTTTTTTTTAAATAATTTTTTAAATTTTATTTTTTTAGTTTTATTAAATTATTTAACTTTATTAAATTTTTTAATTCTATTAAATTTTTTAGTTCTACTAATTTATTTAATTTTATATTTTTTTTAATAGATATATAATAAAAATCGCTAGTGTAAATCTAATATAATTAATAATATTTTTAAATTTTATTTAAATTTTAAAGTTTTTATATTATTAAAATATATTAATCAAAAATTTTAAACTAAATTACTTTATATATTATTATATAAAAAACTATAAAAACTATACTAATTATAAAATTTAGCTAGATTTTAATATTCTTTATTTATAGAAAATACTTTATTATTAATAGATATATAATTAGAAATTAATTTTTTATATAAATTAAATTCTTTTTTTATTAAATCTATTATAAAAAAATAGATTATTTAAAAAATTTTAAATAATATTTAAATTAAAATAAATATTTTTTTTGAATTAAAATTTTATCGATACTATTATTATTAATAAAACTATTATTTTTTATATAAATATATACCGAATAGAAAAAAATAGATTTTATATATAATTAAAAAATAATAAATTTATTTAAATTTATAGCTATTATTAAAATTATTATAAAAAAAAATTAAATTAATAAAAAAAATTAAATTATTAATAAAAACTTAAATATTTAAATTATTTTAATATATATAATAAATTTATCGATTTTATTTATTTTAATTATATTAATTATATTAATTTTAATATATTTTTATTTATAGTAATTTTGTAACAATATTTATTATAATATTTAGCTATTATATAACTATATATATATATTATACTAAAATTAATTAATATATTTTTTTTTAATTTTTAATATATATTTTAATTATTTATTTTTTTAATTTTTTAATTTTAATAATTTATATTATAATTTATTATTTTTTTATATTTTTTTATTCGATTTAAAACTATTAAACTAGTTTTATTAATATATTTAAATATAATTTAGTTTTAGTATTTCTAGCGATTTAAATATTTATTTATTTATTAAAAATATTTTTTATTAACTTCGTTTAAATTGTTAAAAAATATAAAAATTTTATTTTTTTATTAAAAAATAAAACGATTATTATTAAATATAATAAAAAATAATTATTTTAAAAAAATTATATTAATTATTTAGCTAAAATTTCGTTAATAATTAATTATAATAATAAAAAAACTAAAATTTTAAAAATTATAAAATTCTAGTTTAGAATAAAAAATAATTATAAATATTTTATTAATAATTTTATATATAATAATATAATAATAAAAAAATAGTATTATATTTATATTTAATAAATAATTTTTTTTTTATATTATAACGTTTTATTAATAAATTTTTAATTAATTTTTTTAGTAATAATTTAATTATATTATATAATAATAAAATTAAATAAACTTTTTATTTTAAATTAAAAGAATAATTTCTATATTAAATATTTTTTAAGGAATTAGCGGTTAAAAAATCTAGTTTTATTAATATAATACAAATTTATATAATAATTAATCTAATAATAAATAATAATTTTTTTTATATTTTATATTCTATTAAAAAAAATTAAAATATTTCTATTATAATTTAAATATAGGCTTTTTTAAATAATATTTAATTTTAATCTATTATATATATTTATAATTTAAAAAATATAAAATAGAAATTAATTAAAATAAAATCGTATTAAAATATTTTAATTATTAAATTATAAAAATTAATTAATTAGAATTTAAATAAAAATATATATTATATAGAATAATAATTAATTTTTAAATAAAATAAAAACTATTATTAATAAAAATTCGATATATATTAAATAAAATTTCGATAAATATTAAATAAAATTTTAATAGATATTATTTAATAGAATTTCTAATATAAATATTATTAAATAAAATTTCTATAAATATTAATTAGAATTTTAATAATTATTAAATACAATTTTAATATATTTTATTAATTATATAAAAATTTAAAAATAAATTTTATATTATATAATTAAAAATAATATTTATTTTAAAATAAAGAATCGATAATATTTTAATAATTTTTTAATAATAATTCGATATAATTTAAATAAAATATTTTATTTAACTTTTATAATTAAAATAAAAATTAAATTTCTATAATTTATTTCTAAAATTATTAATATTTTATTAGTAATTTAATAAAATTTCGATAATTATAAAATAAAGTCGTTAAAAAATATTTTTTTCAAAAAATATCGAGCTTTTTTTATTTATAAAAATATAAATTTAAATTTTATAAAAATATTAATATATCTTTTTAAATTTATTTTTTATTATAATTTCCAGCTTTTATATTAATTATATATATCTTCTAATATAATTTAAAATTTGATATAGTTTTTAAATATTAAAAAAAATAAATCGGTTATAATTTAAATATAAAATTTTAAATTATAAAATATATAATTATTTATAATAATCGATAGCTATTAAATATATTATTTAATTTAAATATCTATTTTTTTATTTATATTATACTATTTAACCACCGATTTTTTATTAAAATAATAGTTTTATTTCTAGATATAAACTCGATATATTAGAAATTTATAAAAAAATAAAAAATAGATTAATTATAAATTAAATACTAGTTTTAATTTATATAATAAATTAAAACTAAAATTTAATTTTTTTAAATTTTATAATTTTAAATTATTAATTTTATTATAAAAATAATAAAATTATTAAAATTTATTTAATAATTATTCTAGAAAAATATTTTTAAGATAAAATAAATTAAAAAAATTAATATAATTTTATAATAAAAGCGATTTTATAAATTTATTAATTAGAATTTTATTAAAAAAATCTATTAGATAAAAATTAAAATATTATTTAATTTCTAGTAAAATTAATAATAAAATAAATTTATAAAATATAATTTAATAATAAATTATATATTTATTATTATATAGAAACTTATATATTTATTAATTATTATATTTAATATAAATAAATATAATATTTAAATTTATTTTTAATAAATTATAAACTTTAATTTATTAAATAAATTTTTTATCTATAAAAAATACTATTAATAATTTCGTTTTACTAGAATTTATTATTATTATTAATTATTTAGAAAATTTAAAATAAAAATTTTATAAATTATATTTATAATATAAATCGTTATTAAAAATAATATTTAAAAAATTTAAAAATAATATTTTATTTTAAAATCTATTATTAAAAATAATAGACTAATATTTTATATATATTAAATATTTTATAATTTTTTTATAATTATTAATATATTTATTAAAAAAATTAATATAAAATTATAATAACTTTAAAACGGTATATATAAAAACTAATTTAATTATTATTAAAAAAAAAATTAAAATTAATATATTTTTAATATATATAAATTTTTTAAAATATTATTTATTTTTAATTTTTTTAAACTATAAAATATTTAAAAATAATAATATTTCTATTAATATCAATATTTTAATATAAATAAATTTAATAAAATTTTTATTTTTATATTATATAAATTTTAAAAAATTATTTAATTTTATTTAATATTAAATTTTGTATTTATTTAAAAACCGAGCTTAAATTTTATTTATTTTTATAGTATATTATTAATAGTAGATAAAAATTATATTATTTATAAAAAAAAATATTATAAAATTATATAAAAATCAATATTTTATTTTTATTATAAATTTTTATTTTAAATTAATTAAATAATTTTATAAAAAATTATATTAAAAAATAAATAATATTTTAAAATTATATAATATTTAAATAAAAATTATTAATATATTTATATTATTATTCTATTTATTATAAATTTATATATTTATAAAAATTTTAATTTTAATATTATTAAGTATATTAATTTAATTATACTATTAAAATTTTATATATATTATTATTATTTCTATTATTATTATTTTAAATTTATAAAATTTAATAATAAAAAATTTTTTTAAATTTTTTTTTTAATATTAATAGTATTTTATTAAAATATTTTTATAATAATAAACTTTTTTTTATTATTTTTTAAATTTTTAAAGTTTAAATTAGTAATAGAAAATAAAATATTTATATATAATATATCTAATATATTAAAAACTAAAAGTTTTTTAATAATTTAAATTAGATTTATTTATTAAAAAAAAACAATTTTTATTTAATATAATATTATAAATATAAAAAAATTTTTTTTTAATTAAAAATATAAATATTAAAAATATTAATATTTTTATAATTTACTAAAAAGTTTATATATACTCGCGGTTCTATTTTTAATAAATAAAAAATATTTTTTAAAATTAAATAGGCTTTATATTTATATTAGCGAATATATTTAAAATTTAATTTATAATTTATTTTTTATAAAAGGTATTTTTTTTAAATATTTTATTATAAATATATAATTTATATTATAATATTAGCGTATATAATTTAAAAAGCGATATATAAATTTAAAAAAATTTTTTTTTTATAATATTCGTCTAATAATTAATTTTATATAAAAAATCTATAAATATAATTTAAATATTTATTTAATAGCGAATTCTTTTTTTTTTAGATAATATTTTATATATTATTTATTTTATTAATTTAAATTTATATATTTTTTAAACCAATTTTTTTAATTTTATAATATTATATTATATTTATTTATTTAATTAATATTTATTTTATAAAAATAATAAATTATAATTTTTTTAAAAAAAACTTTATTTATTTTTTAAATATTTATAATAAATTTAAAAATTTTTTTAAAAAAATCGAAAATTTTAATCTAATTTAATTATTTTAAAATTCTATTTCAAGTAGTTATAATAATATAAATACTTTTTATTATTTATAATAATTTATTAAATTTCGCGAGTAAATTATAATTTAAATTTTTAAATTAATTTATATTAAATAAATATACCGAAATTTTAACTACTATTTAAATCGATTTTTAATATTTATATACTAAATTTTACTAAATTATTATATAATTAATAATTATATAAAACGAATTTTTTAATAAATAAACGCTTATAATTACTATTATTACTATTATATAAAAAATATTTAAATAATTTAACCTCGAGATTTTTAAAGAGAACTATATTAAATTCTATAACTAGCGTTAATAGATAAATATTAAACTTTTAACTAACTATAATTATTATAAAATAGAATATAATCGAATATAATATATTTATTTATATATTATTAGTAGTATTAATTTATTTATTCTATTTATATTTAAAATCTCGAGTTTAATAATATTAAAAATATTAAAAATTATTTAAAACTAACTTTTATTAATTTAAATTATAAAATTAATATTTAAATTAAATTAAAATATTTATAATAAAAAAATAAATTTTTTTTAAAATATTTAATTTTTTTTATAAAATTTATATCGTTTATTAAAATTAATAAAAATTTTAAATATTATTATTTAATTTATAATTTAAACCGTAAATTTAATATTTATTTAATTTTTTTTCTATTAACTATTAAACTATATAGAAATATATTTATAAAATTATAAACCGTTATAATAATTACTAGTTTTAAAACCTATAATATAATAAAAATTTTAATAATTAATATTCTAGTAGTAATAATTAATAAATAGCTTTTACCCTTATTATTACTATTATTACTACCGCTAAAGCCGCTATTAAAACCGTTATTATTATTAATTATAAAAAAAACGCTATAAATATATCTATATTTAGTATTAATAAAAAGTATAAAATTAATAAAAAATAATAATATTTTATTTTTAAACTTTATATATATTATAAATAATATTCCACTAATATTTTATATATTTAATTTACCGTTTATAATAATTATCGAATATAATATAACCAGTTCTTTTTTTCGAATATAAAATTTATAATAAAGTTAAAAAATATTTAGTTTTTAAATTAAATCGCTTTTAAAAATTTTTAAATAATTTCTTTTATAAATTATTTATATAATTAATAATAAATTTATAAAATTCGAAATTAATAAATTTTTATTAATTATAAAAAAATTCTTTATAAATAAATCTATTTTATATATTTATATAATAATTAATAATAAAAATTTTATTATTAATTTTATTAATTAAATCTATATATATAATAATTATTTTTATTTTTATTATTTAAAATATAAAAAAATCTTTAAATTTATCGATAATAAATTTATTTTTTATAACGAATATTATTATTCCATTCTCGCCTATTTAAAGGATTATATTAAATTAATTTATTTTTTTATAATATTTAAATTAAATTATTTAATTATTTTTAAATATATTTAATTAAATAAATATAATTCTATAATTAATTAAAAAAAAGATTTTTTTATATTTAAAAATAACTACTATTATTAAAATTATTTAAAAGGTTTTACTGATTAAATAAAAAAAAATATTAAAATATATTTAAACCCGTTTAAAGAAAATTATATATTTAATTATTAAATATTTTAAAATTATTTTTAAAATTTTTAAATACTAAATAAATAAACCTAGTATTTTTTACGTTTTTTATATATAATTTAAATAATAAATTTTTTATTTTTTTAATAATAAATATCGATAAATATTTAAAGGAATTTAAATTTATAATTTATATTTATTTAAAAATTTCGGGTTTTATTTCGTTTAATAATTTATATTAAAATTTTAAAAAATAACTATAATTATATAAACTATAAACTCGCTAATTATATATTAATAATAGTATTATATTTTTATATTATTAAAGTTTTCGCTAATAAATTTAAAATAAACCTTTAATTTTTTTTATTTTATCGATTATTATAATTTTTTAAAAGTTTTTTTAAAATAAATAACTAATATATTTTTTATAAAATATTTTTGTAATTATAAAATTAAATTAATAAAAAATATATTTTTATTTAAAAAGCTTTTTTATAATATAAATTATAATAAACTAATTATATTCTAGAAAATTTTTAAAAAAAATTTTAATAGAAAATTTATTTATAATAATTTTTCAAATATTATACCCTTTATACTATTTATTAAAAAATTTAAAAAAAAACTTATAATTTTATATCGACTACTATTAATTTAATAGAATTACTAAAAAAAATTAATATTTTATCCTTTTATTATAGGAAATTCTAGATTATTTATATAAAATTAAAATTTTTATTAAATTAAATATTATTATTATTTTTAATAAATTTTATATTATTAAAAACTATAAATAGAAAATAATAAAAGAAATTTATTATAGTTTATTTAAATAGCTAATATTATTATTTTAATTATTTAATAGCCCGAATTTTTTTTAAAAATTTATTAATAGTATTTTTTATAAATATATTAATATCTTTTATACTATTTATATTAATAATATTTTTATTTATAATAATAGTTTAAAAAAATATAAATAATATATTTAAAAAATATTAATAATATTTAAAATTATTAATCTATAAAAAAAAATTATTAAATATAAATTCAATATTATTTAAATTAAATCTTTTCGTTTTTTTATTATTATTAATAATTACGAAATAGATTTTATAAAAATTAAAATTATTTAAAATTAAAATAAGCTTTAAAATATTAAAAAAATATTATTTTTTATTAAATTTATAAATTTTTATCGATATTTTATTAAAAATTTTATTTTTATTATTAAACTTTTTTATAAATTTATATATAAAAATATTTTTTTTAATAAACTATTATTTATAAATAAACTTTTAATATTTTAAAAAAAAAATTTATATTAAATATAATTCTAGTTTATTATAATTTTAATAAAAAAAATATTATAAAAACTAATATATTTAATATTATTATTAAAGAAATATTTTTTTAATATAATAATAATAGATTTTTTAAATTTATTATCTATTTTTTTTATAAAATAATTTTATAGTAAATTAACTATAAAACTTATAATAAAAATTTTTTAGCGATTATTTAGTATTGAAAATAATAAAAATCCGAATTTAAAAAAATATTAAATATTTTTACTATATTTACTAATTATTAAAATTTTAAATATTTTATATTTATTAAAGTTTTTAGCCGCTAGTAAATTTAATAAATTTAATTTTTTTTTTCGTTTAAATTTTAAAATTAAATATCGTTTAAATTATTAAAATATTAAATTTGATATTTTAATTTAATATATTAATAATTTATTTAAAAAAAAATTTATATTTAAAATATTAAAAATAAATTTTTTTTAAACTCGAGTTAATAATTAAAATTATTTTTATAAAAATTGTTAATAATTTAAATTTAAAATTTAAAAATATTTTTAATATTTTTAAAATTTCTAATAATAAAAATAATAATTATTTATATTTTTTAAAAAATTTTATTATTAATATTATAATTAATAATAATCTAGTTTATTATAATATTATAAAACTATTATATAATTTCGGTTAAAATATTATATCGCTATATTATATTAATAAAAAAGAGGATCTATATAATTAAAAAAAAATTTTCCGAAATTTATAGCTTTATTGTATAGTAGGTATAGAATAATAATATTATATTAAAGGTAAAAACTATTTACCTGTAAAATTGACAACTAAATAAATATAGGCGCTAAAAGGCGCTAAATTCAACTGGATAAATATATTTAAAAGGCTTCCTTCGGGCTATAATAGCTATTTAGTCCTACCTGCTCTATCAGCCTTCTACCTATATAATATAACCGTAATAGATACCGGTAATAAATAAAGCTATTAGCCTCTAATAATAGGCTTTTCCTCGCTAATAAGCGGCTCTTTAGTTTATTTTTACTACTTAATATTAGTATTAATATTATTAGCGGCTTTATTATAGTTTAAAGCCGATTCCGGGTTAAAGTAGCGCTTATACTTTTCTACTAATATTTTAATATTATTTAAACGGTATTTAAATATCTATTAATTATTTTTAAGCTTATAACTAACCTAATAAATAAAGTATTAAATAGAAAAGTCTTTACTTTTATAAATACGGCGTTTATAAAAAATTCGTTCGATTTCGAATTCTTTATTACTATTGATAATAACTAGAAGTATAGATATACGGTAGCGCTAATAAAAATTATCGCTAGGGTTAATAGTAGGCTCTAGATATACTACTAATATTATATTATAAATATTTATAGTAGATAATAGCTTTAAATAATAAGCTAATAATCTAATATATTCGATAATTTTAAAGGGGCCTACTAGCTATAATTTAATTTCTTTAAAAGTAAGCTCTAATATATTATAGCCTTAATATAAATATATTTTTATAAAATCGCCAACTTTAAAATAAACTAGTTAATAGTATATATTATAATATTTCTTTATTTTTATTATAATAAAAATAATAGTATTTTTAGTATCGATATATATAGACCGGTATTTTTTTATAATTATTAATATTATAGTATTCCGTGCTATAAATACGTTTATAGGCTCGCTAGCCTCTAGAATAATCGGGTTACAGCGACGAGCTATCCGTATTATAACTAGAAAGGCAGTTAGTTTTTTAATAAGAGCGTTAATAAAAATTTTAAAGTCTAGTATATTTTCTAGCTAAATAGTTTATTTAAAGTTTAATAGGTATAGAAGATCTAGTACTTCGCGAGTTTTAAATTCGAATAGTATTTAATTAAATATTTTTAATATAGAACTATAGTTTATAAAGTTATTAAAGGCTATTAATATTTATAAAAAAATAGTAGGCTATAATCTAAAATCGTCTAGTATAATAATATAATAATATATAATAATTTTAGCGGTTTAATTAATTTATTCTAATATATTATTAATTTATAAATATTAAATAGTAGAATACTATAAATCCACCTTTAATATTTTAAATATTTAGTATTATAATTAACCTATAAACTCTATTATCGCGATTTAAAATTATTATTTATAATATACTCTAATTTAGCTTTACTAGTCTATTTAATAGTTATTCGACCTATTATTTACCGTTTTAAATAATCTTTTTAGATATATAAGTAACTATTTTAGTAAATTTATCTATTATTAATATATAATAATCGTATTTTTTATACAATTTTAATAGAATAAGGATAAAATCGATAGTAAACGTATAAAACGGTTTTATCGGGTTAAATACTAGCTATAGAATTCCGTATAAACGATAGCGAGGTATTTAATTAATTTAATACTACGAATAATAGCGAATAAATTTATATAATTTTATTAATATATTATATATAGAGGCCTTCCGTTAAACGTTTATACGTATATATATAATCGGGATAGCCTATTTTATCGTATATCAGCTGGAATACTTTTTTTTCTATATCTATAGGTATTATTAGGCGTAGGTTTTATTTATTATTATTAAAATAAAATAGCGCGTTAATAATATAATATAATAATTTAATAATATTATTATTTAGTTTTATATTAGTTTTAACGGATTTTTTAATTTTAATCTAGCGGCTTTTTTTTATATACTTATTGATTAATTATTAGCGGAATTCGGCTAATATTTTTACTAGATTTACTAGAAAGTAATATACTATAAAGGCCTCTATATCTAACGATTCGTCTATTTTCGGGCGGTATTTATAGCTAGTAAATTTTAATAGTATATCTAAAACTATATTTATAACTCTAAATTTATAGCGGATATTAAATTTAAAATATTAAAAATATTTAAAAGCTTATATTAAATAAAGGTTAAACTTTTTTATAAATACTTTATTTAGACTAGTCTAATATAAAATATTAACTATAGTAAAATAATCCGTATAAATAATAATAATATATTTAACTATTTTAATTATATAGCGGATCTTTTTAATTATTTAAAAAATACCTACGACTTTTAATTCCGTAAATTAATAGTATATTTTAATATTTAATAGTAAACGGTTAAAAAATAGAATTAATTATTTAAATTTTTATTTAAATTTTTCGCCTATTTTATAGATAGTTTTATCTATATTATAATAGATATAGGCTATAAAGCCGAACTTTTTACTAGTATCTAGATCTATATATAGTACTAAACTTTCGTTAAAGTAGACTAGGATTGATAATAATAAAAAAAGCTTTTATAAATAGTAAAACGCGTTAAATTTTTTAAATATAAATACTATTAATAGATTCCGGATAGTAGTTTTTTTATAAACGTTACCTTTAATAGTAATATCGCGGTTTATATAAATTTTATATTTTTAGAATAATTTTATAATAGTTATATAATTATTAATATACTATTAAAGGTAACTTATTAAATTTAAATATTTTTCTAATTATTAGAATATATATAGAAACGAAAACTTTAAAATTACTTTTAGCTTATTTTTTATTATAATAAACCCGAAGGTATTAATCTTTTAACCTAATAGATATATAAATATATAGCTAATAAACGATTTTATAAATAATAAATATAGATTTATAGTATCGAGCGTGCTAAAAATCTAGTTAAAATATTCTATATATTTTTTTATTAAAGAGGAAAAAACTATAATATTATTAATATAGATTTTATAAAAAGAGCGAAATAAGCGTAAAATTTTATTTATTATTTATTATATATAAACTAATAAATTATAATAATCTATTACCGGTACTTTAAACGTTTTTTATCCTTAATATAAAACTATTATTAAACGGTAATAATACTATTAATTAATTTATTATTAGTAGAAAAAGCTTATAAAATCTACTATAAAAAGGATTTTAGCGTTATAAATTTACGCTAGGATTTTTATTTATAGTAGAACTAGATAGGTATCTAGTATTATAATTTTATTAAATATCTAAATATCGATAATAATATAGTTTTTAAAGCTTTAATCGGTATTTTTCTAAATTATAAAATAAAAAAACGAGAATAAAATAGCTATAGTAGTTTATTTTATCTAATTTTACTTATAAAATTTATTAAAGGCTTTATTAATAATCTTTTTATTATAAATATTAATAAGATATATACGGGTTTACCCGGGCTTATAAATCTACTTCTAGTTTTCTATTAATAGAATATTTATATATTCTAACTCCGGTATATTAATTATATTACCGGTATTTTATTATAAACGCAGGTAGCGTTTAATTAAAATAGCTAGAGTAGTTTATTCAGCCTATATTCTAAAGATTATTGCTTCTATAGAATATACTATTTCTATCCGATAGTTAGGATTAATAAATAGTATAATAGCGGTATTTAAAGCTATAGTAGTTATTATAACAATTATTATATAGCGTTTAAAATTCTTTAAAAACTATTTAAGCTTTCGCTTTAATATTTTAATAGCTAGTTTATAATTTTCCAAGCTAATTTAATAATATTTATTAGCCTCGTATTTATAAATAATATCTAGTTAAATTTTCGCGGTTAATTAGATAAAAAATAGCGAATCGTTTTAAATATAAACTTATTTAAATATATAATCCACGATATATATATAGCTAATAAAAGTATTTAAAGTTTTTAGTTTATAAATAAAATAACGGTTTTATAGAAGATTTAAAGGTTTTCGGCGTAAACTAGCGATTTTAACAGCTTTACTAGCGTATAATAGTATTATAATATATTAAATATTATAAACAATAGCGTTTATTTTAATACCTTTAATACTAATAGTAATTAATATTACTATATTATTATAGAAGTTAATAGTTATTATATTTATAAATAAATATATATCGATATCTTTAAACTTTATAATATTAATACTAATAAATATATTAGCGCTTAAATCGTCTATTAAATAAAACTCGCGCGTAATAATAATAAGCTTTATAACCCTTTTATTAGATATAAAAATTTTAATAATAATAAACTTAATAATATTATATTACCTTTTACGAATACCTTTAATATTTATAAAAGCTGGTATCTTCTAAATTATAGCTTACAGCAGTTATTTTAATAAAAATTTTTAGTTAATTAAGTTTATTATATAGTTTATATTCTAATAAAAATTATAATTTTTTATATTAAATTATAAACGAATATCTATAGTTATATAATAGTATTTTTAAAAAGTAAAGCCTATTATTAATATATCCTTTACGATTAAACAAATTAACTAGAGTATTTATAGCGATAGCTGTTTAATAACCTCTAGCTTAATATTCTCCGGCGTATTTTTAAATAGTTTAACTAGTTCTAAATAAATTTACGCTAGTACTACTGGAATATTTAGTTTAATAATTGGTTTAATTATAGTAGCTATAGCTAAAAATGGTTTTTTATTATAGTTAACGCGTAGATAATAATATAAAGCGTTATTTAACTTAAAAATTTTATTGTATTTATCGTATTAATATATTTTTACTGGTTTAAATTTAGATATTATACGTTTTACTATATTAGTTAGGATTTTTAATAATAGTATATAGAATTTTATTAAGCTTCTCGTCTATTATATATTCAGCTCTAGTAAAATTTATTGATTGGTAGAAGCCGTTTTTATAATTTTAATACTATTCTATTCTATCGCCTAGAACCTACTTACCGAAAGCTTCCTATTAGAAGTAAACTCGCTAGTTATTTAGCTAGCGGCTTCTATATAGATTTCAGCTATTATTATACTATTAATAGCTATAGTTTTACTAATTTCCGGCTTAATTCTATTACGGCGGAGTATTAATTTTAAACGAAAACTGCTAATAATTATTTTAAATAGTATACTAATTGTTTTATATATTAGATTCGCTTTTAATTACTCGTCGGAATGGATTAAATTAAACCGGGTTTTGACCTAGTTAAATCTAACCTAAATAGATTAAATATACGCTGGGTTAGGCTAGAGATTTTATAGGTTAGATTAGAAATTTTATAGATAAATTTAAAACTTTACTACTATTATTTTAAATTAAAGCTTTTATAATAATTATTATAATAATAATTATATTAATAGCTAGTAGTTTATAATAGTTTTAGTAAATTTTTCTACTATCCTTTAATATTAATATTATTAGTATTTTATAAATAAAAAAGTTTATTTATATTATTTCCGCCGTTATTTTAAATATTTTTACTAATATTTTAAATATTTTTATCTTTATTTTAAATACTTTTATTTTTATTTTAAATATTTCTACTTTTATTTTAAATATTTTTATTTTTATTTTAAATACTTTTATTCTTATTTTAAATATTTTTATTCTAATTTTAAATATTTTTACTTTAATTTTAAAAATTTTAACTATTATTTTAAGTATCTCTACTATTATCTTTAGAGTTTCCGCTATTATTATTAAAATATAAAGTTTTTCTACTATTTTCGCGAGTATTTCGCTTATTACCCTAATTACTTTAACGATTATAATATATAATTAAAATAGTTTAAATTATTTTAAATAACGAAGTAAAAATATTAGACTAATATTTATAAAAAATTTTAATATATTAATTTAAAAGAATTAATAAGAAATAGTAATTATATCTTATAGATATACTTTTTATTTATAATCGGAATAAACGAAGAAATTAATGAGTTTTATATTTATAGATATTATTATAATATATTTTATATAGATTATAATAATATTAATTACTATAATAATTATTATAATAAAATAATAAATAAAACTATTAATTATTTACTATTAAATTACTTAACTATTATTAATAAAGATACTTTTTTTAAAATTTCGAATATATTTTATTTAAACTAAATTCCTTCTAAACCTATAAAATTTTATATAATTTTATAATATAATTAAATAAGTAGCGCTTTTAAAATTAAAGAATTAATAGTTTTTTATAAATATTATATTTTTTTAAAAGCTTTTACTAATAGTTATTAATAGAAGTAGAATTAATATAATAATTACTATAATTTATTTCTAGATTTAAATCTATATATACGCTTTATTAATTTAATAATAAGTATTTTTTTTATAATCGTGGATTTTATAATATATTTAACCTAAACTTTTATTTAATACGGTATCTTTATAAAAAAAAAATTATATAAATCTATAAAATAAAAATATATAAAAAACTTATTATAGCAATTTTAAGTTAGATTAAATAGAATTTTTAATTAAATTTAAATATAATAGCTAAAAAAAATTAATAACGGTAGTTATAATAGTTATTATAATAGAAAGCTTATTTTTTATATTATAGTATAGTAAAATTACAAACTATTATAGAAAAGTTAATAGTAGAAAGTATATATAGAAAAGAAGAAGGAATTAAATAAAGAAATTTTTTTTTAAGTCTATTAATTAAAGTAAAACTTATATATTTATTATCTAAAATATATTTTTTTTATTATAATATTAATAATTTTTATCCGATTTTTAGAATTCCTTTAATATATAAATATTATAAATATTATCTATTATAGTATAATTTATTAAATAGTTGTAGTAATAATTATAATAATTATAGCTAAAAAAATATTTAAATAATAAAAAAAAGCAATTTTAGCGCTAGCGGATATATCCGGTATTAGTTTATTACTAGCGTATTTTTTATATTAAATTTACTAGAATAATATTTTTTATACTATATTTTTTACGCTTTATATTTTTTTATAAAAATTATTTAATAGTTTAATTTAATTTATCAAAAAATAATAGTAGCTATTTATTTAAATAGATATAATAATAATTATAATAGTTATTATTAAATAGATATTTAAATAGTAAGAAAAAGTAATTTTAGCGCTAGCGGGTATATCTAATACTAGTATCTAATAGTATTAAAGCTATTTTTTATTATTTACCAATTCCTTTTTTTTTTTTTTTTCTACCTACTTTAGATTTTTATACTTTTTTATAGCTTTTTAATATTTTAATAGAACTATTATAAAGATTATTATAATATCGTAAAAACTAAATAAAAAATTATTTAAATACTAACTTTTAAAGTTTAATTATTTAAAGCTTTTAAAATATCCGGTAATATAAGTATAATTATTATTATATATTTACTAATTATCTCCAGCTTATTAATAATATACCTATTAATCTAAATACTATAGATATCGACTCTAAAATTATAGTTAAAAAAGGAGAAGACGTAGATTTAAACGATTTTATAGATATTAATAATATACTATTAATATAAAATATATAGCGGGTTTATATCTAATATATTTACTTTTAAATATTTTTTCTATAAAGCGAGATTATTATGATAATTATTTTATTCTATTACTAAAAATTATTAAACGTTGTACTATCTAATCGGGAAAAGTTAAATCAACTTTTTAGATTTTAACTAAAAAGAAAAACCGAATTAAAGTTTAACTAGAATCTTTATATAATTAAAGCTTATAATCGTATTAATAAATTTATAAAAAAAGAGGCGAAATTAAAAAAAAAAAATATAAATAATATAGCGATTAATCGAGTTTATATAACTTTTAAAAATTCCTTTAAATATTAAAATATATCTTTTAAAAATTAATCTATAATAATAAAATAGAAAATTAATATATTAATCGAGAAACGGTAAGCTATAATAATTTTTATAATAATCTTTACTCTAATATTAAATATCTAGTATTATTTAAAGTAAGCACGCTTCTATTTATATAAAGTAATATAGCGTTAATTATAACCTAAAGAATATATATATCTAGAATAATAGTAATTCTATATTTAAGGATATTTTTAATAATAAAAATAATAATAATAAGTTTAATATTTATAATAATCTTTATATTAATTTATTAATCTAGATTCTATTTTAATCTTTTTTTAATCGTATATAAATCGCTATAATTATAGAGAGTAACCGCCTAAAAATAATAAAGAATTATTAGAAAAAGGTAGACGAATATAAATTTTTTTCGCGGAACGCTATAAAAAACGAAATAATAAATAAAAGCGTATTAAATAGAAAAATCGGATTATTAAATATAAAATTAAACTTAAATATATTAAAAATTATAGTTTAAATTCCTATTTTTATAAAAAAAAATATTCGAAATATTTAATTATTTTTATTATAAATATATAGTAATTATTATAATAACCTTTTAGCTAATAACTTTAGGATAAAATAATTAAAATAAATTTTCCTCCATTTTAGCAGTATTTTTTAAAAATAAATAAAGTAATTATTTATATTATAGCCGTATACTATAATTTATTTAAAAAGGAAAAATATAAAAAAAACTGAATTACTTTATTAAGACCCGTTTAATAATAGAAAAAGTACTTTAATAATAAATAGTTTAATTTAAATCTAAATCCTAATAATATAAAAGATACCTACTATTTTATAACTAGAAACTAGAACGAAAATACTCTATTTATTAAAGTAAAATATCTAGTAAATAATTCTAAACGCTTCTAGTTATTAGAAAAAAGAGCCCGGAGATATATTAAATATATTATACTAATTTAAACTTATTATAATAATTATTATAACGTTATAAATAGATTATTTATAGTTTAATAATAAAGAAATTTAAATAAAATTAAACTATTATTATAATTTTAATTATTTAATAAATAAGAAAATAATAATAATAAAAAATAAAAAAAAGTATTATAAATATTATATATAATAACAGTAGATTTTTATTATTTTTATTATTTTTATTATTTTTATTANTTTTATTATTTTTATTATTTTTATTATTTTTATTACTTTTATTTAATTTTTTTTTAATTTAATAATATATATATTATTTGTATTAGTTAAAAACTATTATAAAAGAATTTTTTCTTTTAATTTATTTCCTTTTTCTTTTATTATTATTTAATATAACCGCCGCTTTTATCGCCCTATTCTATTTTCTAAAGGCTCTATAGCCTTTAAAGGGTAGGAGCCCGAATAGGTAGAAAAATACTAGAGTAAAAAGGAGGATTATTTTATTGAGCTTATTATAAATCTAATAAAGGTATTTCTATTTAAAAATAAATTTAAAACTTATATCTATTTATATTAAATTAATTTCTATTAAAAAATTTTTTTTTATATAAGTTTTAGTATATAGTTAATATTAAATAATTTTTTAATAGGATAAATAATATATTTAAATACTATATTTTTTTAATTTAAAAATTAATTTTTAATTATTATAATAATTACTATAAAAAACTCTTTTATTTATATATAATCGATAGGTATCCTTTAGAAATTTTTTATATATCCGCGTTTTTCTTTTATTTTCTTAAACGCCGAGGCTAGCTAGAGATAATATTACTATTCGAAATAGATTCTCGCGCTAAAAATAATTTTTTTTTTAAAAGTATAGTAGAAGAAGTCTATATATTTTTTTAAATAAAGTTATAAAAATTCTAGTTAATTATTTTTATTTAATAAGCTATAAAAGGTTTATTTTTATTTTTATTATTTATATAATCCGCTATTTTTATAAATACTTTATTTTAGATTTATTTCTTTTTTTAAATATTTTTTTTATTTAACGGTTTATCTAAAACGAGATTTTAAAGTATAATATACTTTATATATATATTCTTTTATAAATAATACTAACGAATAATTATTTTTATTTAAATTATAAATAAATAATATAATTTATAACTACTATATAATCGGTTAGTAATTAAAAATAGGATTTTATTAATAATATTAAATAACGTTATATTAAATATATCCCGTATTATATATATTATAATAGAGAACCGAGGCTCTAATTCCGCTTATTATTATAATATAGGCTTTTTAGATTTATTCGGATTTTTATTATATAAAAATAGATTTATAGTACTAAATTAATAAAATAGCCGATTATTATAATAATTATTATAATAATTATATATATTGTCTATAATATTCGTTAAATTCGTTTACTATTTTAGCTATAATAAAATTCTAGTTGATATTATTAAATAGATTATTTAACGTTATAATATCCGAGTAAGTTATAATTTATTAATTAGATCGTTTAGTTATACTAGGTCTTTTATATAATTGGTTAATATATTAATAGTATATATTTTCTAAAATCTACTAATAGACTTTATTTTAAAAGATATCTATTTTATTATTATTCTAACCTACGAATTATATAATAGTTAAAAATAAATAAAATAATATTACTTTTTTATATAATAGCCCGAGTCTTATTAGAGTTTAATTATAATAAATCTAAAGCTTTTTATAAATTATATTAATCGCGCCTACTATTATTTTTTTTTAAACTATTCTTTTTTTTTTAACCGATTTTTAATAGTATTAAAATAATTAAAAAAACGATTATATATCTAGAATAAAAGATATATTATAGGAGCCCGCGTTATATTTAATATTTTAGTAAAAATATAGAAAGGTTTTAATATTTAAATAAAGTATTAAACCTAGCTCTATTTATTATTATTAAAATAAAGATACCCTATTTTTTTTAATTAATCGAAATATAAGTTTAGTTTTATTTATAGGCTATATATATAGATAAATATATAATATATTAAATTCTACCGGCTAGTAATATTTTAAAAAAGTTTTAATAGTTATCAGGTCCGAAGTTATTTTTATTTTTTATTTAGTAGATTTATAATAGAAGGATTATTTTATTTAGCTTAAATTTTTTAGAATTAAATATTATTAAAGATATTTTTATAAACCCCGTTTACGTTTATATAAATACTTATTTTATAAATTTAAATTAATAGTATTATAATAAATAATTATTATTCTTTTTTAAATTAAATTACTATAATAATTATTATAATATTTATATACTTTTATTAATATAATTAATAAATTTTTTTAAATTTACCGAACCTCGTTTTTATCTTTTTAATCTAGCTAGTTTTTTTATAGTTTATTATTTATAGAATTAATATAAATATTATTTAGTAGCGCGTTTAATATTAGCTATAAAATATATATTAAATATAGAATATATATTAATCCTAAGGCTATATTATCCTTATTATCTAAAAGATCGCAATCTTTTTTATAATAATTAACGTGTTTTATAATATTTTAAAGGTTTTCTAAAATATTTTTAAATATTATCTTATTATTATTTGTATTATCCGTAGTAATAGTTAATATTCTATTTTCTAGCTCGAAATTTTTTAGTATTCCTTTAACTATTTCTATAAAATATACGCCGGTATAATATTTTAAAATATTCTCGAAACTAATAAAAATTTTATATTAATTTTAAATTATATTAATAAAAAATATAATAATCGATATATATAATTAACGGTTTTTTATTTACTAGTAATTAAATATAATTAAAACTTTTATATATCGAGGTAAATTATTAAATAATTATTTTTTAATATCGTTTAAAAATTTAAATAGATAATTTTAAAAAGATAATAAACTAAATAATTTAATTATTTAATTAAAATACTAAGATATATAAAAAATTTTAATATTTTTAATTATAATAAAATCTTAATCTATTATAATAATTTAGTATAAAAACTAGATATTAAAATTCTCGCGYTTTAYTTYYTTTAAAARRACYTCGTKTTTARTAAYCTAAATAAAATAATAAAAAATTCTATTATATAAAAAAAAATATAATAATTTTTATAATAATTAATTTATAATACGTACTTTATTCTTCTATAAATTTTATAAAATTATTTAGAAAAGTTTATAATTTTTTATTTTTCTTTTATATTTAAATATAGTAATATATATTTTAATTATATTTATATTTTACCCGTTTATTAAATAAATAAATATTATTTTATATTATATATAAACTATACCCGATTTATTATTAAATAAAAAAATATACTTTTAAAAATAGTCCTATATAATTACTTTTTTATAACTGCCCTAATAGATATACTTAAATTTTTTTTTTTCTAAATTTATAACGGCTTAATATATAACGTTCTATTATTATAAAAAAATATCGCGTTTATTTTTTATATAAAAGTAGTTGTAATATCTTTTACTAATTATTATTAGACTATTATTAGATTATAAATCGGTCGGTTTTAATAAAAAGATCTAGAAGCTATTTAAAATATCTAAAATCTAGAAAATATCTTTAAAATTAAAGAAAAAAGATATAGTATAAATTTAATAGTAAAGGTTTTTTTTTAATAATAAGTATAGTTACTTTATATATTTTTTTTTACTAGCCCCTTTTTTTTAATTTAGATGGTTGCCCTAAAAATAGATTATAATATAATTTTTATATTATTTTTTTTAGAATTTTAACCTCGGATTTATTTAAACTTTAATATTATTTTTAGTTATTTTATATTCTTTATTTTATACTAGTTTTATTTTATAATACCTATATTTTATACTAATTATTATAGTAATTTTTAAACGAATCTTCTAATTAAAATATACTAATTTATAAATTTATTTACTAGCTATTATATTTAAATAAACTATAACTATTTTAGCGGATAAAATTTAAAATAAAAATAATATAATAATATTTAAGGAAGTTATTAATAAAATAAATTTTAAACGGTTATTTTTATTTTTTATTTAGTCCGATTATTCTAAAAAGGTTATATTTAATTATTTAGAAAATTTTTTACTATTTATTTTTAAATAAGCGGTTTAATCTATATAATTTTAAAAATAATATTAAAATTATAAATTACAGGCTAAATAATCGAATATAGAATAATTATTTTATAAATTTTTTTTTATTTATTAAAAGACGACTACTATAAAAGCTAAAAAAAGTAAACTACTTTAAAAGATTAAAGGAAGGGTTTAATTAAAATAAAAAACTTTTATTAAATAGCGAGTTAATAAAAAAGTTTAAATAGTTATTAAATTTTAGATTTTTTAATATAAAACTTTAACTAAAATAAAAAGGAAAAAAATTTTTAAAAAAAATAAATAAATTAATACTTTAATTTAAATAGTAATTTTTATAATAATTTAATATTTAGTTATAGTATTTTATAAAATTTATTATTTATAAAAATTTATAGATTTTATATTTTTTAAAATACCTTTCTAGTATATTATTTAAAAAATTTTTATTAAATTATAGAAAAAAAGAATATAGATTTAATTAAAGACTTTAGAAATATTATAAAAAATAATAAAAGCTTTTTTAATATATTAGTTTAAATATAAATCTTTTAATATTTTATTTTAATTATCTATTTATATTTTTAATATCGAACTTTTATATAATTTATATTAAAAAAGTAATAATATTTTTAAAGGATATAATTTTTATAAAAAAAATATAAAAAATTTAAAATTTATATATAATAAGATTATAGCGTTAATCTAATAGTAGCTAGATTAGCTTATAATATTTAAAATATATATTAAATTAACGTTTTTATATCCGTTTTTTTAAATTTTATTTATTTATTTATATATTTATTTAAGCTATATTAATAAATAATTTTATATATTATAATTATTTTAATCTATAATATTTTTTTTTATATATATATATTTTATAATATTTACTATAAATACTAGACTATTTATAATTCTAGCCCGACTTTATAATAGAGCTATATTAAATAATTTTTATCTTTAATTAAATTATAATTAGTTTATTATAATAATTACTATAACTTTAATATAAATTATTATATAAAAAACCTAATAATAGTATACTAAATATAGAACTTTTAAAGTTTTAAGTTAAATTTAATTTAACCCGCTAATAATTTAATATACGCGGGTTTTAAAAAATCGTTAAAAATCCAACCTAACCTAACCTATTCACGGGTTAAATCGGGTTAAGTATAGGTTTCCCTAATTTATTCCAACGAGTACTTTTAATTAACGGAGTTTGCGGAGCTATAAGGAGATTCCGGTATTAATATATAGTAGAAAATATATTCGGCTGGTTTCTTTATATATAATTCGGGTACGCGAATAGATATTTAAATATATAAAAGAGGTTATTTTATAATAGCTAGTATACTATTATTTTTTTATATTATTTACTTTTATTTTTTTATAAAAGGTTTAATTTTAACGCTTTACGGTTTTTATTACTATTATAAATATTAAATTAATTATTTTTTTTATTTTAAAGGAATTTATAAAAGRYTTTAAYRGTARTTATTATARTTTTATCYRGAATTAATATTTATAGCCGAGCGTTAAAATATTTAATATTAATTATTACTTAAGTACTTTTAATAAATATTATTTTTATATTTTTTATTTTAATAATAATATTATTAAAATATTTTAAAAGGTTTTTTTAAATTTATATATCGTTAATAGTATAATATATCTACTCTAGCTACGCTAGTATAATAGACGGTAGCTCGTTAAAATAGTCTTTAAAAAATATATATTATAGTTTAATACTATCGCCTAATTATAGCGATTTATAAATAAGCTTACTAATTATAATAATAAACTATATAATTACTTCGCTTTATAGATAAAAATCTAGATTATAATATATTAATAATATATTTATCGTTTTATATTTAATTTTTATATACTATATAAAAGCGTATATATTATAATAGATATTATAAGACTTTATAGATTCTACGGGCGGTTTATCGCTATCTAGTTAGAATAAACTAATATTACGAGCCCTCTATTACAATTTAGTAACCGCTAGTATAGCTATTAGATTTATTAGTATAGTAATTATTTAATTCTAGAAGTTTTATATAAAAAATTCTAGTAGTTAAACTAAACAGGCGTTTATAAATAGTTATTTATTTAAAAAAACTTACTACTATTATAATAAATTACTATTATTTATAAATCTACCCTATTATTATTATAATAGAATTTCTACTATATTTAACGGCGGTATAATACTTTTTTTCGATTTTACTAAATAAAATAGGCTAGATTTAGTACTAGAAATATAGTTTCGCTACTTAAATATATTAATAAATTCGGTAATATTTATAAATTCGTCGATTTATTATAAGTCTTTTAGCGAGCCCGGAAAGTAAAAGTAAAAATTTAAACTATTTTAGATAAAATTTATAGCTAGCTTTTAAATATAAACTTAAAAGCCTTTATTTTTAAAATTTATAATAGTATTATTATAGAAATCGTTTATTACTTTAATAAAAATCCGCGGGTATTCGCTCTAATTTATAGGATAAATAGCGATAAAAACTATACTAGCTTTTATTATACTAGTTTAAATTATTTAACTACTAGAAGATTCCTATATTAAAAAATAATATAAGCCTGGATTTCTTTTATAGATATAATTAGTATAGACTTTAAAAATTATTATAAAGGCTCGATTTTATTTTAAAAACCGTTTAATATACTTTTAAAATTTTTTAATATAAAACGCAGCTATAATAAAAGCTAGTATAATAGCGAGGTCGGTTAGGTCCTCCGAATTATTATAGAAGATATCTAAAATTTTATTAGAAGAACTAAAAACCAGGGTATATTTTAATTAATTCTATTAATCGAGTATTTAATATAAAAGCGGTGGTTTAATAAATAAAAAAGCGTTAGGCCTACTCGAAAAATCTAGTACTATATAATAATTAATAGTATATATATACGGAAGTTAATAGTATTATATTTTATACAAGTTGCCTTTAATTACTACTATTTATTATATAGTAGGTATAGAGTAATAGTATTATATTAAAAGTAAAGCTTATTTACCTATAAAATTTATAACTAAATAAATATAGGCGCTAGAAAGCGCTAAACTCAACTAGATAAATATACTCAAGAAGCCTTCTTCGGGCTACGGTAGCTATTTAGCCCTACCTGCTCTATTAGCCTTCTACTTATACGGTATAGCCGCAATAAACTTTTTAAATATTAATATATATATATTCTTTATATATAATTTTATATATATAATAGTAGAATATTAAATTATTATTTATATTTCTATATAATTTTTCTACTATTATATTCTTTTTATATTTTAATATTTCTATTTTTTATAAAAAACAGTTCGACTATATTATAAAGCTATAATATAAAATAGTAATAATAATATTATATTTATAATTAAATTATAATCGCTAATAAATATAATTATATTATAAAATAATAATATAAATAAATTTATTAATAATATTTTAAATATAGAAATTCGAGCTTTTAAAATAAAATTAGCTTTAGTTTATTAATAAAAAAAATTAGAAATATTAAAAGTAGAAAAGAAATTAGAATTTCTAAAGCTATTTATTATTATATATCGATAATAAACTTTTAAAACTATAATTAACGATTTTAAATATATTAAAAAATAAAAAATAAATAAAAAGTCGAAATTAAAAATTTTTAACTCTATTTAATATAAAAATAAAAATTATATAGAATATATACTATTTAAACGCGAATATAAATATATTTTCGAAATTTATTTAATTATATATAAAACGGAAGCCTTAAAAATTCTATTTAATATAAATTATCTTAATTATTATTTAATAAATATATAAAATCGAATTAAAAAAACGAATTTAAATATTAGGTTTAAAATAATCTAAAATAAATAATTAAAATTTCTATTAAATTAATTCGACCTTTAAATTATTTATAATATTAAAATAATATTATAATATTTTAACGCGAAATATTATAATAAATAAAATATTCTTTTATTTATTAAATATTTAAAAAATTTTAAAAATTATATAAAAAAACTTTTATTAAATTATATTTAAATAAATATTTTAAAAAACGCCTTTTAAAATACTATAATCGACGAAATATTTAAAATATTTAATTTTCCGAAAATATATTAAAGGATTATTAATTAAATAATTAAAATTAAAGTCGATTTAATTATAATATTAGGCGCGTATTAATTATAATAATATAAATACTAGAGTATTAAATTTTAAAAGCTATAAAAGTAATTAAAAAAAATAAAATCTATTTAATACTATTATATCGGTAATTAACGCGAATATAATAATAACTAGTTATAGAAATTATAAAAGCTAGTATAATTTCTAAAAATATAATTTAAATAATAGCCGCGAATTTTATAAAAATAGTAACGTACTAATAATAATTATTTATAAAAAATATAATAAAAAAAACTATAAAAAATCCGATTACTTTTATAAAAAAAAAAAAAAAAAAAATAAAATCTAGTAAATATTATTTTTATATTATTAAATCGCTAATAAATAAAATTATAATTATTTTATCTAATTATAAATATAATTATTTAAAAAAAAAAAAAAAAATTAAATTAATAATATTTATTAATTATAATATAAATTTGAATTTTATATTATAATATTATATAAAGGAATTAAAACTATATAATAGCCGCGATATTAAAGCGCTAGTTAGAATATTAAATAATATAAGTTTAATTTATATTTAAAAATATAAATTTCCGGTTAACTTTATTAATTTAAAAAAAAAATCTAGAATAATAATAAATAAATATATTAAAACGAATATTAAATTTTTTAATATTATATTTAATCTTTTATAATTATATTAATATAATTTAAATATTAACTAGATATATATATAATAAATATAACGCGATTTTAGTATTATTCTAGCGGGAATAGATATTAAACTAATCCCGGTTAAAAAATTAGAATATTTATTAAAAATAAAAGAATTTAAATAATTATATTTTTTTAATATAAAGTTATATAATAAAAATAATATAATCGCTTTATATAATATTAAAAAAATAATTTTATTTAAAAAATACGCTAATTTAAAAAAAATTTATATTTTTTAAAAAATTAATAAACTTTTTAAATATTTTATAAATAATTATATTTTTAAAATAATAGATAATTTACCGTTTAAATTTTTATATAATTTTTTAATTATTAAATTAAAGGTTTTACGGACCTATATTAATAAAAGTTTAATAAAAAAATTTATTTATTATTTAATATCGCGAGCTAGTATATTAATTATATTTATAAAAAAAAAAATAATAACCTTCGCCTTTATATTAACTACTAGAGGCTAAATCGAGTTATTATTAAAAATTAATACCCTTTTTTTCTAATATTAAAAGTTTTAGATAGATTATATAAAATAATAACTTTTACCTATTTAAATATTCGAAATATTTATTATTATATTAAAATCCGGAAGAGTAATAAATAAAAAATAATATTTTATATCTATTATAGCTATTTTAAATACTATATTATATTATTAAATTTAATAAATACCCCGATTATTTTTTAAATATATATTAATAATATTTTTAAAAATTTTTTAAATCTATTTATTGTAATATATATAGATAATTTATTTATTTATTTAAAAAATAAAGCCGAATATTTAATATATATATATATAAAATCTTTATAAAATTATTATAATATAAATTATATATTAAATTAAAAAAGTATTTATTTAATATATATAAAGTTAGATTTATAAAATATATTATTTATTTTAATAGTATTATAATAAAAAAAGTTTATATTAAATATATAAAGAATTAGTCTCTTTTAAAATTATATTATAATATATAATATTTTTTTAAATTCGTAAATTTTTACTAATATTTTATTAAAATATTTTTATAAATAATATTACTATTAATATCGCTATTATAAGGTAATAATAAAGGAAAATTTAATATTAAATTTATTTTAATTAAAAAAGTAGCTAGTATATTTAAAATATTAAAGGAATATTTTATAATAGCGTTTATTTTATAATAATTTAATTATATATTTTAAATTTTTATTAAAACCGATATTTTAAAATATACTATTTTAGTAATTATTTTATAATTTTTTAATACCGATATATAAATCCGCTAGTATTTTATTATCTATTAGTTTTATAAAAAAACGATAATAGAATATAATTATAATATTGAAGATTTTAAAATATTAGCTAATATTTATATCTATAAATAATAGTAATATTATATTAAAAAAGCTTTTTATAAAATAAAAATTATTATTAATTATATAAACTTTTATAATTTTTTTATAAAAAAGGAATTAAATTATAAAAATATTAGATAATAAAAATAACTAGTTAAGCTAGATTTAAATTTAAAATATAGGTTAAATAAATTAAATTTTATTAATATAATATTATAAAAAAATAATTATAAAGTATTTAAAATTTATATTGCTTTTAATATTTTAAATTAAAAATATATTTATTTAATTTTATATTCTAGAAAATTTTAAAAAAATTTTAAAAAAAGCGTAAAACTAATTATAGGTTTTTTAAAAATCTAACGCTATTTATTTAGAACTATTATAAAATAAAATAAAAATAAATTTAAACGTTTATAAAAATCTTTAAATAATATTAAAAAATCGTTAAAAAATAATAAAAAAAGCTATTTTAATAATAAAATATTATTAATTAATTTTAAAAATATTTAAAAAAATTTTTAAAAATTATTTAAAAATATTAAAACCGCTATTAAAAATTTTTAAAATATAATAATAATATATTATATAGCGAAAAAAATAAAAGCTAATATTTTTAATAAAAAAAATAAATTTTTAAAAGATTTTTTTAAATATAGATTTTTAATAAAAGGTCGCGTATTTTATATTTATATAAAGAAGCGTAATAATAATATATTATTTATATTTTTTTATAATTAAAAACTATTTTTAATATTAATAAAAAAAAGAAATAAAAATACTTTAAAAAATAATATAAAAATATCGACTCTATTTTTTATAGCTAAAAGGAAGTTTTTTAAAATAAAAAAAAGATATTTACTAGTAAAAACTCGTGATTTTAAAGTATATAAAAAATTAAAAACTTTTTATAATTCTAATACTATTATATATAATAATATTTAATCGATTTTTTTAAATAATTTTAATAATTTTAAAAATTTATAATTAAAGCGATAAATTATTAAAAAAACGACTTTAAAAAATATATATAATATACTCCTATTATTTTTTTATTATATTATAAAAAAGTTTTAAAAATTTAATAATATAATTAAAAAATTAATATTTTTAAAAAATAAATCGTTTAATAATTTATTAAACGTTTATATAACGTTAAAATAATTTAATAAAAATTATAAATAATATTAAAACTAAAAATAATTTTATTATAATAAATAATAGTCTTTATTTTTTAATATAATTAAATAAAAAGTTTTTAAATATAATTATAACAATTTTATAATAGATTATTTCGATTATAAAAAAATATTAAAATTTATTCACCGAAAATATTTTTAGCCGAATATAATAAAAAAAATTAAATACTATATATATATTTATAATATATATTATTAGATAAAACCTATAAAATATAAATTATTTAGTAAAATATAGCTATTAGAAAAATTTTTAAAATCGTTTAATAATTTAATTATAGATTTTATTATTAATTTATTTTTATATAAACGCTTTTATATTATATATAATTCGATTTTCTTAATAATCGATTATTATATAAAGTTTATTATATATATTTTATATTAAATAGTTATAATTATAGAAAAGCTAGCGGATATTTTTATTAATAAAATATATAGCTATTATAATATATTTAAATTGTTAGTTTTTAATTAAAATTTTTTTTTTATTTTATAATTTTAATCTATTTTTTATTATTATTAAAAGATTTAATATTATTTAAATATTATTTTTTTTTTATAAATTAATAAATAAATTAAATAATAAAATTAAATTTTAAAGTAATTTTTAAAAAATTCTATTAATTATAATTAAAATAATTAAAATAAATAACTATTTTTTATAAAATTTATATATAATAATAATAAATATATTTTTACTGATATAATATTATTTTTTATCGCTATTAATAGATATTTTAATCTAAAAAATAATATTTAAATTAATAATACTAAAAATAATATATTTAAAGTATATTAATATATTAAAAAATATATATATATATATTTAATTTAAAAGCTAATAAAAAATAATAATAAAAAATAATTTAAATATTATAATTAAAAATATTTTATAAAATCCTTCGCTACTAGCGATATAATATAACTAAATAGGCGTAATATTAAAATAAAAAAGTTATTAAAGAAACTAAATTATAAATTTTATAAACTTTTTAAAGTAATAAAATTAATAAATTTATAATTATATTATTTAAAACTTCTAGCGTTAATAGATTATATCTATTTTAATTTTTATATTTTTTTCCTCGAGCTATATATAATAGTAGAAGAGAGAGATAAAAAAAATCTACTATTTTTATTTATTAATAATAAAAAATAATATAAAATCGAAAAAGTATTAAATTTAAAATAGTACTATAGAAAATTATAATATTTAATAAAATAATTTAATTATAGCTTTAAAAATAATAATTCATTTAATATTAAAAAAATATCGAAAACTAGCGAATATATAAAGAACTTCTATTATATATATTTTAAAAAACCTTTAAATAATAATAAAAAAAAGCTTTTAAAAAAAAATAAAAAAAGAAAATAAATTATAATTAAACTATATATAAATATAAAAATAAATTAATAAATAAAATTAAAAATATAAAACTATAATATCAAAAACGCGAAATAGTAATAAAAATAAAATTTTATATAAATATTAAAGTTTATCTATTAAATATATAATAAAAAATATATATTATAAAATATTCTATTAAAAAAAATTATAATTAAAAAAAAATTTTATTAAAATATAAATTTTAAAATTATAATTATTTAAAAACGATATAAGTTTAAAAATAGAATATAGAAATAAATATATAAAAATAAATATTAAAAATAGATATAAAACGCTAGACGAATATAAAATTATATAATAATATTATTTTTTTTTATCTCGCTTTTATTAATAGAAAAAAAATTATTTTTTCTAGCCGAATTTAACTACTCCTTTTTAATAATTAAAAAATCTAAGCGATTTTAATATAAAATTAGCGTACGAAATTAAATAAAAAAAGTAAATATATAATAAAATATATTATATTAATATTTATATTAATTGATTTTTTTAAAATATAAATAGTTTTAATAATATTAAAAGTATTAATAGTTTTTTTTCGCTATATTTTAGTTTTCTTCTAAGCTTTAATTGATTTATAGCTAAAAAAAATAATAATATATAAATAACGCGTAATATATCGCTTTTTATTATTATTAATAATATTAATAATAATAATAATAGAAATTATTTTATTAGTAATTAAAATAAATTTTTAAAAAATTTATATAAATTAAAAAAGCTACCGTAATATATAAATTTAATATATTAATTTATATTTTTTTTAAAATTTAAAATAACGCGTATAATATTTAAAACTAATATTAAATTTTATATAATAAATAAAAATATAATAAATAATAAAATTATTTTTTATTTATTTTTTATTAAAAATTATTAAATACTAATATTAAATAAGCGATATATATTATAATATTAGTTTTAATATATTAATAGTAGTAATCCTTTTATAAAATTAAAGTATTTAATAATATTAAAGTATTAAATATTTATATATTTTAAAAAAATTTTTTAATTATAAAAGTTTTAAAAGCTTTAAAATCTATAATAAAAAATATAAAAATTAGAAAAAATTTATAAAAAGATAGAGCCGGTAAATAAAAATAAATTATAATAAAAATATTAAAAATATAAATTAAAGAATATTTTATACTAAAAGAAAATATTTATTATATATTTATAAATAAAAAATAAAATTATATTATTTAATATAAAGTTTATAATATTAATAATATAATTTAAATTATTTAAAATTTAATAACTTTAATTATTTATAATTATTCTAGTATAATATAGCCGCTAAATAGAATTATTAAATAATATTAATTTTTATAGATATGTTTTAATATAAATATTCGCTAAATATTAAAAAGTATTAATAATATATTATAACGCGATAATTAATATTAATATTAATATCGAATAATTTTTAATATATAAAGTAAAACTATTTATATATTTTATATATTTTATATATAATAATAAAACGTTTTATATATAAACGCGTATTAATATTATATATTTTTAAATTATTAATTTTATTAATATATATTTTAGATATATATATTTTATTTAAAAAACTTAGCTATTTATTATATATATATCGCCTAACTATAAAATAATAAAAATATTATTATAGAAGAGGGAATATTATTATAATTAATAATAGTCTAGTTTATTATAATATTATAGAACCGTTATATAGCTTCGGCTAAAATATTATATTATTATATTATATTAATAGGAAAAAAGGTTTATATAATTAAAGGAATTTTTTTTAATTTTTTTAACTTTTTAAATATTAATATATATATATTTTCTATATTTAATTCTATATATATAATAGTAAAATACTAAATTATTATTTATATTTCTATATAGTTTTTCTATTATTATATTCTTTTTACAACTAATATCTTTTAAAATAATTTTTTTATATAAAAAATATTTAAATTTTTTTATAATAAAGCTATATACTTTAAATATATTCTTTTAATAAAATATAAAAAACGAAATAAATTTTTATATTATTAGAACTAATTATTTATTTTTAATTTTAAATTTTTAAAAAATCGCTTTTATTAATTATATTAAAATTATCCTATTACTAGCTATTTTAAAAAAATTAAAATTTATAAATTATTATACTAAAATTATAGAGAGTTTAAAAATTATCAATATATAATATAAAATATTCGAAATTATTACTTTTATATTAAAAATAAACCTAAATATAAATTTAAAACTATTATAATAAAGTTTTTATTTATATTTATCTAGTATTAGTATAATATTTTTATAGATTTTATTATTAAATTATTTAAAAGTAATAAATATAATATAATTATAATAATAATAAATTAATTATTAAAAATATATTACTATATATTTTATTATAAAATTAATAATATTAAAAAATTTATTAAACTATTTAGAAATTATATATAAAAAATATAAAGTTTATTTAAAAATAATATTTTTAATTAAAACCTTTTATTTATAAAACGATTTTAGAAAATTATTTATAAAAGAATTTAAATATTTAAAAATTTTTTTAATACTTTTTATTTTAAAATTAATAGTTGAATTAAATATTTAAAGTTTATTATAAAATAATACCTTTAAAATTATATTATTTATTTATAAAATAATTAAATTAAATAACTATTAGCCGTTAAATTGAATATTTATAATTATATTTTTAAAATTATTATAATAAATTTATTTTTTATTAATTATAGATTTTATTTTTAAATAAATCTAAAACCTTTTAATATTTCTAGCCTAAATACTTTTTATAAAAAAACCAATATAGCGAGTAAATTATTAATAATATAAAAAATTTAATTAAATATATTAGCTTTAATATAATATTAATATAAATTAAATATATTAAATATATTAATTTCAGCCGCGCGCTAGTATTAAAATTTAATATTAGCGATTTTATTAAATTTAATACCTATAATATTAAAATATATAAATTTTTAAAAAAATTAGATTATAAATATAAAAAACTTTATTTTATATTTAAAATTATTAATTTTTATATTTATTATCTAAAACTACTTTTTTTTATTTTTTATATAATTTTACTAAAATTTATTATTAATAATTTTTATTTAAAATAAATAATCCCGTTATTATTATTTATAAAAAATTAATAGTAAAAAAAATTATTAATTAAAATAAATTCTAGATTTTTTATATTAATATAACTAGTTATTATATTAAATTTAATAAAAAGATTATAATATATTATATTTAATTTTTATTTAAAATTTTACTAATATTATATATTTATTAATTATTTTTTATATTTAATATTTTTATAAATTCTCGAAATTTTATATTTAAACCCGCTATTAAATAATAATCTAAATATTATATTTTATATTAAATTTTATCTATTATAGTATTATAATTAAAATAGCTAATTTTTATAGTATATAATTATTATAAATTTTAATTAATACTATTTTATATATTTTAAAAATATATTTTTATTTAAAAATCGCGAATTTAAATTTATAATAAAATTTTATTTTAAATTTATATATAAAAATATAAAAATAATATTTTAATTATTAGAATTTTTTTTTAAATTTTTTTAAAAAACCTTTTAAAAATTTTTAAATATTATTTTGCTTTTAATTTTTTTTCTATTAATTATTAATAATTTCCGTTGTTATCTAAATAAATTATTTTTATAGAACTCGGAATATTAAAAAAAAAGCTATTATTATAATACTAGTATATATAGTTTTAAAAATAATATATAAATTTAAAAAATAGTTTTTTTATAATATTCGTTTAATAATTAATTTTATAAAAAAAGTCTATAGATATAATTTATATATCTATTTATTAGCGAGTTTTTTTTTTTTTTTTTTTTATACAATATTTTATATAATATTTATTTTAATAATTCAAATTTTTATATTTTTTAAATTAATTTTTTGAACTTTATAATAATTTATTATAAAACTAGTTATTTTCGCCGTTTTTATTTTAAAAATATATAAATAAATTTATTTTATTAATATTACTTATCTTTTAATAATTAAAATATATTTATTATATTTTAAATTATTATTTTATTTAAAATAAAAATATAAAAAGCTAATAATTAATTTCTAGTTTTTAATAAAACTATATTAATTTTAATTTTTATATATATTTATTATTTTTTCAAATAAAATTATTATTATAATTTTATTATATATAAAAAATTTTTATTGTTTTTTCAATATTATTAACTACTTATAATATAAAATATTATATATATATATTATATAAAAATATTCCTTTTAATATATTATATAAAAATTCTACTATTTTTTTATTAATAATTATATTTATCGGAATTAAATTATAAATAATTTTAAAAAATAATTTTTTAAAATATTTCGTTTTTATAAATAATCTAAATATAATTTTATCTATTTTAAAAAATATATATATTTTATATTTATATATTATTAGTATTTTTTATTTATTTAAAATTTTTATTTTTTTAATAATTTTAATAAAATAATAAATAATTTTATTTTTAATATAAATAAAAAACTAATATTATTTATAAAAAATATCGATTTATATAATAGTAAAGTTAATTTAAAAATTTAATTAACTAATAAAATTTTTTTTAAAAAATTAATAATTTTTATTTTTTTTTAATTAAATTATTATTTAATTATTTTAATATAAATAATAATATTAAATATAAAAATAAAAGTTTTTATTTATTAATATATTTTTTTCTATTAGATTTATTATTAAATTTTAATATATAATATATATTTATTAATATTTAATTATATTATTAATTAGTATATTTTTATTTATATTAATTTTTTTATAAATTTTAATTCGTATTAAAATTATTTTAGTATTAAATAGTTTATTATTTATATATTTATATTTTTTAATAAAACTATTTTATAGAAAACTATTATATTTACAATTAAAAAAACTATAATTTATAATTTATAAAAAGCGAAAATAAAAATCTATAGTAAAAATATTTAAAAATATAATAAATATATTAAAATTTAATAATATAATTATATTAAATTTTTTTTTATTATTTATTTATTTTATTTTTTTATTTATTTTTATTTTAATTAAAAAAATTTTAAATTTTTTTTAAATTTATTTTTAAATATTTATTTTAAATTTATATTAAAATTATAAAATTTTTTTGAAATAATTTATTTAAAAATAATAATATTTTATTAATTAATATATAATTCTATAAATATTTAAACTAGAGCTATTAATATATATATTATTTAAATAATTTCAATAATTAAATAGTCGATTTTTATTAGTATTTTTATTTTTTTATATATAATTTTCGATAATAATAATAAAAATAGTATAAAATATTAATTTACTTTTCGAATTATATATATAAAAATAATTATAAAACTAATTAATAAAACGAAAATATTATATTTTATAATTTTTAATTAATATATTTATTATAATAACTATATTATTATTTAATATAAATATATATCTTTTAATTATTATAACGAAACCTCGATAAAATTATTTTATATTAGCTGTTTTAATAATTTTATATTTTTTATTATAATTTATAAAGAACTAATTGTTAATATATTATTAAATATTTGAATATTATTAAAAATCTATTATAGATTTAATATATTATTATTCGATTTTTATAAAATAAATTAAATCGAATAAAAATAATTTTATTTTAATTATTTAAAATATATTCTATAAATATAATTTAGTATTTTAAATATCAATAATATTTTAAATAATAATAGCTTTATATATAAAATCAATAATAGTTAAAAAAAAATTAAATTATTTTTTTAATTTAAATAAATCGGATTTATATTTAATTATTTCGATTTTATAATTTTTATATACTATTTCTTCTAATATATTTACTATAGTAATATTTAATATATTTATAAATTGTATATATTATAATTTTTTTAATTTAATAATTATATTAAATTTAATTAAAAGGCTAAAATTAATAAAAAACTAAATTTTATAAAAAATAGCTTTTAATTTAATTATCGCGATCTATAAGTTTTCGTTTTTAAAATTAATAAATTTAAATTTTTATTTATTTATAATAATAATAAAAGAATATATATATAAAATAAAAAAATCTAATAATTAAATAAGTAGTTTCTATATTTTTTTTATTAATTAAATAATTTTTTTTAATAAATATATAATAAAAGTATTTTAATATATTTAATAAATTTTTAAATAAAATTAAAAATTTAATTAATATTTATATTATAATTAAATATAAATATAATACTATAAATATATAAAAGTATAAAATTTTAAATTAATAAATATTAAATAAATATATATATATATATATATATATAAATTAATTATTAAAAAAAATCTATAAAAAAATATTAAATCGTTTAATATTTAGTATAATAAAGCTAATTATTTAATTAAATTATTATTATTAAATTAGCAGATTTTAGTATAATATACGCCTATAGTTCGCTTAAATAATATAAAAATTAACTATTTACAAATGCATAAATTCAAGCTTTATAAGAACATTGACATCGAGTCTCATACTTTTCACCAAGTCTGGAGAGTCTCTGAAGCCAGGAAATGCTTCGAATGGTCCTTAGCCTTGTCGTTGCTGGTCAATCAAAGAAATGGTCATTTCTTCTTGCGAGGCGCAAGTTTTACTTATTAAACCGCATGTGTCCTTTTTTAATTCGATTTCCATCATCCAGGATGGTTGACCGATGTCACGAAATGCTAAGAACGAGATCGTTGCTCTCGATGTCCATGCCTTGTTTAAGTATAGTCGATCACATGGAGGCTCGATTCGAAAAGACGTATGTTTGAAGGCAGGACAGCCACAACAACGCTAGCCTCTCCTGGCAGGGAGCTCCTCCAACCTCCCTTTCTCTCATGCCCTCACCCCACCAAATATTCTGCAGTGTCTCACTCGGAGCAAGACTGCGTCATGATCGACTTGTTCTACGACTTCGACTTGATCGTGTCAAGTCTCTTTAGTATCCGTGTATTGGCACCCGTCGGATGACCTCCTCTTCCTCTCTCGCAATGTCTACTGTACGGACTGCTGTTGTGGCAGCGTCGTTGCTGAAAGCGTTGTGAMTAATAGCGTGCCTTTACTACCAGATACTCCACACCCATTCAAGGCTCAGGCATATCCCGGGTCCATTCTGGGCTCCTCGAATAACAAATCTCCAGCGTATCTCCTGAGTGAGAAGCCGGCGAGCCCATGAGATCCATACCGAGCTCCACGAGCGTTGTGGAGACTGCATTCGCTTTGGACCCAACATTGTGTCTGTGGCAGACCCATTCGCCATTTCGACCATCTATCTCATGCGCCCACGGTCTCCGAAGGTGATTCCTGTCCTCGTCCCGCTCGAACGTCGCTGATCGTAACGATCTGCAATGCAACTTCTACAAGGTCTTAATGCCTTTCTCGAAAACCAGACCGGCATTACTAGCAGTCTTCAATACCCAAGACGAGACGTTGCGCAAGCAATTGAAGACCCCCATTGCCCCATTTTCTCCATATCAAACACCGTCTCTCACGAAGACTTTGTCGACCGTGTACTCCATGTCCTTTTCCATCAACTAGACCATCGTTATGCAGATTCGCGTTGCACGTTTGACCTTGGGAATTGGCTCCAGTACTTCGCCTTCGATGTCATGGGTACCCTGACCTTTTCAAAGAGGTATGGGTTCTTGGAGCAAGGATGTGATGTGAATGGCATGCTAGTGATAAACTGGAATTACATGACGGATGCGGCATCGTTCACTCAAATCCCCTGGTTCGACAATGTATGGAGAAAGAATCTATTGGCCGCCGCGCTGAAGGATTCAACCGGCTTTTCCATTCTTCAAGTTGTCGACGATTTCCTCGGCGAGAGACAGAGAAAGGCAGAAGACACTGACGTTGGGGAGAAGGGCGTACCTTTTCACCAAAAGGATATGCTGTCTCTTTTTCTCGAGCTCTCCAAAACTAATGATCCCGTGCCTCCTCAGTAAATTAGATCTGTTTCTGCTTCTATTCGTGCAGGGAATTCTGATTTTTCGCTACTGCTGCTCCAGGGCTCCAACCGCATGGACTTTCTCGAATATCATCGCCGGCTCGGATCCAACTAGGGTCGTTCTCAAGACCACCATATACAATCTAGTAGCACACCCACCCTCGGTGCAACGGCTGTATGACGAATTACTGGATGCTGATAAAACACGGCAATTCACCAGGCCATTCTCCACATGGGACGGTCTTCGTAATCTACCGTACCTCGATGCTTAATACCGCTCGGTACCGAGATCGGATACGGCTCCGGGAGCGAAGCCCGTCTCAGATACCTTACTTGCGAGGATTCGATTGCTTCTAGCGCCTTTCTGCAACAGGCATCGACTAGAAACGGCGGTGGTGACGTCCTACCTCGCAGCCTTGTGCAGCTTTGACGTCGCAATTTCACTTGGATCACTACCCTCAAAGCCATTACATGGTTACTGTCTTCCGGTTCTTTGTGCCCAAGACTAATACCCTGTGCCTCACTTGTTATCCGGGGAACAAACTGTTTACCCTTTCCAAACGACTGCTCATCCCGATCCAACCTACCGGCGAATGGTCTACTGCGGACCCTCATCCAAGGCTTGCCAGCTATGCAGGAGGTAAGAACTACTTTGCGACCGTTATACAGATGCATGCATATAGCGTACTCGTCTATTGTGCTACCAATGCCATCAGGTTCAGAGACGAGAGCAATCCTGTCCGAGGGGGGCTAGCGATTAAGAAGCTGACCAAGCCATCCCAATTAGAGCTTTGACGGCAGCGAAAAACAGATCTGCACACGTTTCACGCACCTGATTGTTACGCTCGCGAGAATCTCGTTACCAGGTCCAATCCTTCCTTTATCAGCGCCCGTGTCATCATCACTAAATCCAAGACCCTCTTCATCCAGCCTCGTGTCATCGCTTAGCAGTCACAGAGATCCACATTCGTTGTCCCCCGAGGAGGTCGTCGTTACTTCCGTTTGACAATGCGCTGTCCATGTTCGACTCGTTGCGGGTATCGAGAGCATCGCCAAACGAGGTGTCAGGCTGTGGGGAGGGGCCGCCTCCAGGTCCTTGCTCGAATAGTTGGTTGTTCCACGATGTAGGCTTGGTTGTGTCGTACGTATTGACCTTCGTGCTGTTGCGTCGGGTGCGAGCGTGTGTAGTCTTGAAAGACCGATCTGATTCGGCAAGCGACCGCCGTTTCTTGCCAGGCGTCGTGTGTAGGTACTCGTCTCTTTGAGCTTCGATGATGGCACTTCCTGCAACCGCCGCATATTCGATAACTGGTGCTGGTGGTTTATCCTTCATTGCAAACGGCTCCAGGAGCAAATTATTATCCAAGAGACAAAGACATCGCAAGTCCACTGGTAAGACGTTGCTTGAATATTCCTCAAACCCACCTGCAGCGTCTAGGGGAACTTCGTTTGGACATCCTGAGAGCCATGCTGGAGTGCCATCTCCAGTGACTGCGCACTAGTGCCAACGATAGGTGGCGTCGAGTAGCTCTTGATCCTCAGCCACTGAAGCGAGTCCAAAGCTGGCGCCGAACGTTGACACTCCGATGGACAGATGGTGTCTCTGTTTAGGGATGGGTCCGATGAAAACTCTGCCGTAGGGTCCAAGTCGATTTTCACCAATACCACCTTGACGTCAGATAGCACAGAGTCCATCGTGAGTGGTGCACCCGCGTTTGTCTTAGCGAGCCGTACATGCTTAGCTTCTTGCGCTGTACTCGTCCCTGTCACTGCGAGAGAGTCCACCTAAGGTCGACAAAGGCAACTCGAAGCTCGGTTTTCAGCCAGACCTTGATGCTGTCAAAGGCGGATCGTGAAAGGATTCGAAGTGTTCGATCGTCTTCGTTTGAGGGTTGACGTGAGCAAGAACGCTGTGGTTCCCACCTTTATTGACGGGGATGAAGATCTGCTCCATGTTGAGGAGATCTTTACCGCCGAATTTGGCTCTCGTGGGCCCTGTTCCCCAAAGTGCTTTTCAGCTCTTTGCCTCTCCTCCGCCAGGATGTGCCTCGCGCATCGTGACATCATCGGACCCAGTCATAACATTTCTCGGACGGGTTCGTGTAGTAGTAGGCACTGAAGGTATTGCTTGGCTTTACCCAGGAGGAGGCAGGTTTGCGGTAAGGATGCACGGTCCGCAACGTGTCCTAGACTTTGCCACGCAACCCTCGAGACGCCCTGGGAGAGATGTAGAGTTGCCCGATTCCTCGTCGGCCTGTTGAGGCGCGGTATGTAAGTTGAGATGCCTTTGTGAAAATCGGTCGCATTCACTAGTGCTTTCGTGATGGCCTCAGTGCCAACAGTGGCCCGGATATTTCGCTCCAGTTGTTGATTCGAATCGCGAGATATGGATTCTCTTTCTCAAAGGTGTCGATGTACTTCCATATCAAGCCCGCCTCGTACGCACGTCCCTCTTCTGCAGCTTGGATCACCTTTCCGCTGCCGACGATCCGATCCTTGGCGAAATAGAGAAGTGCGGGTGGATTATCAGCCCTAGATTGTAATTCATTAGGAAGTCCCGGGGATATTGGGTCGTGGGTCGCGGGAGGAGTGCTTTGTAGGCTCTCATGGACGTGGGGGAAATGATTCGACGCTAATGCATTCATCACGCTTAAGCCTTAATTACGCGATATTATAAGATTAAGATTATCAGAACAGGCCACAGTATCGAGACCCAGGAGATGTGGATAGAACGTACCCGCTTCCTGAGGCATAGCACGACTGGAGATCCACTTCATAATGATTTCAGGTAGGTGAGGGTAGAGGCTGAGAGATCATTGTCGTCGGGTGGACTTGGCAGCAATTGAAAAGAGGTAGCAATTGCGATGGATGGTGAAGGAGCGCCTGAAGGGTTGCACCCTCCCTTACTACAACCCCTTAGCAGCCTTTTCACCATCCATCGCAACACGGGTCGGGATAGACTTGTCGTGTCAAGCGATGTAGACGTAGCATCAGCGCGGTGATGGCTGGCAGCAGGTTTTCTGATAGCCAAAGAGTAAGGAGGATTCCTGCCCCACCAAGCATGTAGATTCCGAATAGGTGAGGTGGAGGGGCGAGTTGAAAGCTTTGTGGGCCCCTCACTCCGCCGTGAGCAAGTCAGCTACATGCGGATTGGAAGAGGTTCTTGAGATGATCTCTTAGGAGCTGATGGATTCAGATTCTCCTTACACAATGTAGTCGATCTTAGCCGTTTCTTGTAGAAAAGCGGAGAAGGGATCCGGGTTCCCACGGGGTTTGTACATTTTAATGGATAAAATACTGGTATTAATTTGTATCTTCAAGCTCATGACTAGTTTTACATTCCATCTTCATCCTGTGTGTCGTTGTCGCATCATCTGCTGGCCTTATCATACCACGCCGGCCTCATATTTTGCTATCTCGTGCCTCCAGCCATCAGATCATTGGCTGCCCTTCTGGGCTCCTCCTTGTTGCTCGCCAGCATTGATGCCTCGTGCCCAACGTACGATGTTATTCTCAAACCATTGACTGTACTCGTTGGTTCCCCATTCAATCAACACGTGGAGTCGATAGACAATCTTCCAGACCCCTGCCATATCGATTGTATCCCCCAAGTGATTCGGGCCCATCATCACCTGTATTAATATCAACTCAACTGTCAAGGGTGCAAAGATTTAGCTACGGTACCTACCAAGTGTCCCTCCACGTAAAAGAAAAGGTAGTACTTCCAATGATGTCCCTCGATAACTATCGCTGGCATTGGCATGGACGTATCCCAATGATGATGTAGTTTCTTTTTCAATGCCCCGGACGCCCAAATCGCTAGGTTTAATTCTGGATCACGACCCGGCTGCCGCTTCTTCACCTCTATGTCGAGAAATAGTGGCATTTTCTTGATGAATGACAAGGACTGATTCAGACTGCGCTCATTGTAGCCAATGCACCCGAAGGCCTCGCCGACTTCTCGATCTTGCACCGGGGAAAGTTTGAGCCCAACGCACCAGTCCACCATCTTACTGATGGCTTTATCTTCGGTGCTCTGGTTGTCATCTTTCACAGCTTGAATGCGCCGAGCATCACTGGCCTCGGAAGATGTTGTGACGTTGGTTTCTGAGGAGTAACTATACCTCTGGCCAGCGGGCATCGTCGTATGCAGGGGTGACGGTTCAATAGAGCATGTTTCGCTGGAGTGAAAAGAAGCTGTCAGACCGAAGAAAAGGTGTACAGTAGATCTTACTTACACATTGATGATCCGCATGCGCCGCCCAACGTCCCAGACGGCAAACTCCTCCAAGATCGTGTGTGCCAATGCGCCCCAATTGCGCTCATGGGCATCTACTTGATCATTCCAAGTGGCATTCTCAAGGACATTATCTAATCTCAACTTGAGTCGCCGCAACTCACAAGGCGGATAAGGCAGTTGATTGGGTTGCGCAAAGTCGTGCCATGAGACTGAATCGCGAGACTTGCGCGGAGTTGCGGCATCACTTCGGTAAGCTTCCTACATGCTGTCAGATCCTGATAAGTACAGAATTTAAGGGGCGCACCAACTTGAAGCTCGAAAGGAATCACACCAGATGGGATATGTTTGAGTTTCTTGTATAGTCCTTCGACCTTGCCTGGCATACTCCTGTACTGTTGCTTTATCATCTCAAAGCTTCGCTTCACGACCCGAGGCTTGGACTCTTCCAGGTCCCTTAGCTTGATAGAGGCGATCGAAGGTGCTGTATCGAATGTTGTTTGGCTACTTTTATTGGAGCTGCGCGACTTGCCCTTGTTCTTCGATGACTTTTCTGCATTGCGGGAACTGCCAAGTGACGTTCCAGTGGGGGTTTCTCGCTGTCGTCCGACGAGCCCGGTTCGGTTTTCTGTGAAGTCAGACGAAGGTGGATTAGAAAGCGCAGTCTCATGCGATAGATTTCCGCGAGGCACACCAGAGAAATGACTGTCCTCTGGCTGGAAGGCACAAGGTCTTGGAATTTTAGTGGGAGGTTGATTGGTGGAAGCTTTATTCGAAGGCGGTTGGTTTTCTTTGGCCTGCGATTGAGGTCGAGTTCTCTGAGATTGATGGCCCTTAAGTCGGTTCTGAAGTGGTTGATGTTTTGACGGCTGATACTCATCGTCGGAGGTAGGATTCCGACGACCAGATCGGGTTCCGGACGCCATTGCGCGTTTCAAGCCACAATAATTTCGAGATCGAGGGAGTTTGGTTTGGATCGCTTGAGAAGAGTTTGAAGGCTGGCAGGATCGTGAGCGTGAGGTTTTTGATCGAAGTGGCGCTGGGCTTCGTGAACGTCTTGCCCGTCCAAACCGAGCTGGCTTCTTGCGGATGCGATTTGACTGAGCTACGCTCTCTCTCCACAGGAAGACACTGTGGTCTGAAGAGAAAGGATGAGGATTGATTTGATTGCAGGGTGGGGGAATATAATGAGATTGTTGCATTGTGAATGACTAGATGAAGTATCAACGGACTTCGGAGATTGATGCCGTGATTAGCCGGGCGGGTTCATTTCAACCTCACTTCGAGGATACAATCATCGTGTTCGTGGCCTAGAGATCTCTTTTGAACTTACGGAGACAATCAGTCGTCAAAGCCATGGATGGTCTTCCTTATGTGCGAATTTTACTAAACCAAGGGCTTGGCGTTCACTAGGAAATGCAACAGAAGATACATTACTTTCAATTCAATGGTATTCAATCAGTCCTGTAGAGAGAGATAGAGAAGCGACGCTTCGTGGTGACTGTGGACGTGGAGTTTGCGAGCGGCAAGCCGGTAAGATGACTTATCATCACGTGATCCAGGTCGAAGTATTACCGACTTCCGATAAGTCTTGGTGGCAAGTGTCTCCATGTTAAGGGATGCTCGAGGATGATAGTAGCAAGTGGGCTTGACCTTCAGCTATCTATTACCTTCTCGCAGCAAGACCATCTGCGCGTGGGTCTACCATTTTTGTCATTGTCTTTGGATGTAATAGATACGGTAGCGCCTTTAATCATATTAGATTGTTCCGATCCTTTTTGTTCATCGTTTCACGTCTTTTACACCATCGGTGATGACTTCAAATCCTTACAGCAGCCAATCGCCCGCAAACAATTTTTGGGAGTCTAAACTACAGCGTGGCAAAGGTAGCCCCATACTGTCCTGAGATCGCTTCCCAAAAAGTCTCTTGATCATCAACAACGCCGTCCTCGGCTACTATCTCAAATCCTTCCTGTAGACTTATCAGTTTTGAAATTCCCGGAGAATCATCGTCAACGTACCTCGGTTGATACGTAATAGTCTGCACCTGCTTGATCAGGCCGTCCTATCCTTTCCTAACTCCGGGTCCGCTTCACAAGCCTGCTGTAGCAACAACTCAATATCCCTCAAGTCGCTGAAACAAAAGTCCCTTTCCCGCTCGAGCCTAGTCACAGCCCCCTTCAATGTGTCGTTTCCTTGTATTACCGCTGCGGATGCTCCGCCTCCTGCTGCTATCCTAGCTCCTGTCAAACATGATACGAAAAAATTTTCGCATATTCGAATGCCAAGGTTTAACCCTTTGTTTTCTGCTATGACAAGAGACGGGGTATATACCTCCAGTGCGACACGGGCTCGATATCTCTGCAATCTTTTCTGTGAGCATGCACACCGTCCCCATTAGCAGCTTCGGTGGTCGGAAAGGGAACACGGATGCGTCCGCTACCTTCAAGTTCTCCGTCCCGCATACTCGGCCTGAGGAATCGACGATAGCATACTTCTTATCTTCGTTGCTCATTCTAATCGAGGACGAGGCATGGTACATCGTATTGAGCGCCCTCCCAATGTAATGCAGGAGTTGTGCATTGGACGTGACAGTCTTGCCAGTGCAGTACTCCTGGTCGATGTTGATACTGCATGGCCGGATCCTCGGACGTGTTTTTTGAGCCTGTGGAATCTGCGATGACGGTTTCAGCTTCAGTTGGGTCGGTGAACCATTTGGGATTGATCAGAGTTTGGTCGTGCATGCAGCTCGATAAAATGGAAATGTTGGTTCGCGCCATCAGTGTGATGCTCGACGGCCATCAAGGTTGCGTATTGGTAGCCATCCACAACGCCTTCCGCCGTCGGAACCTGAGAATCAGCCGACAAAGCCCGGCTGGGAGGAATACTCAAGCTCGGGCTAATCAGAGGGGAGGGCGGCAAGATCTTGAAGATCCACAGGTGAGTTTTAACATGGTTCGATTGCATATGGATTAAAGTGGTGAGATATACCTCGCTGAGCATTTTCAGAGAACCGAGTTCGTACACCCTCTTTCTGAGGGATTTTCCTGTAGGCTCCAAAATCAAAACCTGGACTGCTTGCAGTACTGGCATATTCGACATTGAACTCGACAATTGCGTTTTGCAAATGGTCGCTGTAATCGAAAGCTGTCCCTGTCTGCGCATTGACCTAGGAGGTGATTCTAGAGAAGGTACCATCCTGTATGCCGTGGCCGATACGTGGGCGATCACTGACAACCGGGATGCCATCTTGACTGAGCAGCCTAGCAGGTCCAAACCCAGACACCTGTAACCACTGTGGGGATTGGAATGTGCCTGCAGATACGACGATCTACTCGGAGGTAGAGATTGTCAACGGAGTTGTTGGATTTCTGGACACCGCTTGAATGCGTTTAGCTGTCTTGCCATCGAATAAGATTTTCTCTGCCAGAGATCAAATCTGGCCGACCGAGGAATGGGCTCAGCAAGGCAGTCTCGGAGGAGTCCCATAAGCCGTCAATATGGTTCATTACGCTGACGAGAAATGTGGAGCCGTCGGGAGCACTCGTCGTGGATCAGTCGACTGGTGCAATGCTGACCGAGCTCATGGCCTTCAAGGATCAAATGTTGATAGCCTGGGCGTTATTGGGGTAAGTAACCTTCAGTGGTCCGTCAATTTCGAGGGTCGAGATATCATGACCGGGGTTTGGAAGCTCTTCAATTGGGTCCATGCGGCGTTGAGGGATGCGCTCTCTTCTTGGTCGAGCTAGATGGTGCCTGACGATCGCTCTATCAGAAGATCGCACGAACTGGGGATCTGATCCGGCGAGCCCATAAAGAGTGAGGTCCCTGGGAGAAGTGAGGTAGACTTGCATCCTCCTCCGCATCCTGGGTGTAAGGATAATGAGTAGGACTCCGTGAGCGTGTAATGAAGCCGTTCAACATAAGATTGGCATATCTTGCAGGGAGGGAGTTGCTGCGGTGTTGTCATCAAAGTCTCTTTGATGTGGAACGAAACGGAAACAGGGCTCTCCGTTGCTTGATGTAATGACTTCCACATTTCGAGAGTTCAGGACCTCAAACTTTTGACAATTGTGGTAAAGCTATTGATCTGTATAGAAGCCTCTAGGCTATGCATTGACCACGTGGGAGAAACATTGTCGGCCAGATGGGAGGAGGCACAATATTGGCAGGAGTGTTTGCTTGTTGAATCTGGGAGTGCACTGCTACGGAAAGTGACTGTAGCGAAAACGGCCGAGTCCGATTTGATAGGTCCACATCAGGTCATGGCATACCGACTGCTTAGCACTCTCAACATCCCTGCTCCAGTTCACTCGTTGTGTATACAGTTGATCAAAACGAATTCTAATGCCCATCTCTACTATCAGTCCACACCTAGCTTACTACTCAGCTGGTGCTGCTTGACACTGAGATGAGTCGGTATCACTGCGCACTTAGGTCCCTGCCTTTATCATCCGGGGTTGCTTCTGGAGCAATGGTTCTCGGTGCGCCTGAGGCTGCCGGGATGCACAAGATGTCATGCTTCGCCAGCTGCTCCAGTCGCATGTCTCCCATATCATCAAATTGTTTGCCATCGCTTTCTACAATTATCACTAGAAGTATATATGTCAGCCAGAGACGGCCAAAGACGATGCATCTCCCTGGCAGGAAACATTGTGAGCCCGCCTGACTTCCGTCGAGTGGCACCTCCCATCGTCCTCCAAACATGCATTCAACAGTCATCCTAATTCGAATCGTACACTTGAAAACGGCAACAGAGACCGGTCTGCGCCAGCGATGTGAGAGCTGAGACTGTGGCTCGCTCCTTGAGATTTCTTCATCAGAGTCGGAAGGTGCATGGCTTTCACTGGCCAGACGCTAGCTAGTAAAGAGTAGTTCGTGCGTATACCATGACAACCACCTCACTGGTAATCTCGACGAGTGTTTGCATACGTTGGTCTATGGTCCAGTCCGCGTCAGCAGATACATGATGCAGGGTCTGCTGCAGATCCGCAAGAGGAAAGGATATTCGTTGTGGCGATGAGGTGATTCGAGACAGCCCAGAAGCTGCTGGTACCATATCAGACGTCGGAAGGGCTTGGCCTGTCGTACACTGATACCGCAGAATGTCTTGTTGGCTGATCGACTCGCGCCTAGACCCAGAACCATGAATCTGCGCAGTTCCGTTCGGGTCGGTAGCTATGGTATGAATGCTTGCTAATCGCGTGCTGCAAACCACCTCACTTGTGAGAACATCCGGCGCCTGCGCTGGAGCCGAGGGACTTGTAGCCATGCTCATCTGAGGGATACCAGAATTGGAGGCTCTCGGGCCATATCTATTCTGATCTGGATATACGTCTGACAAAGCTCCCGGACAGGGGAGTGATTCAAAGTCAACCTTCAGACTACACAGAATCGATATATGAGCGCCACTTTCTTGATAGCTGTACGGCATTAACCCAGGAGTAAGCGTGGGAGCAGACGTGGAAGGATTCTGGTACCACATTTTCCAAGCCGCTGAATGAAGATCCGTATCCTATTGCATATAGTTTGGCGGAGAGACGCAATGCTCGTGCTGACCTCGCTTTCGCGTTCTTCTTGGCTTAGCTGTCGGATATTTCTCCGCTGCCAGAGTCGTGGTCGATCCCCTGTAGTAATCCTGTACCATCTTCGTCTTCCTTTTCGTCCTCCGCCTCTTCGGCTTTACCTCAGCTATTGGGCTTGTACGCTATTGTATGAGCCAAAGTACGAGAAGCAACATTCGATCGGCTGGTACGGCGTTTTGCATTTCCGCCTCTCGCGCCTGGCTTTGATTAGCCTTTGGCAATATCCTGGAAGAGTAAAGCTTTGGCCCATAGAGCCCAGAATCGATTGTTTGAAGCAAGCGTAGTCCTATTGAAGAGTGCTGCAGACGCGATCGCTGTTCTGTTCGTTCCATAAACTTCAGCTGAGCTCGCTCACGTATCTGACGCACCAGCAAAGGCATGACAGGCATGACAGGCATTGCAAGCGGTCAACAGGGCACCGTAGATGGTGGTAATAGCGATCACACTGACTCCAGCTTCCATCCCCGATCCTAGATACCCCAATCTCAGACACCCCAAGGCGGAAGCCCAGGAAAGGCAGTCGACAGCTATCAGAAGATCCAGTCATCTAGGAAAGGACAGCAAGTGCTAGCCAGCCTAACTCGATCAAACGTACACGACCTCCGGACACCGAAGGAACTGCTGGGAGGAGTTTCCCATCCTAGCAAAAAGTGAGTAAGTAGGCCAAGGCAAAATTCTTGCTGAGCGATGATACACACCTCCACTCTCGTCCAGATTGTTTGATCTATAAATTTGAATTATTGCAAATGTCTCCCGGTCGCAGATTCCTAAGGTTCTCTGAGTTTTCTTTCGTACTGGCGTTTGATTGCTACCATTTCAAAAGTACCGACTTCACCTGCTTGGGCCGAGCGACCGCATACAAGTCGAGATAGACTACTAGGGACCTAAATCATCAGTAAAGGATCAACCGTCCAGCACCTTCACCACCATCGTTGCCCAAAATTGAACCTGATAGGGGTTCGGAGTCCCCGGGGAGCTGTTAGGAAGAATTGGCTTGGTCGGATCCAGACCCAGAGTTTGGGTCTCTTGTAGGTAGATTAGTCGGATTTTACGGGTTTCAGCTGCCCTAGATTTGGATAGGAAAGTTGTATGAGAAGTCAGGGTAGGAACCAGGGGTCGATGAGAAGTGTATCGAATGGTAGGGCAGGAGAGTTGACTGTTGGAAGAAAAGTTGAGGGATCGCGTTGCAGACGGGCTGTCAGATTTATCGCGAGAGATGTACAGCCGTGCACTGAGAATTGAAACGGAGATATTTGTGATTAGTACTCGTAATCTTGTGCATTTTAGCGGAGAGTAGGAACACCATTGTCGATTGATTAGCTCCTCCGTCTAACATAAATTTATTAATGAACCAAAGCAGACCAGTCCGTTGTCGTAGGCATGAGACTTCTCTCTGGATTGTCGTGCCACTTACACTCCGGCAGTCCGAATGGCGATAAACGTCAGGTCTTGGGTTCGCGTTGTCGCTCCTGAATGTACCAGATAAGACGGCGGTCGCTGAGGTACATGGAAAACAAGGGGCAAGTGTTCGGATACTGGCATCACTCCCGACATATGCTACCCAGATCCTCTGCGCCTCGGATTCACAAGATCTGTGAGACCGGTGTTGAACGTGGTGTAAGAGTGTAAGAAGTAAGACAACGGTGAAATTTTGCATGTCTCTGCGGATACAAGCGGCGGTGGAAACACGCTAAGACCTGGAAATATTTAGAGCTTTGTTTACGAAATAAAGACCCTTAAGTAAGATCGGTTGTTTGCTATATCGTCTTCCTTTAACTTCTATTCCAGATGCTCAGAACATCTTGCTCAACTATGCAAGCGACCGCAATGTCTGTCATTCTGAATCTGTTCATACCAGAAAAACCTGTTCTACAGCCGTGTACGCCAGGACAATCTGAACGCTAACCACCACACCGTATTAAAATTCTACGATAAAGACTTCAATATATTTAAATCACAACTCCCTTCTTCAAGGGTATTCTGCACACCCAACATCCCAAGCAGCTTGTCCACATCTCCCTTCGCCCCAAGCTCTCAACTAGAGTTGGCTCCGCTTCTTCAGGCCGCGGTCCATACGATATATAGAGCCACTGCTCCATTACAAGCTCGAAACAATCACAAGCGTATCCAACCTCTTCCCCCCTTCAAATCCCAAGACTTTCTCACGTCGACCGTTGCTCATACCCTCTTAGCCCTAGATGCAGCTAAAGAGGATAGCCAGAACAATCAGAGAGCGAGAGAATAACAACAAGAACAGCTTCACCAACGATGATAGCAACAATGCAATTTGTGTATGATGACGGAACCTGGATCATGGACACATCAATGGCAATCATCTCCTCTGGAAGTGCAGAAAAGTGTAACGTCGGAGTTGCATCGACGAAGGGTACCTCGTCCTTTGGCAAGCGCCATAATGAAACGCACACCCTATGCTGACCATGCGGTCGTCGTTTCTTCCACAACCAAGAAAACACTTGCTCGTTATGCAGTCTTCGTTCCCCCGACATCCGAAACCACATCCCCCCGTCATGCGGTCGCCGATCCTTCCACACCCTGGCACACGCCCACTCGTCATGGAGTAATCTTGCATGACAAATCAGTCAATACAATCGGGGCATGAAAGCTAAGCGGAGGAAGACCTCCGGCACTGGACAGATGCGAACGATGGAGGAGTCATTTAAAAAGGAAGAGGTACTCAGAACTTCTAAGCTTGGCTTTCAAACTGTCACATCGAAGGGGCCGAGGAGACTCGCAAATCAGCAGACTTTGGAAACACAACCAGGTACATACGAGGAGCAAGTCGTCTGATAAGCGCTGGCATCACGAAACGGTTGAGATGGGTGTGGAATAGTGGTCGTCAGATAGTATATGAATTAGCAACAGCTATGGCGAACCTACGAAAAATTAAGGTGGGCATACACAGATCAGGCGTTATGCCTGATGAGGAAGCATGGTATCCCGGGGAGAAGAAGTTGCTGTAGGTTCTTGAGGTGAGCTGGGTGGATTGCCGCATTTGCCACTACTGGCTTAGTCAATCGCAACTTCCTCCTCTACGATATGGAAGCCATCAAGACCAGTCCCGGAGCGATCTCTATTCGAAGTCCCGTCGTTTTACTAAAGCTACCACCTTGAGTACAATCTTGCATCTCTCTCAATCATTTCCAATAAGAAGAAGCTGCTGTCGAATGACCAGTCAGCCTCTCCATCCTCCGTTAAGTCGGACGTTTACTCATACGTTCATTACTCTGTCGACCCAGCATCTTGGGCCCCAACAAGCATCGTTCACGTTCTCAAGCTCAGCACTCATCGTTGCCTCAGCCACCTCAAATCATCAACAGATGTAGAGACTCCACGTCAATCATATTACCATTAGAAAACGCTAGCAACGACGCTGCACTGCTCTATGTACTATTTTCAACATACTAAAACACCTGTCCACACCAATCTCTTTGCTGCCGGGGACTTAATTCTCTGCTCACATCACCACCTCATATCCCACAGCGACGCACCTTTGGGTCTTGCAGTAAGCGTCAACAAATTTCAACCAGAGTCTGAGAGGCTCAGCTTACGATGGGAAGTCATTGAAGCATGTATCTACCAGCGACCGAGACACCCTGGTGGGTCGTTCAACGGTTTCCTAAGAATTCCTCGTCGTTCAAAGGCACATCGAGCCCGTGAGAACGCCGTTAAATCTTGCAGAGTCATCCTCTGTCCCTGGTTCAGCAACCAATTCAAGGTCAAGCAGTCAACAAGGTACAGCCATACAGTATGAGCAGCGCTATATAACAGATTGTTCCTCCAACCTGCCTCAAGAGAGGTCACTCCCATCTTTACAACCAGAAAGGAGAGAGCGGTCCGTTTCAATTCGTCCAACGAGTCTTGACAAGATTTCCTGCTGTACAGACTACCGGAGAAGCGCATTTGCAACGTCTCGTCGCTTTTAGAGCAATCTTGGGAGGATCCGCTGTTGTTGGCCCCCTACCAAGCGCAATGCCACTCTATAGCCACCTCTCTGTCCCTGAAAGAAAGTGGTGAGGAGGATCTTTCTAGTGACTCCAAGATTGGTATGGTCGTGAGTACATCCATTACCCAGATGACCTTGCGCTAACTCAAGTCTAGCGCAAACGTCGTGGAGTGGTCAATACCCAAGCCGTCCGATCTTGTCACTTGTTCGCAACAAAGCCAGCTATGAAGGGAAACTTGCGACCTATTCTGCGTGGATGAGGGACGATTTGCAGGCAAAGAATATGTTTCAAGACGAATATGCCATGGTTGAGGGGATTTTCTTCCCTGTCTTTTCAATGAAAGTCGAAAGGTCTACCCGAACCGTACGCCCAATGCACCAGCTGGCGTCGAGCCGTGGGATGAAGTACATGGATCGGACAAGTACGACGGTGAGGACTCTTTCTCACTCCGCCCTTTACCGCACAGATCCTCGCCTTGCAGGAAACAAGATGGTCGACTACAAATCGTCAATCCTAAGTAGCTGGCTGAACTCGATCATAAGCACAAAACGAGGTCAGGTGAGTGATTCCGACCTAAGTCCTTGAGGATTCGATTGACAAAGTTTGAGATATGCCAGACATTCCAACGTCAAGGACAATTCTGGCAAGCCAGCACAGGATGGCAACAGCTGCTATCCCTCATGGTTTTTTTTTTTTTTTTTTTTTACGGTTCTTCATTGAACCGACAGTGGACCGCTGCCACAACTGAAAAAGGTTACATCGCCGTCGCCTCGGAAGAAGGCGATATCCGCTTGTTCGACAAGCTTGGGCTTCGTGCCAAACTCGTACTGCCTCCTCTCGGCGATCCCATTGTTGGCCTTGATGTGGCTGCTGACGGACCCTGAGTCCTAGCAACCTGTCGAACATACATCCTGCTCATCGATACCTTACAAAAGGATGGCAAGAACGAGGGTAAGCTCGGTTTTGAAAAAGCATTCGCCAAGGACAGCAAACCCCAGCCTCGACGCCTGACGCTAAAACCATCCCCCATAGCCCAATTCCAATACGAAACGAAAGTACCACTTTCATTCACCCCGGCTCGAACCACCACCGGCGTCGACGAGAGGAAAACATCCATCATCACGGCTACGGGTTTTTCCATCGTTACTACGAAACAGGATCACAAGATCCTTGGCGAAAAAGCCGATTCTGCGAAAGGTGAAAACAACCTTCGGTCACATTCCTCCGAAGCGGCGTGGTCAAGATCGCCGACCACCATCGCTGAAGAACTCCACTGTCATCTCGCCATTCCGATCTTGGTGATGCAGGACTCGATGAGGATCTTCTTAAGGCAAAGGTAAAGGAGAATCAGCTGACAAACCTCATACGAGACCAAGTCTATGGGGTGTCACGACACGATTTTCAAAACGGGGAAGTTTTTGTATTCCCTCGACGATGCGCGTTTTGCAGACGATGATGAGATTATACCATCGCGTGTAGGTAATCCTTGAGGCCAAGTCAGCCGGAAATGACATCAGAGAACCCCGTGGTTGAGCCTGTAAAGGTAGGATACCAGTGGTCTTCTCGGCGCGGGAGGAATCAAGCGCACATCTGGGGGAGGCAGGCATGACCGGGGCTGATCTTGGCCGCCGTCAAGAAGACAAGGAAACGCTTCAAAAAGGGAATGAGAAGGAGCGTAAGGCGCAGAAGCCAAAGAAGGCTCGAATTTAACAATATACACGTGAGTCCGGCCTTAGCTTTCAGTGATAATGATTGAATGGATTAGCACTTGACTTATAGCAGAGAAGGTGGTCTCCCAAAATAATGCTTTATCATACTATACACTTTGCACTACAACCCATAATCGGTCTTGATGAGTCTTGCTGGATTGTTAGCAAGGGAAAGGTCAAGTAGTTAGAGGCTGATACGTCCAATCAGATATCAGAATAATTTTCGCTTGCTCAGCTAATAGCATATCTTTCGATCTCACTCATGATCCCTTCTATTTGAACCAGTCCCCTTCCTATATCGTCGGTCAGGTGCTCAGCTCAGCGTTTACATTTGGGGATAAACGAGTAGAGTTACCAATGCAAGCCTAGGAGCTAAGCAAAGTTATCAAGACAAGTGATAAGTTTTTAAGAAGTGGATCTTCTCAGGATTGTAATATTACATCCTCTTCTTCGCTTTTTAGTTTACCTTTCGATTATTATATTTCTTCGAGTATAATATACATGTTTCAGCCGGCTCACACACTGCACTCCTTTCCGGCCTCACGATCACTATTTCAAAGGACTGTCTCCGGCCTTGAGAAGGAGCAAATCCTCCCTTTAGTTTGATTGCGCGTTTTTCGTTCAGCGGAAATTACGAGGGAGGCACAGCGAAAGTAGACGATAAGGAAACGTGCATGAGCTCAGCAGAATGTTCTGCCCTCATGCACGTTTTCATGCACATTTCCGATCAACTAACTTACCTAGGAAACCTATTTCCTTCCAACCTCTCAGCCTTTTTATAGATTTCTCAACCAGTATACATTCACGCGGTCATGACCTGTTGCCGCCTACTTCTTGCAACCCCTTTAGCGTCCAGGACCCTCTCTACAGTCCACCCAACCAAAAAACCCTCGCAGTAAACGACAAAGCTTATCCCAGCACCGTCTTACCTACTCAGCTGCCAACTGCACCCTTCCTCCGCCGGAGCAAGTCCCGAATCTATCCAGATCAGTCTGATAAAGGATAAAAGGAACAACCCTGCGTGCTTCTGCTCCTGTTGCGCCCCTAATGCACCCACCGCCCGGAATCGCTCCTTCTCTGCCCAGTCGGAGCGCTATATAAAGTACGCAGATATCGCGGCGAGCATATTCCCAGATCCCAACGGCTTCTGATCTCGCGGGCAGGTGATGTGGAGGGAAAAAGAAGGATGACGCATACAAAGTAGATGACTCGGGGAGCGGAATGAGTAAGTGCGGCCGTGGCCATGGATGGATGTATCTGGAGAGCTGCAGGTAAGCTTTAGCGACGAAAAGAATTGGAGTTTCAGATGGGAATTCTGGGAATTCGAAGAGCGGTGATGTTACTGGATCAGTCCAAGGTAATAATTTCGATGAAGGTACTGAAGGCTCTTTATATCGGTGATGGAATTGAAAGATCGCCGTATTGGGAGCTTCGAATATATGGGCTGATCATCTGATTCCGTTATTGAATCGACTGACTGGTTGGAAGCAAGCGCACAGTACATTGACAGGTACTTACGGGCAAGGAAATACATCGAACAACTGCACTTAAGGCCATTTTACCTTAGGGCAGGATTGCTCCCTTGGATATACGAGCGATAATACATTCCTAAACATTCAGATATGTTAGCTGCCTTGATGTGAAATTCTCGTCAGCGAATATTGTTGACATCGCTATCGACGCAAGCTCAAAATCCCGACGTTGTAACCTAACCTAATAAATACTCCATTCTTTAGATCGTCTTTTTCTATATATTAATGTGTTCTTGGTTGGCTTTAAATACCTGGCGCAAAGCCTTTTCTACCGAAATGAGCAACATCGGCCAAGGAAGTCCGAGAGCCCAAAAGTACCGATTTCCACCCAGTTCTCGACCGCTCAGCTGACGCTTGCTGATACTTGAGCTGGGCTAATCTAACATCCAATCTCTCCCTCCCATCGCTGAATCCTAAATTAACGTCCGATAGACCAACAATGTTGCTATTATACGGCGCCAAATACTCTGTCAAACCATTATACATCCTGTATTGACTCTCGAGAGCTACCAGCTCTCCCGCCAGTCTTCCACTTAGATCGAGCTTCTGCTTTCGGACAATCGCCGCCGCGGCCTGGAGGATGTTGGAGGTTTCGTGGGCTGTTGACCTTCGTTCGCGCAAGGTCAGCACGCTCTGGTAACATCTCTCTAGGGCGTCTCATTTGGATTCGGAACCTTGGAAGTGCAGTGGCGCGGCCTCTTACTCTTGCTATCGCGGATTCTCTACCTCGATGTTAGGGTCCAAGAACAAGCTCAAGATTCGGCGCCAGGGCAAGCTCGGCGCCTCCATGGGCACGGCCGTTTGTGTGATGCTACACAGCGCTGCGATTGGAACCATAAACGCCGCAGTCGTAGCCATTCTGTCGAGGCATTCCATAGTCCTCCCGGGTCCATCCCTTATCCATGGAGCTTATGACGGCGTCGTAGAGCTCGGGTATAGTCTTCTCGTAGCCCATCGACGAATCATAAACCTCAATAGTTCGTTCGACGTTGTTCACGACCATGAACATCCAATATGACATGCGCATGATGGGCAGCTATAGTCTAGCCTTCTTTTTGCCATGCTTCGCCACGATAGCTCCGATCTTGTCGGTAGTCGCCCACCTACCATCACTAATAGCGCTTTCACCAGGCTTGATAGTATGAAGGACCAGCTCAAGCGCTGTATCTGACACACACTTACGGGATTATAGCGAAGCCAAAGCGCCTTCTTTGTTGGTCTTGGGCAGCCTCCGGTCCGAGCCAAGGAGCTCGCGAGGCTCCTCCAGACCGGCTTCGGGGTCATCTTTCTGTTCATCGGTCTGTTCAGGCGGTACTAATGATGTGCGTCGTTTTTGTTCATTCGTGTGAACCTCCGTGGTATGGGTAGATTCGATGCTCGAGAAGTCTTCCAGCAGCTCTCCCGTTTGTGGAAAAACCACTTCCTTGCCCTGGGTGTTCCCCGGTGCCTTGGAAATCCGGGGCAGGCTGCGTTGGAGGCTCAGACGAAGGTCGACAGTTTCATCAACTTCAGGCAGAAAGGTGTCTCCCGGTGGTGACAGAGGGTAACCGCGACCGGAGGTTGGTGAAGCTGGATGGTCAGCATCGTATTGAGATTGCAACGAGACCTGTTGGGAATGACCATGGTTTGATGTCAGATCGCCAACCGAATCAGAGGATATAAAATCGTTTTGATCGGGAGGTCGTGACCTTTTAAGCTCGATTGGAGGATTCTTAATTGACTAGCGTTAGTGGAGTTGTACGTTGAGCGGTATATGGTAAATAATCTTTACTTCTGTATTTTCACATTGCGCTTTCATTGACGCGGATGCTGCTCGTGGTTTGATATCTTTACCTACCAAGGACTGCGATAACCATTACCCAAGTTCGGACTCGATGGTAGACTACGGAACGAAGACATACCTGCGAACCGTCTCCTCCTCTTTTATTGGTACACTCAGGTTCCGACGCTGGTTTTTGAGGACGTCGTCGCTTCTTAGGCTTCTTTAGCGCAGACAGCGGTAGCAAGGCTGTAGGGAAGAGCTTCCGGGTGTGTATATAGGGTGCTAGCAAGTTTTACACCTGCGTGTGTGCTGTTGTAATCCCTGTACTGGATCTAGTTGAAAAGGATCCCGAGCAATCTTCAAAGATATCAGCCTCGGGAAGCAGATGTCTCCCGGTTTCTGGCGACTGAATGGTTGTCAGCGGTAAACTATAACGCTGCCCGACATCTTCCTACGAAATCCTTGTCGCCCTACTCTAAGGCTTCTACTAGAATACTTTTCTTCTTGTTCTTCGGTCGATTGGGCTGCGAGTATGAAAATTCGCCGGACGTCTTTCGCTTCCGACGAGTAACGTTACGTTGAGGGCGGTGTGTGAGATCAGGAGCGATTGGTGCGTTTAACTTAAGTAGGGTAGAGGCTGAGGCATCGTTCGGATAGCTGCTTGTACAACCTTAACTGATATCCAGATCGGTCCGACTATGGTCAAAATCCATATTATTTACTTGGCTGCTCGTTATTACGTCCTACCCGTCTCGTATTGGTTTATAAGGAGCCTCGTCGCCTGCGTTCTTCTTTATACCTAAAGCCTCGAGAGTGATGATTACATCTCGTGGCTTCAAGTGTGAGTCCGGGACCTTGAGTCCTTGGTTCTCGGAGCTTGTCCGGGTGCGGAGTTGCTCGAGGCACGGCCAGCTTGAAGGTAGATATGCTCTGAGAGCTTGGCTAGATTGCCGAGGCATTCTTTGCTTAGACTTTTCCGGGTATTGAAACGGCGAGCAGCAAGGATCTGGGTTGGTACAACGCCCTAATTAGTATGGATGCGAGACTCGTGGCGAGCGATTCATCGGCGACTTAAAGCCGCGAGGGATCGATACTCGACAACGGCCGTTTTAATTAATCTCTCGAGTTAAGTTATAAGTCTATTATTCGATAAGCTTGGAGTTCTACGGCTCTGAAATCTCCCTGGCCTGGATATATTCCTAGATGATGGTAATATTCAACGTATATTAATCGGTGACTTCTATGTTGACGCGGTGGTTATCTAAGACAGCCTTGCGGGCTATATCCAAGGCTTCTTGTATACTATATACCTGTTATATATCGTCGAGCATTGCCGTAGGTGACTGTAGACTCGCGAAATCCGGGCCGATAGCCTCAGACCTAATAAAGAGAGCCATGCTGTCGCGAGTGGCACTGATGGATACAGCTTAGATAAATAGTGGTTACTAGAATAAGTAGTGAACAGGCGAGGTAGATCGAGAGCGCGGGTACTAAAGGTGAGAAATAGCGGAGAGAGGATAAAGTCGAGTAGAACGATGAGGAAGTGGCAGCCGGCAATTGACTTGATTCTGTTTATTTTCCGGACACTATCCCTAACATGGACCCTAGAATCGTGGTAGGAGATGAGCGAAGCTGCTCCTATTAGGAGAGTGCGATCTAAGGTTATCGCGATTCGAGGACTTATTGTTTGAAGGAATTGCCTCCATCGTAACCACCACCATCGTTGATCTTCGATAGAAAAGGTGCACGCACGCGAAGTCATTCCATTATGGGAGAAGTTCCAGCTTAAAGAGATGAGGAATGAGATGCCTGGGCAAAGGGTTTGATGAAGGCGGGGTATTATACTGCCCCACGCGGCTAAGTACGATAAAGTCGGTCGTAATCTGATTGAGTTATAGACATAGTAGGCTACAAATTAGGAATTATGGAGTAAAGGACTAAAAGTATATCTCCAATCAAATTCATCTTATTCAGACGGTATACGAAGATTACCTCTGCTCATCCAAGTGCATATCGCTGTAGGAATATAACGTGGCGAATCCGAGGGTTGGCTTGCAGTGAGGCGGTACCATTAGAGCAGATTATAATTTAGTAGCTTCTCGACGTTGTAGGTAGATGCTACGTTTGATATTAAGCAATCACTATTCGTCTACGAGATCTCTCCGGCGCAATTATCATCATAACGCCGACCTGGCTAATAAGGCCATCTTCCACTCCCAAGATCCAGGCCTGCCTCGACGGCGAGTGAGCCCCAAGGGAGTGAGCCCCAAGGGAGTGGAGAGGCAGCCAAGTAGTGGCCCGATTATTAGTATAATGATCCCGCAGAGCCACTATAGTCTCCGGAGAAAGTGTTTCAGCAACTGCCCGATACGTGATCGAGATTCGGATAAAACTTCTGATTCGCTAGGCCGGTCGATAGCAGAGCTTGTTGCTCAGCGACGTCGACATTCACGGAGATGAATATAATTGGATATGGTAGTAGCGCTCTAATAAGCCTGAGTATCATTCCGGTTTCCATGGGGTGCCACCTGATTTAAGGGTTCAGCTATCTCGGGCTATCATGTTGGATGGACATTAGAATCAGAGGAGGACGTAGCAATATTTCGAGACGAACTGGTATTCTGCCCTTCATTGGCTATTCGGTTTGAAGGGTTGGCCATCTTGGGCTCTGGTCGTATTGCCAGAAGGTCTCGTGGAACCATCATAGGGACTAAAAAAGGGGTCATGCTCATTTCAGGAGCTACCTTGAATGATACTTAAGGCGTGTTGATGATATCGATGAGCATGGAACAATCAATATAGAAGTTTGCTCTTTGAGGGTATCACTAGCCAAAGACCTATGGCGTGGCTGCAGAAGATTCTGGACMGCAAGAAGTCCAGCCTAGCCGACCCCACGAGTCCAAAATCTAACTTTGGACCCGTGATCCAGCCATCTCCGCCATCACCTCCAACGCGCCCTTGCTTAACCTCTTTCCCCTGTCTTATCATCAGATTCAATCCACCCAAGCACGAGCCCAATCCCGTAGCGGGGCATCACAAATACTACTCCGAAATCGCAGTAGTAGACCATGCCGCGGATAAAGTCACCTGGTCTTTCTCGACGTACAAAGTTCTTCAAACGGCACGCATGTACTCCGATTGATTAGGCAAAGGCTTTCTCTTAGAGTGATTAATATACCTTGGAGTTATCTAATTACATGTACGTCAGCTATAGAGGCGAAGCTGAGCAGAAGGACAACAACTCTGGGTCCAGAATCAAATTTTGGACCTATAATTCCGCTACCGCCGCTTAGCTGGTGCGATTATATAATACTTTTGAATAGATTTTTGTAGGTAGCAGAGGGTGTAAGTATTGCTTTTCGATGCTAAATACGATATATAGTATCGTATTCGCAATGGCGTTGGATTCGCAGTAGCATTTGATCTAGTAGAAGAGTTTTCCTGATAATTTAAAAGGATACGGAGGATAGTATCAAAAGTCCAGAATATAAGCTAGTTTTTAGCGCCGGAGAAGAGTTTTTATCCTACTAGTAATTAGTTAGCAAAAACCAACTTATCTCTTTGTTTTCAACTCCCTTTTATCTATATTGCTTGCCTGTATACGTTTTTTGAAGCTATATAGAACTTATAGCGCTACCTAAGCCTATTTCCGCCCGCTAAATATATTCCGCCGGCTAATACGTGCAAGCGCTAACTCTTCTATAGTATAGCTTGCAGTAAATCGAGGTTGCGAATACTATAGGCCTAATATAAAGTACTATTAATAAGATAATAAAAAGAGCGAAAGAGCGAGGATAAAAACCTGAAGCTAAGCCTATTATAGAGTTAGAATAAATAGTAGATATAGCTCGTATAAATCGTTTATATACTTTATTAGAAGAAAAATAAGCGGAATTTATTTAAAAAATAGAGAATAGTATTAGAAATAAATATAAGCTTTTTACCGCTATAATAAGGTATTCTTTTAGAATTTCTAATTTAACTATACGCAGGATTCTAGTAAAATTAGGCTTTTATATATATAAGCGAACTATAAAACCTATTTTAACAGAGGTAATAAAAATAGCTCGCTTAATATTCGCCGAAATATACGTTTATTAGACTCTAAAAAATTAGAAGGCTATTATTTAGTTAAATAAAACCAGTATTATTTTAGGTATACGGTAAGATAGGATATATATTTAACGGCGTGTAAATAAATTCGTTAAACTATTAATTATTTACTATCGGTAGAAAGATACTATAGAATTTATATTCTGGGGTTGCTTTTCCTATAATAAAAAAGGGCTATGTTATATTTAGAAGCCTGAAACAAAAGTAGAGCGGAACGAAGCTGGAGATTACCTATAAAAAATTAATAATATTCTCGAAACTGAAGCTAAAGAATAATAGGAGTTGATTATAGTAATACGCCGTATAGGTCTGCGTAATATAAATAGTAAGAAGCCTAAATAGTGCTAGAATAAAAAAAATAGAAAGGTGGTATAAGAGGGTAAAGAAAGTATCGATTAGTAGCGTTATTAGAAAAAAATACTAGTTTTTAAGCTTATTCTATTCGCTTAAAAATACTAAAAAATATATTCCGATACTATTATTTAAAAAAATAAGACGCCGGTATATAATTCTAAATATTAGAATTAGATCTAGATAAATACTGGCGTTTTACATCTACTTTAGATTGGAAATTTACCGGATCTTAACGCTATTAAGCTTTACTAGCCGTGGATAAAGTAAATAACTATTTAAAAGGGTGCTCCGAGGATAAAGAAGGATATAGAATAGGTCTAGTTATACTACTAAAATAAGTAATTAGACTAGAAACGTATCTAGGGTTAGATTAAGCGTATACCAAGGTATATCCAGGAAATTATCCGATTAGGCGGCGGCAACGAATATTATAAGGGCCGTATAGGCGATAAAGGTATAGATATCAGGCTATATAATTCGTTAAAAAGAAAAAGGCGTTATACGCAGCAAAAGGCGTAAATATAGGTAGATATAGAATAGTTAATAGTGGTTAGATAAATTTAGTTATAAAATTTACCCCTGTAGGGTATGAGCCCTAGCTTCTTGGCGGCATTAGTGCATATTCTGGACTTTTGATGCCATCCTCCGTACAGGACTAGTACTCCGTGGACAGTCGTATATCGCATGACGAACACTCATCTGATTCAGTTACATACGAACTACCTGACATGCACAGTATGAAGCCAAATCCCATGCGCAATCGTCTAGTCCTCTCTGATAATTGATTTTCCGTTCTCTGACAACGGGAACTGTGGTCCCGTCGTAGCCTCGCAGATAACATCGATGAAATCCCTGACTATGGCTGTCGAACACTTGCACTGCTGTATCCCTTTACTAACCGTCCACATCTGTCTTTCCAGATTCTGGACGACTTCTTCAATCCCATCACAGATCCCTTCTCTTCGTTCTAGCTCCTGCTGGGCTTCTTTGGCGTCTTCTTCGGCTCTTTTGGCTTCCTCCTCATAGCCCAGAGCTAGATTATAAGCCGGTGTCATCGCTTCTTTGACCTCATCCTCCAGTTTATCCTGCTCGAAAACATTCAACACCCTGCTATGTTTGTCCGCMTTCATATTCGCGGCACCTTTCGTCCTCTCTGCTGCCTCCGCGGCCTCCTTTGCTTCTTCATGCCTGCGTTGAGCATATGCCAACTTAGCTTGTTTACCGACTAGCGATACTTTCACCTCGCCGGCATCGTGAGTCGCACGGTCGATGGCTTCTTGCTGAAGGGTTTGCGCGCAAGCCAATTTCGCCAGAAATTCTCGATACGCGGCTTTGGTGAAGGCTTGGAGGGCTTCGTCGGCTGCGGTAATTGATAACGTGGACACGTCTGGCACTGGGGCTGATGGGATATCTGAATCGGCTTGGGTTGATTCGTTCTCGCTTCGGAGGGACGCTCGAGGCTCTACATCTCCCCGGAAAGAATCGACAAAGTTGTTCATGGTGGTATCGTCGTGAAGATCCAGGAAACTGTCGATCCCTTCATCCAATGGTGGTACTGCATGACGCCCTTGTTCTGGACTCTGTCTCTTGTTAGCTTCAAAGAAGGGTCGTTGAAGGGGTCCTCACTCTGGCGGATTCAATGCTGGCTCTTCCGACTGAACTCTCTTGTCCGATTGAACTCTCTTGTCCAATTGCGTTCTCTTCTCCGATTGCACTCTCTTGTCCGATTGAACTTGCTTGTCCGATTGGACTCTCTCGTCCGACTAAACTCCCTCGAATCATTTCAAGCCGTGGGTGCTTGGTGGAAGGTTCGGAATCCGAAACTACACTGCCTCCTCGCTTCCTTGTGACACTGCCTCCTCGCGTCCTCGTCTCTGGTTCCAGCCTCTTATTCAACTGGAGGACATCGGCCCTGCTGAGCGTTTTTCGTCGGCTTTTCCCTGAATGCGCTGGCTCAGCGATACGCTTGGTGATTATGTCCATTATTGCAGCCTCCGTCTCTGCAAGTGTGTGGTGCTCTGCAAGTGAAGCCAAGATCTCGAGGGTGGAATGTCCGAGGTCTTTGGTTAACGGTTCCAAGAAATCCGGAAGGAGCTTTTCGTAGTCGATATGCCACGCCTGTTGGATGCGCTCGCGACAGGATCGGATCCTAGCCAGGTTCTTAGTCGCTACGATAGACTGACTGATTCGCCGAGTCTGGAGACTGTGATATGCTTGAGCGGCTGAATGCCACGCCGCTTGCGTTTCGGGAGTAAGGGAGGTGTTTTCGACGGGATATCGCCACAAGAACTCCGAAAGTTCTAGGTCGGAAGGGTTCGTGTAGGCGTTGCGTACGAACGTCAGCCAAACGTGTTGTCGATCAGTGAGATTTTCGATGGCATCAAGCGCTTCCTGGGCGGCTTTGATTTGCATCTGGGAGGGGCTTGGTAGTGTTGCTGCGTTGCGACTGAGTGACGATGCTGCCTTCGTTTTCCCTGTCCTCGAGCAAGCGGTGGTACATGTCGCAGGCGTAGCGGGGATAGGGTTAGACACCATGGGGAACACTGGATGTGATCAAAGAGGAATGACGGGATTCAGCGCACACCCTAGGAGCATAGCTGTCGTGAGTCCTGCTAGCAAGCACCTTAATAGCCTGAGTTAGGAACCAGAAGGCGGATGGTCGCGGCAAACAGCATGGTGGTCATCTTAGATATAGGAGGGACGAGTGCTGTATAGTAACTGAGTAGGGAAGGGCAATCCACAGAATCAGCAAAGCGTCAAAGACCCACCAGGACGGGCCTGATAGATGCGCGCCCCCTGAGTTTTGAAGTCTACCCTCCAGATTTAGAACAACGATTTGGCATAATCAGTAAGGTATGGCTGAAGTTTCTCTAAAGCGTGGTGGAAGCATTTCAACAGTACGATGTGCCAAGGTGGAGCATGCGTCAGTGCCTAGCCGGATTAAGCCTAGTGCTACGGACCTTTTTCACGTGACCGACAAATTCCTTCTTTGCCCTCACCGATATCGATGAGGTATCCAAACACATTCTGACTTAACAGCGACACCATTATTCATGCGAAACGCCCTGTATGTGGATACTGTAACCGCCACACTTTAGTTGCGTTGAAATCAAGGCAGCCAGGTTCATTTATTGCGCTTCTATGTAGAGCAGCTCCCTCCTATGGGTCCTCCCCATCGCTCAATTCAAATACGATCGTGCACAGCCAATGGTATCTATGGAGGATCAAAGTCATCAGTCCATGCTAGACAACAGAATTTGCAATGATTGAAGTTGTCGTCAACTCGCGAGAGTATATTTAAGTCTCCTCCTGCTCATGCTGTAGCCTTCAAAATTCCTTTGGTATCTCTTCCCCATCTTGGGCGCTAGCTCATGCTCCCGAGCCCCTTCGATTCTCCTTGGCTCACAGAGTTGTCCATGCCCCTTCGCCTCTCCCAGACTCCCCAGCGCCTCAAGGTCCTCTTACCATTACCACTGTCTCCACTCTCTTCTCCGCCACACCCCTCTCCTTTCCCCCTTTAGCCTCGCCTCTGCCACCCCCAGCCGCTTTCACGATCCTTTGCTTCCTACCACTGCCAGTATCACCACCACTACGACGAGCAGCAAAGCGGTACGGTTGGGGACGCCCTTGAGGTCATGAGTTGAACCTGCCGCCGGCGCGACAATGGAGAGCTCTGGCGACGCTTACACAAAGTAGCAAGGAGGGAGTGGGGAAGGAGCAGACGTCGGGCCGCGGTTGAAAGGCCATATAGGAGCTCTGCCTGTCATTTACACCGTACTAATGAAAAAACCGCTCCCTGCCACTGCACGCTCATCATCTGCAAATAACTCAATACGCTCGCTGCCGGAGAGGCACCCTTTTACAGTCATAGCATGCTCACGCCTGAGAAGAATTGTTCGAACAGAGCGTGTATGATTCGCGGTGCAAAGCTCGACCGAGCATCTCATCAGCAATAGATAGATCATTCAGTACCTGAATCTAGAAGAACTGACTAAGCGTACACAAGCGGTTTTTCTCAAAGGGTGTCTACCCTCGAAGACTGGCGGCAGATCAACCTTCGGCTTCCCCAGTAACTCAATATTCCTGCCTTTTAGATCGGTCGTGGAACTGCAATAATAATGGGAACAGGTTTGAGACGCGACACGCCTGCGTGGGTGGTTAGGTGGCGGAAGTTGCGGAATCACTGGTCCAGAATCAGATTTTGGACCGGTTGAGGGCCTTAACGGACTTGGCGCCGAAGTATACTACAGCAGCCGTGGGCGGAACGTACCTCCGGTATACTATACTTTGACAGTAGCTGATAAATAGTGAGACTATTATAGATATTTAATGCAGAGCTACTTTATAAATTTTATTATAAAAAAACCACGAAGTTTTAAATAATATATAAAAAATTTATTAGTTGGTAAATCTTTAAAATATTAAGTTTGCGGAGTAGTTACCAGCCGTATTATATATCTTATAATTAGTCCGTTGCGTATTATACAGTCTAATAAGGGTGAATATTATAAAATAAATTATAGAGGTAATAGAATAACTGATCTATAATAAGATATTGGACCGGTGGTCCTTAGCGGTCCAAAATAAGATTTTGGACCCGTTATCTCGTTTATTCCGTCTTTTTCTTTATAACTTATAGCTTGTATTGAATATATCTATTATTAAGTACAAAATATAACCGTATTATTTTTTAATTTATTTATCTACTATATATAAACCTTCGGGAATAAATACTTAAAAATTACTATTATATATAATATTATAGTTATTATTAAAATAATAAATAGTAATAATATTCGGATTATATACGATATTAAAAATTATAAAGACTGCGGACGATTTAAAAAGCTTAAATATCCTTTTAAAAAAAATTGTAAATAATAATAATATTTATCGCAATTACCCGTTATAGTATAATAACGATCTCCAGATATTCGTTTAGGGCGTATAATAATATCGAAGTCCTGCAATTCCTATTTTTAAAACGACCTAATTTTAAAATTATATATATTATCTTTAAAAGGATAAGATTATAAATTTAAAATATACTCTAGTAAATATTTATATTAAAGGAAATATCGAAGCGATAAATACTTTTAATTAAATATATCGAAATTATAATATATTTTTATTAGATATAACTTTAATAAATCTATTATAAGTTGGTCGGAATTATTATAAAGTTCCAAAAATATCCTATAATAGATTTTAGAATTTTTAGCGTTTATAAAATTCTAAAAAATATTTAATATCGAGAATAATAATACTAATATACCTATTTTAGTAGCAAAATAATTATTTTCTCCTAGCTACTATAGCTATTTTATCTGCTAAATCGTCTATTATTTATTACAATAATTATAAAGCTATTTATATCGAATTTTTTACTAATATTAATAATTAGGTCGGTTCCTTCTACTTCCTCCCTTTTTTTCTCCTCCTTTCCGACCTATATCGCCGCCTACCCTAATACCTTACCACGTTATCGATATTTTTTACTATTCGAAAGCTAAAAGGCTTTTATAAGCTTACTAACGGTTTAACGCTATTATTAAATAGCTTAAACTAGGTATATCTACTATTTATCGATATAAAAGCCGGATTTTAGTATATAAAACTCTCGAGCTTTAATAATTAATAAAAAAAAATCGGTTTAAAAAGCTATATACCGCGGCGATAAAAAATTTAATAAAATTTCGTTAATAGTATTTATAAATTTTTTTAAATAAAATAGTTATTTTTATTAAATAAAAGTAAAATATCCGTTATAATATTAATTTAATATTTTATATTTTAAAAACCGAAAATATAAATAGGTATAAAAATTAGTATATTAGACTTTTAAATTAGCTATTATATATCGAATAGTAAGAATTTATATTCGATATTATTGCTAATTAGCTAGTTTTTATTCACGAGTTAATATTTAAATAGTAAAACAGTTAATATTATATAATTTATAAATCTATTAAATATAAACTTTAATAATAGAATAATATAAATTAGGATAATATATAAAATATTTTATCTATTTATACTATCGATAAATATCTATTATATATAAATATTAAAAAAAGCTTTTATAATATTAATAAATTTATAGTTTAGATTTAAAATTAGCTATTATTTTATTATAATATTTAATTAAAAGAGTATAGTATTATTTATTTTAATAATTTTAACTTATATTATAACTATCGCGTTTATAAAATTATTAAAGTAAAAAATTATTTAATTAAATTTCTATTTTTTTATTTATTAAATTATAATTCTATTAAATTTACCTTTAATATATTAAAAGCCTAAATAAAAAAATATTTTAAATATATATAACCTTATTTTTAAAATAACTTCGATAAATTTTTAAAATATATAATTAAATAAAACGAGTATAATAGATATATAATAGTATATTTTTATTATAATACTAGCGAGTATAAATTTAAAAGCGATTTTAAAATATTTTAAACGAAATTATAGACTATAATAATAAAATATAGCTAGAAAAATATAAAATAATAGCTTAATTTATATAAAAATTTTTTATYTATTTTTTAAATATAAAAAATCTATTATTATAACGTATTTTATATATTTAATACGCTAGTTTAAACTCTATTTATTATATATTTTTAAAATAATAAATATCTATTTTAAAACTTTATACTAATCTATTAAATAAACCTACTTTTATCGCTATATTATAAAGTTTATATAATATATTTAATATTTTTTTTAAATTTTTTATAATCTATATTTAATTATTAATTATATTTTTTATTTTATTTAAATATAGTTTAATATTTTTATTTATTATATTATTTTTTTTTTATATTTAAAAATTATTTAATACTCGCTTATTTTCTAATATAATCAAGCTTAATTTCCAAGAAAACTCCGTTAAAAAAGCTAAAAGCTCCGCTAAAAAAACTAAAAATAAAATTAAAAAATAAATTATAAAAAATACTAATTTTATCGCTATTAAAAAAGGTAAATATATAAATAAAAGTAGATTCGGTATATATAATAATAATATAAATTATATAAATTAAAGTATTTATTACTAATAAATAAATTTTAATTAATTACTAATACTTTATATTAATAAAAACTTCGTTTATTATATTTAATAATCTATTATATATTTTATTCGTTCCTTTTATTTTTATTTTTTTATTTTATATTTTTCTATTTTTATATCCTTTAAAGCTTTAGTAAAAAATACTTTATATATAATATTTATAAAACTTTATTTCGTATAAAAATATTTATAAAAGAGATATAAAAATAATTTATTTAAAATACTAGCTTTTTTTTATATAATAGCTTTAGCCTATTATTCTTTTTAAATAATATTGAAACTATAGTATTAATTATTATATATAACGAAATAAAAGTCTTTTAAATAGTTTTTATAATAATTATTAGTATAATTCTATTAATTAAATAATTTCTATATATAAATATTTATAGTTTCGTTTTAATTATATTATTCGGTTTATTACTCCTCTAATTAAATAGTATAAATTCTTTATTAAATTTAATATAAACGGAATTTTATTTATATTAATAGATATTATAATAAAATTTTAAAAAATAATTATTTTAACCTTTTTATTAAAGTATTTAACGATAATATTTATAGTATACTCGATATATTTTAACTATTATTTATTTAATATCGTATTAATTCTTTAATACTAGCTATTTTAATTAAATATAAAGTTTAAATTAATACGTTAATATATAAATTTAAAATATTATAATTTAATTTAAATTAACAATTTATATTTATTATTAAATTTTTTATTTTTTAATACTTTAATAAATTTTTCTTTAAATATATTAATATCGAATTAATTATAGTTTTATTTTTTTTTATTAATCTTATTTATTTATTATAATTTATAATCTAACCTAAATTTAATTTTAAAAACTAGTTTAATATTAAATAAATAAAATCCGTTTTATTATTAATTTAATACTTTATTTTTACGGTTTTTATTTTTAATTATTTCTTTATAATTAACTAGAATTTTACTTTTATTTAAAATATTATTCTTGCTCGAAATAGATTAATTAGTAGAGAAATACTCCGGTTCGGTATCCTTTTATATAAACCAGCGAATTCCTTTATATTGTTCTCTTTTTATTTTTAAAATTTATTCCTTTTTATCCTGCTCTACTATTATACGAGCTTTTTTTTTTTTTTTTTCGCGATAACGACGTTCTTCTTTTTCTTCTTCTTGCCTGCGGCAGCGTTTTTTTTCCTCTCTTCTATAGCGGGCAGCGATTTCTCGATTCTAAAAAGCGATAAACTCTGTATTCCGTTTCGCGGTAATTCGAGTTTTTTCTACTATTTTATTCGCTACTATTTACCTATTATTATCTATAATAATAGTTTATTATTTACTTTTTACTTTTATTAATATATTTTACTTAATTTTCTATCGTTTTTTTATTTATATTTAGACGGTATATAATATTTATATTTTTAATTAATATTTAGCCTTTTTTTTATAAACTTAAACTCTAATTTTTATAATATAAAGTACTATATAACTAGACCCCTATTATTATTTAATCGAAATAGAAAGGATTAAATAATATATATTTTTAAAATTTTTTTTTCTTTTTACTCTAATATTAATACTAGTACTATTAATTTTAATAATTATATTATTAAATTTATTAATTAATTTTAAAAATTAAGCTTTTTTAATAGGCGTTTATAAATAGATATTTTTAATAGATAAATTAAAAGTAGTACTAAAAACCGCGGAGGTAAAATTTATAATATTTATAGAATTTTAAATTCGATAAATTATAATAAAAAAAACTAGATAATTTTATAATTAAATAAAAAAACGGCTTAAAATTAATTTAAAAATAGTTTATTAATAGTTATAAATATAAAAAAATAAAAAAAATAAAAAAAAAAAATATAATAAAAAAAAAATAGTATTAAAAACTATTAAACTCTATAATTATATTTTTAAATTTTTATTTTAAAAACTACTAATATATTAATATTAAATTAAATTAAATTATTTTTAATTTATTTTATAATATTTAATTAGCTTTATAAATTATATAAATTATAAATTATAATTATTTATATTTAATATAAAAATCTACTATAAAAACGCGTTTTATTTTAATATATATAAAATTCTATAGAAATACTCGAACTAAATAAATAGTAGAGATTTTAGATTTTTTTAAAGATTTTATAATATATAACTATTTTATTTTATAAACTATACTTTTAATAAATAATATTATTTACGGATTTTATAATACTTAATTTAAATATTCGAATATATTTTAAATTATATATTTTAGTTAAATATTAATTAAGTTATAATCTATATAAAAATAGGTAAATATTTTAATATTATTTAGCACTAAATTTTCTTTTTAATATTTTCTTTTATTATTATACTATTTTTTACTTATATATAAATAGAAATATTTTAGAATTAATAGTTAAAATAAATTTTAAACTAATTAAATTATTTATATAAAACGAATTTCTTTTTATTTAAATTTAATATTTAGAATTCTTTTATTCTTTTATAGAGTTTCAAAGTTTTATTTAATAATTTATCTACTACTATTTATTATTCCACCTCCTACTACTTATTATTTATTTTTAATTCTATAATATAAAGCTTTCCAGCGTCTAGATATATTTTTTCTATCTATTTTATTTTATATAATATTTTATATAGTAGTATTTAGCCTTTTATTTATATATTAGTAAAATATATTAACTATTTTATAAAAATATTACTATAATTCGATATTTATATTTATATATATATTAACTTTAAATTACTACTTTTTAAACTATTATAATCGCGTATACTAACTTTAAATTACTATTTTTTAAACTATTATAATCGCTTTCTACTATAATATTTTAAAAAAAGGAGCGAAGTAAAAAAAAATAAATAATATTACTATTACTAATATTAAATATTATTTAAATTACTTCGAATAATATTTAATACAACAATATCTATTAAAAATCGAACTCGAGCCTTATATATTAGTATATATATATTTTTCTACTCGATTATAGAAGTTATTATATTATTTTAACCGTTATTATTATATATTAATTACTTAAAGTAGACTTATATATTTTATAATATAATTATTATTAAAAATATAGTTTAATTTAAAGCTATTATAAAATATAACCGATAATAGTAATATAAATAAAAATAATAAGTATAATATAAATTTATATCTATATATTATATTCTAGCTAATATTATATTATTAATATAGTTATATAATTTAATAATTTAGTTTTTTAAGTAGTATTTAATATAAAAGCGAGTATATTTTTTTAAACGCGTTTATTTTTATTATATATTTTAATTCTATATAATAAACTTATTCTAATAAAACGGAGGTTAAATATATTATAATATATATAAATAAAGGTTTAAATTCTTTAAATATTTTTTTTTAACCGGTCGGATTTTTTTTATAAATATAGAATAATTTTATAAATATAAATATTATAATTTAATTTAAAACTATAATAGAATATTAATAATAATATTATTATAATTTAATTCGAATTTAACACGGTATAAATTAAAATTACTTTTATATATTATATTATAGCTAACGTATTTTTATTAATAACCGCGTAATCTAATCTTTTAAATATTATTTAATATATAAAGTCCTCCGTTATCCTTTTTTTTAAAAAAAAATAAAGCGCTATTATTAAAAGATAAATAAATAATTATTAGGCTTTTATTTTCTCTTTTAATTAAATTTTAAATTAGCAATTTAATCGAAAAAAAAACGTATAAATAGAAGTTCAATTTTTTTTAATTTTTTTTTACTAGTTAGGTTTCTTTTATATATATAATACGGATTTATAAATAAAACTTGAATAAAGTTTTATAAATATAAATTTATATAATAACTTCGAATATTATAATTTAATTTAAAACTATAATAAAGTACTAATAATAAAATTATTATTATTTAATTTAAAAAAAAGTCTATAATATAAATTAAATACCCCTATCTATTATATTATAGCTAATATATTTTTAATAATAGCCTTATAATCTAATTTTTCGAGTATTATTTAATATATAAAGCTTTTTTTTTTTTTTTAAAAAAAAATAGAATATTATTATTAAAAAATAGATAAATAATTATTTTATTTATATTTTTACCTTTTTTTAATTTTTAAATTAGCGGTTAAACTGGAAAATAAACGGGGGTTTAACCCCTTTAAATATTTTTTTACCGATTGGATTTCTTTTATATATATAAAATAGATTTATAAATAAAACTTAAATAAAACTTTATAGATATAAGTTTAACTAAAAAATAGTTATAAAGAATAAATTATAATAGAAGTTAATAAAACTATAAATTAATACTAGTATATATTTAAATAATATAATAGAATTTAGAAAAAACTATACTAGAAATCCTATATATAATATATATATACGGTTTTATAATTATTATAATAGGCGATTTAGCAGATATAATAGTTATAGTAGCTAGGAGAAAATAATTATTTTGCTATTAAAATAGGTGTGTTAGTGTTATTATTCTCGATGCCAAGCATTCTCTAGAGTTTCGTGAACGCTAACTCGCCTATTCCTGCCTTCTTTGTCGGACTTTCGCGCCAAGCAATTTTCAAAAGCAAGTGAACGCGATAACAGACTACTTCTTGTCGATTTCTCTCTTTCATCCAACGTCTCTACAAACCACATATCCAGCATATCGTGATTTCGACATTCAACCTATGACTTTCGAGAGTCTGGTTTGACTCTGCGAAGAAGTCTGTTAGATGATCAGGAGCGTAACATCGTTCAAAATCTATATTTCGAGCAGGCACCTGAAGACCTTCAGTCGTCTCCGTGAGGAAACACATGGAAAAACAGGGCTCCAAATATCAACTACATTCAATTAGTCTGTCAAAACCAGAGTGAAGTTTTGTGCTGAGAGAACGGAATGGATCAGGACTTCACTGCACGCAACATGTCTTCACCTCCATCTTCATCTACGCCTCGCGAACTAAATTTAGATCCTTTACTGTCTTCTTCCTCTACTCCTCTTGAACAAGAAGAGTCTCGCCTCAGGTCACGATCACTATCATCCCTTCAGTGTACGCCTGGTCTATCTCTACTAGAGACCAGCAGTGGTCGTGAAACCAAATCTGCTTCAGCATCTCCCTCACCTATTGATGTGGCTACGTTCTCACGAAACAGCCCTGATATTTATCAAATTCAACGATCTAGCACCGATATTTCTGAACGTCAAATACATCATCACCATCCTTTCCCTTCCGATCCGTCTTCGCAGTCTTTCGCAGCCACGCGGATTCAAGGAGATCCAAAGCTATCATACAGTAAACAAAGAAGTCGGCAAATTACTCGCATCATCAATGCCACGTATGCAAGGTGTCGTGGTGAAGCTCTAGACGAATACTCCAGGTTACAATCAACTTTATTTGCTAGTGACGATGCACACAGCTAATTATTCCAGTAACCTGGCTTTCCCCGTTTACAAGACTCGCAATACTTTCCTCATCCCAGCTACTCATTCAGACTTTGCAGCCTTGAAAAGAAATATACACAAGACCGACGCAGCATACGTAAACGTTGCCTACAAGAAGGTATTGAATCTACCAGACCATCCTAATACCAGAAAGTGCATCCATATCACAATGCCCTCGGTGGGCCATGAGGTCCTTAGTGATTGTGCGGCGGAGATCCACGCGGAGTTGGCCTTGGCGCAATGGTCACACGATGGAAAGAAGATTAAGATGTTGAAATCAGGTTCTGCTGGTAAGTAGTACCACAGCGAATAGAATCTTATGATTAATAAAAGTCTCCGAATTAGTCTGCACCCTAAGACGACCTGGCAAGAACGACTACAAGGCCTTACCTGACCAGTCGATTATGGTCACTGGTGCTGTCTTTCCGTTCCTTGTAGTAGAGACGGGCGTACGCCAGCCTTGGGGAGGATCAACAGGACTTCGTACCAAAATCCACCGTTGGGTTCAAGGCGGGAAGGGGCACCTCAAGATAATCGTGGTACTGGAGCTTCGAGGGACACGTCCAGAATTCAAAGTTCTAGCTAGTGTGTACAAGGTGAATAAGGAGGCCAGCACGGATGTCCCCGGCAATTGGCACTTGGCCAAGGAAACATTGCACGACAGAACAGAAATCTACCCAAACAAGTCGACGGAATCTTTTGAGATCAGCCTGGCGGATATCCTACCTAGAGATGTTCACCGAGGCCCCTTAATGTACGACCAAAAGATCTTCATTCAATTAGGATCGTTTTTCAGTCGATGTTTTTCCGTTGTCCACCATCTAAACTCAGTACAGCTAGAAGGCGGTATCAGCCCCACGCATTCTGACCAAGAAGATATTCCTACCCCTGAGAATTCGGACGAAGAGACGATCGAGACTGAGAGCGAGGAAGAAGTAGATGATTGGGAAGGAGATCCGTCCTTTAACGACGATGACGGAGAACCTTCTTGTGACTGGCAATATGACGAGAACTAGCTCGTCTTCGGAGAACCACTGAAGCAGTAATTAGGACATCTGATGAAAATTAAAGCAATGCTTAGAACTTCATATAGTAGAAAACAAATCTGCATTTCATCCACATGCAGATCTTCTATGACAAATGCTTTATTGACACGCAATTTCATCGAAGTCTTTCCACCCCTTCGCCATCGACGAATGCGCCCTTGACCTATGATCCACAGTGCTCCAATTCTCATTCTAGGACGATCGAAGCCAGAACGATATGAGGCGAAGGTACAGTATGCGCTCCGACGACTCCACACTATATGAAAACTGAAAATATGTGATAGTAAAACCTTCACCTCTGTTACCTACAACCCGAATTTGTATCCCCTCTTACAACGGCTGAATCACACGTCGGACCCGTATCTGCAGTTTGCTCTCATTGGAGCTACTTTTACAATGTTGCATTCTGAACAACGATTTCTTAATTCAATCAATATTGCATATTACGGTTTCGATCATGGAAAACTTTCCTACCATGCTTGGAATATCCTTCGGCGATGTCTTCTTGCGAAATTTCCATGCAGCACTGACGTCGTTTCGGATCTTCGTCCCTTATCTAAAATCTCTCAAGTATATTCTCACGGTGGTTATTCTTTGCAGCAGGTCTAATAGAAACTCTTGACCTTGCTCAGATATAGGGCTTGACACCATATCTCATTCAAATCATAGGAATACACGCTCGCTCTAGACCGTGATTGCAGGAAGTGAGCTTCTTAAAGCCCATAGGGAAAATCTACAAGAAGAAGAAGAAACAGGTGGCAAATGAGGATAGCGGTAATTGGCGAGGACGAAATGCGGTGCCGGAGGCTTCGGCTGAAGGAATAGCTCTTCCTAGTGCTTTTGTTGCCGCTGCAGCTTGATCCGACCTCTATTTTCATTCTTCCTCTTTCATTTCTTCTTGCTTTTTTTCTTCTTATATTGAGCTGCCGCCGTGTGTATTGCCACGAGGAATTCTGGCATGGCAGCAGCAATACTGGATGTTGGTGCCGCTGCATCCGCCATCCGTGTCTTCATCTGGCTCTTCTTCTTCTTTCTCCCTCTTATCTCCATCTCCCGCTTCTGCCAAAATTTTCAACAACGCAACACGAACTGATGGGCGGAGGGGATAAATGAATGAAAAGAAGAAAGAAAATTAAAGCGGAGTCAGATAAAGACATGAACTTTGGTCTACATAACACTTTTCTAGTACCGCCGCAGCTATACAGCTACCCTAGTCTTTATCTAACTCCTTTATTTTCTTCTTCCTACTTTTCTTCAGTTGCGGCTTCCGCCACAACCACTGATACGACAGCTCCCCCGGCAGAACTTTTATTCAGAGACACAGTATTTACGTCCTTCTTTTTCGGAGCAGAGGTAGAGGCGATAGGGGAAGGAAAGAAGAAAAAAGAAAAGGCTTAGAATAAAGACATGGGCTTCGGTCTATACATCGCTCGTTGGTGCCGATACAGCTCCCGTGCTACCTATGTCTTCATCAGAACCCTCTCTTTCCTCCTGATCCATTTCTTCGGCTTTCACTTCCACCATTGCCACCGATGCTGCTGCAGCTAATTGGTGAAAAGAAGAAAGAAGAAGAAAAAAAAAAAAAAAAGAAAGGAAGCAGATATATATATTCCGTTCGGTTCAGCCACCGCCTGTTGGTGCCGCTGCAGAATACTTACTAAAATCGATATTCAGCAGTATATCTTTTGCAGCCTTTCCTTCCGAAGTTTTAGCGGGGGCGGCGATAGCCGAGCCGGTAGCTAAAGAAGAAAAAATGGAGTCAGACGAAGACGTATCTTCTATTTAATTTAATTTAGCGGGAGAACTATAGCGATGCTAATAGGAGGAGCTAGTGCCGTAGTATCTTCGGCTCTGACGAGCAAAATTGTCCTTATTGATTCGACATCATCGGTGCTCATTCAGAAATGTGTCTTTTACATCTTTTCCTCTCAAAATCGAGACGGAGGCAGAGACGGCAGATGAAGGGCAAAGAAAAGAAGGAAGGAGGAAAATAAGGAGTTAGATGAAGACATCGGTTTCAGTTCACTCCAGTAGGCAGGGAACCCGCAGAGGCATCGGATGAAGGAGCTAGGTTCGCAATATCTTCAGGTCCAGCGAAATAAACCACCCACATTGATTGGGCATTTTCAGCGATCATTTAGAAGCATATCTTTCACGTCTTTCCCTTTCATCGGCGCAGTTGAAGAAGAAGAGAAAGAGGATTCAGACGGAGACATGAGCTTTGGTAGTGGGAGAATTAGGATTAAATGGCTGAAGTAAAGATCTATATCTGAGTTCTGGGTTAACTTATGGCGCAGAGAGGAGAACACATGGAACGTCTTACAGCCGGCTGCCAAAATGATGGAGGTATGGCTCAATTGAAAGGCGTCACTTTGACGATATAAGTAAGAACGATACCTGGGTCCTAGCGCCCATCGACCCTTCCACGCGCTGTAAATCTCGCTGCTCTCTCCTCTATGACCTCGCTCTTCTTCGTTCCTCTTCCGTCGCTTCTTTCTGCTGATACCACCGGTCTGAGATTTGCCTGTATTGCGCTTTGAACTATTATCTGATAGAGGAGACGTCGACTTCGATAATAGCAGAGATGGTGGAAGTAGTTCGGCGGAGGATTTGTTTAAATTCTTTACGACTAATCGCTTGAGAACTTGCTTCAATATCTGCTTGGGTAGTTTCTTAGATACTCGCTTAAGAAGCTTGTCGAGAAGTTGAAGGTGGTATTGGTTGAAAGCCTGTTGGAGGAGTAGTCGAAAACCTCGATTGAAGATAATTTAGATGAGAATGATGATTAGGTTTCTAAATAGAGAATAAATAATCAATGTCCAATTTGCAGCTAGTTGAAGTATCAGATGAGCTAATTTAATCTCCATAAAATCCCGAGTGTTTCCTCGTCTACCTTCTATAGCGAGTTTGTACTATCAGCAAGTGAAACAATTGTCTCGATAGTAAGATCTTGAAACGGCACGAAGTAAAGAGGTGAGATTGACTTGGATGGAAGCGGAATTGAGGAGTGCTCATGTGGACGAATGTGTTGTTTGGGGATGGAACAGAGATGTGATGACAGGAACTTTGCCGCTCTTCCGGACCCCAGGAAAGTTCCTTGAATCTGCTCCAGAGCCCGGTCATAGTAGATGTGAGTTGATTTTGTAAGATACCAGAAGGGTGCTTCCACCGGTGCGCCCTCATCGATCCCATCGTTCATCGTGGACGCGTCCTTTTCATAGCCAGACCACTCGATTATTCTACTAAATTCCTCATCAGCGCATACATACTCCCCGTGGCTGTCTCGCTCATCCGTCCCGCCTACTCATCCTCGATGGTATTGATAATTCTCGTACTCTTCTTTATATTGCACCCTGAATCCCACCGCGTTGACCGGACTTGACTTATCTCCACCTGCCAAGCCTTCGCCATTCTGGATCTCTGACATATGCGTCAACAAGTCTCTCATTCCCTTGACATTGAATCACCTGCCCTGCAAACTCCTATGGTATTATATCTACCCTACAACCTCGCTCGGCATTACGTCTCCCCTCGTTCACCGCTCCGACCTATCAGTCCAGCGACTCCTCTCATCCCTCCTAGGCCTATGTGAACTCAGCACTCTACTCGAAAACCTCCCTCGATATCACGTCCACCCTCCTATCTAAACTCATCCAGAGCATCAGTCCGCCGGCTCCTCCATCCAGAAACTCATCACGATCATTACCGCTCTACTCTCTCCTCCCCTTCATCCATCCCATTCTTCCGCCGTTCGTTGCCCCGACTTCAACCTAAAATCCACCTACCTTCCTCCCCCCGATCCAATCAATTCTTCCATCAACCAAGCAAATTCCCATCCCTTACCCCGCTACTCTATCGAGTGTCCCGTCACCCTAGAAGTCGAAGAACCTGGAATAGATCGTTGGAAAGGAAGTCAATTTCAAGTCATGAGTGCGAAGAGACCTGTGGCTKCAAATGGAAGGAAGGCAATAGTGTTGGGTGGAGGGTAACAAGGGCCAAGGTCAAGAGAATGGGAAAAGGGATACTGTAGGCTTGAGTGGCTCATGCAAGGCGGCAGCGTGTTTGGAAGGGGGAAGCCTGGGCTGAGACGGTACAAAGTCGTCAACAGCGTAACGAGAGGGGCTGCTCGTGCTTTATGGTGAGGAAGGAGAGGAGGCGAAGGGAGGGCGGTTTTGGTGGGATGGAGGACAACAAGAATTTACATTGAAAGAATTATGAGGGGAGAGCAAAGAGCTATTGTGCAGGTTCGCATGCTCCACGCAAGGCGCTACTATCCTTGAAAAGCAGGCTACTAGGCTGCTAGGGCGGAGAGTCACCGTAGGGTCGTCTGGAGGTCCACGCAACTATCCTTCACCTCGTCGAGCAAACCACACAACCAAGCTCTGGAATAATGAGCGGCGCTCTACCAGTCATGGTAGCTTCCTGGCAGATCGGGATTCCACCTGGTACAGTGAAGCCGGGTGGCGGGCGGGTGGGTAAGAGTGGGAGGAAGAGGATGTTTAAGGTGGCGAAGGGGAATGCTGCTGCTTTTCAGTGAGGAGCGAGGAGAGGAGGCGGAGAAGCAGGCGACATAATCGAGCTCGAATGATAGGCGTCGCTCTGGCGGTTGTGGTTGTTCTTGGCAGATCGGGATGCACTTGGTAGCGTGAAGCTGTGTAGCGGGGAGTGGCGGCTGGTGGGGATGAGGAAGGGAGGGATGGGTGGCGAAGTAGGTCAGGATGGGGAGGAGAGGGATCGCCGGTGGATGGATGGATGGATAGGAGGAAAGGGGGGATATATAGGTGAAAGAGATGGAGGATGGAGTGGATGGACGGATGGACGGATGGACAATGGAGGGAAAAGCACCTGCATTGAGGTCACTTTTCGCAGTAGAACCAGCAGATATATGTGAATATTGAGGATAGTCATCAATCATCTGCAAGGCATTAGCTGATCAGCAGTCGATTTTATTGTTGTTGAGGATACACGTCTCAAAAGGGTTTTGGTGTCCAAACTTCTTCTTACCCCGCGCTGTCAGTCAAATGCTACTACGTCATACAGCGAAAACAAAAATTTTGAAAGCCCATCCCTATCCTGACTATAGCCATCCCAATGTTGCTTTGCTTGTAATCAACAGGATCAAGCGCTCCTGCAACTCATCGAGTGTACATAGGCCATATGCCTTATACCATCGGCTGCTGGTCGTGATTCCGAAGTACTGCATCTTCGTATCTTCACTGAAATATCAATATTCGAGTCCATCTCGCGTCCACGGCTCTGTTCTGTTCTTCACTCATCAATCCTTACGCCGACGCTTACTCATCACAATGGCCTCCGAACAAGAACCTCGAGAACCCACCAAGGTGTCTTCTAGCATCCATGTACAAGCTGATCAACTCATAAACATCCCTGATTCCTCAGATCTTCCTGCTTCCCATCCAGCCCCACTATCTGGCAATGCAGTCTTCAACCCAGAGAATACCTCTGACCCGGAGCCAAGCGTAGCTCCATCTCACTTCTCTTCATCTACGCTGGTCACATTAGGATCACAGCGCATCGGTCCAACTCCATCCACAACCAAAGACTCAAGACCAACTGAGTACCATCAGGACGTGACTGCAGACATCGTTGGATCCGTCCCTCACTTCGCGGATCCACAAGGAGCCATTCCATCTTCGGCAGAAAATCCATCACCAGCATCGAACCTGCATCTATCACTCCCACTGCCCTCCCCTGACAAGTCAGCATCGGAAGAGACTTCGATTGAAACGGACCTAAAACGTGATCTTGGGGCAAAGCTCCACGCGCAGCTACCTAAAGACCTCCAGCGTCTGGTCTCACCTCTTTTCGTCGATCCATACACCGATCCATCGTCTGTACCCCAATCGTATCGATCGTACCTCACGTCAGCGACATTCCGTGACTTGTTCAGAGACGACTACGAAGCATACGTTGCATCAAAGCCGAAAGACTCGTTGCCAAGTCCGTTTGACTTGGAGATGATGGTAAGTGCATTGGCTGACTCGTCAGTCACTTCATCGCTGATCAGCTAGCAGGCATCATCGCAGATGAACCTGACAGAACTAAAGGACCCCGGATGGGTGAAAGCAAGACTCAAAGCTTACGGCCTACATCAGGCAGATGATGCCGCCTTTGAACGTCATCCATCGATTCGCAAAGCCGCTCAAGCGATTATCGAGCAGCCCCGCGATTCACTGCCGACCAAGGAAGACGAGGCTTTATTCAAGGCGAAGTTGCAAACGTACCGTTCCCATAACGAAGACACCTTCCTGAGACACATGCTTCCTTTCCTCATCAAGGACCAAAGAAAGGTCCCAGCCCACAAATCAATGATACCCGCCCACAAATCGATGGTACCAGTTGTCCTGATTGAGCAATCGACAGCCATCCCAATAATCGATGAGTCTCGCGATCAAGACTTAGCCCAGAAGGCAGACCTTCAAGACTCCGAGGACCAGGTGTACGTCCAATTCTTCAGCAGCGGGATGATTGAAATAGTCAACAGAGACTTTACCCGGACAATTCCCTTCTTTTTTGTCGAAGATAAAGACGTAGAGAAGGCCTTGCAAAAGGACGCCAACATGACGAATCCACGGCCTGATCGCACTTTTGGTGTCGACCCAGACTCAATCAACTGGCCTCAGGGATTTGTTGTTCCTGCGGAGATCCAGCAGATCATGGAAGTCATTCGCTCCTGTGTCCACGTGTTCCTTGTCACTGAGGGTAAATCGGCTCTCGGCAATCTTAACGAAGCCATAAATCAGATCTATAGGGACGGAGCGTGGGTTTTACATAAGGAACGCTATCTTCAAGAAGTTCTCGGTCTGGAAGATCAAGTCGGGCCAGGTACCAACACGTTCATGTTCTCCTTCGTGATTACGGATCAAGTATGCCAAATGTGGGTGCATTGGGCTGAAGTACACGCCACGCCGATTAATGCCTCAATTCGAGCTTCCAACACGACATACCACATGAACTTGATCATGGCCGCAGCTATCGATGAGCCGAGTACGGTAGGGAAGATTGGACGTGCTCTTCATAATATTCTGGACTGGGGAGTTGGAAGAAGGCTGGATAAGCAGATGAAGGAAGTTCGGGAAGGTATTTTTGCATACAGTGAGCGACAAAATCAGGCTCCCACTCCTAAGAAGCAAAAGACTGGTTGAGGGGCAGGGGGGGAGGGAAGAGGGAGGCTCTTGGTATTGGGTCATTGTGGCATTAAGTCAAAAGGATTTATGCTTGCAAATGCTGGACCACCATCCATCCGAACAGTTTCGAATGGCACTTGATACCATCATCTTCGTTGCATTAAGCTGAGAGAGGCTGTCCACTCAATCACTCGTTTTCCCCTAACTGCCTCCACTCTCATTCATAGTCTTTCTTCCCGCTCCAATTTCCAGCCCACCTCATTGGCAATATGGAGGACTTTTTAGAGGCGGTGCCATTGTATTAATCTCTTGGTGCTCTGCATCGATTTTGCGCTTGTTGACTGGGACGGGGAGGCGTGACTAGCTGAGCAGCGAGGAAGGGGTCATTCAGGGCTGAAGATTGAGTGTTGGGTGTGGATGGTTGTATCTCAGACGTAATCGACGATGCTTCATTTCCTGCAAGCGAATCGATCTGCTTAATCAAGATGGTCTGTTCTGATACGGCCAAGGGCATAGGGGATGCGGTTCTGGAGGCCTAAAGGCATTTCAATAATTTCTTGAGCCAGCCCAAGTCGCCATGTTACTTGGCAGTGAAGTTTAACGATGCCTGTCTTAGCTTTGCAACTATTGATGGCGCGGGAGACCATGGCACGCATGGGTCAAGGCTGATCAATGAAGGGTTGTGAGACCCTTGTTTCGGTGGGGAGGCGATGACGTCATAAGACTGCAAACTGCACGTCAAAATTGATCGGACGCTTCCCTGTTCAGAGTATCAGGTCGCGCTTCATTCGAAGTGCACTCATCTGCTAATACAATCATAGATCATTATCTTGTTCGGCATGCATACTCCTGCCACTGACCAAGCGCGACCTACATATTCGCCTCAGTTGCCCCACTCATCCTCTTTCACTTTAAATACTCCACATTCGATCTCATCAATTCACTCCTCGAATCCAACCACTAGCGATCAACCAGACGTTGCCGATCAGTGCCATCAAGACGAGCGCCCGGTATCGCTCAGAGTAAGACATCTCACTTGAAATTCATATCGTGAACAAGTTAACATGTCTTGCTGACTGACTCCAAAGGAAACCATCCTCACCCCAGCCTCCACGCAGCAGAACCTACCTCGCTCAGCATCTAATTCATCGTCTTTCATCTCAGGTGAGACACTGACATCAATAGCAGCTGCAAATTCTCACATCACCTCAGATCAATCTCTGCATGATACAAGTCCATTCATTCAAGGGTTCACCTCTGAAACCCACGCAAACCGAGGACAGCCCAACGAAGAACGCTCAGAAGTAGACCTTTCGGCTAGAACACTATCAAGAGAAGAGTCGAACGAAGACTCATCAGGATCAGCCCAGCGAGGACTTAGATCAGATTGGATCGCAGTTGCCGAAAGCGGACCTGAAGGCCTTGGCTCAGAGTGGCTCGCGGACAGTGAAAGTGAAACACAAGATCTAGGTCCAGAGTGGCTTGCCGACAGCGAAAGTGAGGCAGGAACAATCGCCAAATCGAAGATGTCTGTCAGCGAAGTACGTAGTATGCTTACCCGGAACCGAATGGTAGTGGACGATGCAGAAGCGAGAGTGCTTGGTCAGCCACTCATCGACAAGGCCATTGACATCATGGACGATAGGAGGAACTCGGAGTTGAGTGACAAAAAGGCTGGCAAGATTGTTGAGACCATGAAGTTCTACAGTACCAAGAACGAAACAACCATGCTGATCAACCTGTGGTCACTCCTGGTCAACGAGAAACGATTCTGCAAAATGAAGCTGGCATCTGGTGAGGAAGAGAGTTTGTCGCCGGAGGAAGAGAAAGAAGCTATGCAGTGGATCAAAAGAGCGTGGGTCAAAGATGACAAATTATGGACCAAGTATCAGGCGGAGTTCTTTGCGCACACCCTGCCGGAGATTGCAAAAACTGGGGATGAAGCCTTGGATGTTTTACTGGCCGCAGTCCCTCGTATTGCGAAACCAAGACCTGATCTTTGCATCGGCTTCGACGGGAAAGCATTCTCTGCGAGGGTCCTTGAAGTGCTGGAGCAGTTTGGATGCAAGCTTACAGCGGAGCAATATCTATCGTTCTTTGAGACCGAAGCCAAGGGCGCGGATGGTACCCTAGGAGAAGCTTCGAATCAATGCTGCAGGGGGGGTTCAGGCATGACCAAGCTTTGCCGCAATTTCTTCAAAAGCACCAACGCATGGTTAAGCGTTGTACCCTCCAAAGCGAGCAGCAGCAGTCAAACAGCGTCCGCAGTGCATTCGTCTTCAACCACCGAAATCGAATACCCTCGTCCAGACATGAAATCGTTCACCTTCTCCATGGCTCTCACCCCGGATCTTGCCGTCATGTTCGTCCACTGGGCGGCAGAGATGGATGACTACACAGAGATTTGGCACCAAAGCAAGTTGCGCAGCTACAAGCTGGATACTGTCGACGACCTTCGACAACTTCACTGCAATATTGACAATGTGCTTGACTGGGGTATTTCGAATCGGAAACGGAAGATGGAGGCGCAATGCGAGCGATTTCTAGAGTATATAGTCAAGTTGACCCCGGCGGAGAAGACGACGGCAGGGAAACGGGCGAAGGATACACTGGAGTCTTCGATCATCAAGCGACAGAAGATTGATTCATGAGGTGGATGAGTGATAATGATGCAATAATAGGGAAGACATGGATTCAAAGGACCAGTTTCACATGGCGGGATTTTGGTTTCGGCTTTCGACATTGGAAGCACATGCAGGGAAGCAGGCAAACTATTTCTATGAAGGGGGCGGTCCAGGAGAGGGGTTTCGGCAAAGATAGATTTATCCCTCAATCAGAAACATGGTTTATCATGTTTTTTCGGGCGCACCAGACCAGGCTTGGAATCTGAGTCCTACATATTGAGTCCTCCCTCATACTCCTTGAGCCTCAGTCGTCCATGGACGCAATATCACTTCACAAATCCCGCGGTCGTTGAAACTAGGCGGTCCAGTGGCCCTTCCATGACCCTTGCTAATCCATTGTAGGACCGGTAAAGCATAGGCCTTTACATGGGCATCTCCTCAGTCAAGCTCTTCGTGGTGTTCCGCTACAGTTGTACTCCCTCCCTGTCTCTAGTAAGTTTCTGTTCAAGAGGTCTTGAGGAAGGACTGTGGTGCGTACAGGGCCGGAATCCAAGTCGCTGGCAGTATCCGTCATAGGAGGTAACGTCTGTGCCCGATCTCTATCTCTGATTCGCCTTGACGACATATGCCTATAGGTTTAGAGATCAATTCCTTGTCCAAAAGAGAATGCAGAACGGCGATTTACATGGTTACGATCTTCCAGAGAACATGCAAGCCAACTGATATCAGAAGGAATCTGTCATAAATTCCACTGACTTGCTGTCGAAATTCGCGAGGACCCAACCCCTTACGTTGTGGGTCATTCCAGTACCAGCATACGATGGTGCTTCCCATAAAGAGGTCCATGAACAAACTGAAAAACAAGAGATATAGAGCAAAGTGGGCTACTTTCAGTATCCCCGCTAGTATGTTTGCCATCATGACGGTCTGAAAGATCTGTTCATACAATGAGGGTTTTGATGTGGGGAGTTTGAAGGATTTAGAGCTTTGTGCAGATATCAAGCTTGGTCATCGCAAATCATGACTTCGAATTGTTCACGACGTGAGAGTAAATTAAATTTGGAATCAACAGTAAAAAATGTTGATCCGAGATTAGAATCTCCTTCATCACCCTCTATTATAATTGCCATAACAACGTTTCATGTTCATATCATAGATTGCTGTTCGCATATTAAGAGCTGAGTCTCTTAAAACTTCTATTTTTCAACTCTCGATCTTTGTCTTCCAGTTTTACGGTTGAAAGACTTGACTTAAAGATTGCATATCACGAAAATACTATCGATAGCCGACCTACCACTACTAGAGGTATTCGCGTGTACAAAAATTTGGATTTAGACTATAATCATCAAGTTCTGTTTAAAAACCCTCTCGCTCTTGATTGATTGGAAAAAGATGATATGCTTTATAGTTTCCCTGTGTCGGGAAAAGCTGGCTTACTTCCGTTGGGGAGATATGACATCTTTTGGATGGGCAGACACGGAGGCGATTCAATGGGACTTACACAATTTCATCGAAAACAGCAAGGTGGAAGCTATCCACTTATTGGATCCATTGATCCGCGATAACATGTGTTTATTCTGCCCCGAGTTCTTGAGCACCTATACCTTCCTAAGTACTCCTCAAGAGGCTACCGCCATCGAGTATTGCAAGCTGCTCCTGAAGCATGTTACCTGCTCTGTACCAGTTTTAAGATTACCTCAAATGATGTCACCCACTACGTTTGCGGACGTAGGGACTGCCGTAATCGCGATAATCTGCATCGTCATCTTATGGATGGGTATTAGGCTTTGGGTAAATGGGCAAATACAGGTAACCAATACTTCTTATCACCCGTTTCAGCTCAGAGCTGACAGACGGTACGCCAGCAGGGTTTCGCGCGACTGCCTCGTCTCTTCCCATGGAGGAACCTCGACGTCCATGCTGTGGAAAAAGATTTAGCAGATACAACGCAGGTTGAGGTAGACAGCCCGGGTGGTGAAGCGGGAACCCGAAACATCATGTCAGAAGATCGAGTTGACGGCGCAATGACTGTCGACAGCAACGCTGGAGAGACAGGGAATAATTCAGGAAGCGCCCCACCTTCGGATAACCCGGGTGGCGAGACAGGACACCCGAACATCGGGACAGACAACCGGGATGACGGCGTAACGACGCCGGACAGCAACGCCAGGAAGCCAGAATATGATGGAGCAAACGGTCCACTGTCTGGCACGTCGAGTCGTCATCTCCGCTTGCCACAATCAATCGAGAGTGTACAAGACTGAAATTGGACCCGGAGAGTGTTTATTTCCTCTTGATCAACAACGACAAAGTTCTTTAAATCGGCAAATTGATCCTGTGGTGCGGTTACCAGCAATCACCACTTCCTCAACGTCTGAAAGACGCCCTCTTTCCTTGTTCAATCTGTATTGGAGTTTCTCATAATGCGGACCTTCGTTCTCATTGCGCTGGATCTCTACTCCGTCCGCTACCGAGAATAACATTAACACGATGCGTGTTTTCCTAGACCCAGCGAACCGCACCACATCATATTTCACTTCGGCTGTTTCTCGTTGACGCAGCTGCCAAATACTAGAATTGTTCTCGCGCAGTCGGCGTAGTCATCATAAAGACATAGCAGTCTACTGCCAAAAGCGTTGGGCGCGAAATATTCACCGACGAGAATGGCAGTATTATTCAACTATAATCATGTATCCTTCAACATTGAGAAGGAGGAAGGAGTATTAGCTCCAATGTGTACAGACTCGTTTGATATTTGAATCGATGCTCCTATGGTGCGGCGTGATTGAGTTTCCCTAGATCCTCGCATGATCATGGACAAATTACCGGGGCAATAACAGCGTGAATAATCGTCATAGGCTCGAGTTGGAGTTGCAGTTGGTCCATTTCTTATTGGCTCCTAGGAACACCTTGTATCACTCCAGTGCTAGTCCACCACGAAATGACCGTTCAATGTCCCCACCAATATCTCCGTGTCCAGCCATCTCTTCCTATAATCCTCTAATCTTATTTCCTTCGGCACAGAGCTTTGCCTAACGATTCCTCTGACCTCCTTCCTTACCCCTACCATCGTGCTGCAGTAAAAGCCATGCAGTCGGTCACCCATGTCGTAGCTAAAGCTCCGCCCGGACGATAGTGCCTCGTACGCAGGCTACCTCCTCGTCCTTCCAGTGTCTCTCCTTTCAATCGACCCAACCATTCAACATCTCATTATGATTATTCCGTCGACCTATTGTAGCTAGATATCTCATATTCTAGTGCCGGAGATATTTGCCGCTTTGTGGATGATGATAGTTTGGATGCGGAAAAGTCGAATTAGCAATCGGCTGTGACCGAGGATCGTGCAGTAGGGCAAGAAGAAAGGGTTTTGGAGATCTCGGGGAGATACGGTGTTGCGGTGACCGTGATTGTTGCTAGGAACAGAGAATAATGTCAGCTTAATTCTTTGCTAGTTGAGATGAATTTGGGGCGGAGATCGTATATATGTGCCATCACCGTCATCCAAAACCATAGAGAAATATCAACCTCTGTTATCCGGCTGAAAGGATGGCAGTCTGGTAACGAGCTGCGATCTAGTAGACGGTGTAGGAGAAGCTAGGCTTGGGAGATTGGTATCAAAGATCGTAAGGTTTGGAAGGAAATATCTGTCGGCAGGATCGTTGTAGTATCAATTGACCGAGGTCGCAACTCAAGGAGGTATCAAAGGAAGCACATGTAAGAGGATAACCCAAAGTTCCAGATTTGAGTAATGAAAAGTTGTTGGGTGTGTCTCTATCTGATCCTTTGTTTCTTGGTTAGAATGTATTTCCACATTATTATCAGATCTGAATAAATTATCTTCGTTCGAATGGGTTGTCCTTCACTCAGATATAGCAATCAATCTATGTCCTGTATGCAGATAGTTATGTTGCATCCGGAAGATGAGATAGAAACATTGATATGTGATCAGCGACGCTACGTGAGAGAGGCTCGGCCCGAACCTTACGAGTATTTTGCAACGAATAAGACTACTGTGTCTCCCTTGTATGACGTAGTTCCCTAAGACTTGCGACCCTCGACAGTATTCTTTTAGCATCCCATTCCATTATCTGGCATCATAGATCGCTGGTACATCTAGCCCTTCCCGATCTACCTCTTATTCCTTGCTATCTGTAGCCCCCAATACCTTTGCTGCCCGATCAGACAATGAATGTACGTCAATCAATCCGAGAACGCCTTTTCAAAGGCTCAATTAATGAAAAGAAACCTCGAGGAGACGGATAAAAGCAGCTAACACTTTCATATGACTGGAGAGAACAGTCGAATGCGGACTTGGTAATGGTTCGAATGAGGGAAGGAGTGTGCGTATACTGGAGTACCTTGAATCCAAAGACGCTGCGACGAGATTGAACGTTGAAGATTAGGGTCGACTTATCTGCTTAAGTCCATGCTAGAAGTCTAGAGGGGTACGCGGTATCTTTCACAACTTTAGAGGAGAGGCACTAACGAGCATAGTCCTGGTCATGGCGGAAGGAAGATTAAAGGAAGAATTACCCGGTGTCGCCAAATCTCCCCTACTGTTTCCCATTAAAGCGAGGTCGAACTCAGATCGAGCGAAGAGTAAGAGACCAAGACGGACGAGATCAATGCTGCGAGGAAGTATCCACGAATTCGAAGACCAGAATTCCCCCTGCCAGTGCGCTTGCCATCGTGCCGGAAACTTTGGGCGTTGAGAGTACGAAAAACAGGGCGTTGCCGTCATTAGATTGCCACGTCAAATTAGAACTAGGAACTGCAAGGAAGGAGAACAAAAACTGGACTTGGTTTTCTTCGGAGCATGCCATCGGTGGTCTGCCGTCGGATACTAATCGTACCTTGTGATATTGACCCTAGACACGCAAGGGCAAGGCTCGGAGAAATCGTGGGCTTATTTTCGACGAATGGTCCATACAGACATGGAAGGACTCGGCATAGAACGGTACCAGTGATAAATTCGGTAGAGAATTTTTTAGTAACACACTTGTATTTTTGTCACGAATCGGCTCAAAGATGGCTCTGCTATCACTTCAGAATGTAGATTTCTCTATGGGAATTAATGATGCTCAGACGCCATAAAGTATTGAAGATCACTCCCAAGCGACTCCTTTTCGCGAAATCGCCCGCCATCCGTTCGGTAGCTTCGCTGGTCCTAATATCCAGGCCTCGCCCTTTACGATCCCTCGACCTTCCACATCCAACCGGACACAGACATCGCCACTCTTTCATACTACTTTAGACTTCTAATTCCAAGACGAACTGGCCCCTTTATTCCAATCCCACAGCATTCCGGCCCTACTGCGAGATACCGGTCGATGGTAAAGCATTCTGATCGCTTTGTATAGCAGGATTCTGACAAGTAGGTTCTGAAGCCGATCGGCGCGAGACCAAGGGCGTTGAAGTACGGCTTTGGTTCTCGTCACGCATCGCTGAGGTATCGTTGTCATCTTTGGAATCGACCGGAGTATTATTCTTGTCAAGTTGGTCGCGTTCTGGCTTAGAGTCTACTTTTCTTGATCCTCCCCAGTCTTCCTCTAGGGTATCCTTCGAGTGATCGTCCTCAGAGTGGCCCTTCTCGGCCGTTGTACTGGTACAATTTCCCTCTCCTTCTGGTTCGTTCACCCCCTCTTGCTTAGTAGAAACTAGACGACAGATCTACGGCAAATATTAGCTACGAGGGGATCTCAGCATGGCTCTCGTCAGAGCATACCCCATTACGAATAGGAGCCGTGTGTTTCCAGATTTCCCGACCGGCGAATAGGTAAATTACACCCATTATCGCCCATGCAAGAATGGACGACGCAGAATAATTGTATAAAGACTTCTGTAATTCATTAGCCAGTCCTTGAAGTATCAGATTAAGTACGGGCATACCTCCGCCGCCAGCTTGCGGAGTTCGGTTCCGCGGATGGCGAGTCGATCCTCTTCCCTCCACTTTTGCACGAAGTCTTCCCAGACCTTTAAGGCTTCGTGAATCTCGGGAGCTCGCATAGCTAACATTTTAAAGAGCAGCGATTGTTAGCAAATGATTGTGAGTTTAGTGAGAGAGAGAATTCTCGAGACCTTAAACTGTACAGCGTTCGACCGATTTCGGGATCAGCTTTCAATGTGATGTAAACAATTGGAGATAACGTAGGTTTGGAGACTCTTGTTTATCGTTGAGGCACTATCTACAGTACTAATGCAGTGCCTTGTTTAGCGCGGTCTGATAGGTCTGATATCTGTCTTAACAATGACCTACACAAAGGATAAGGTATTACCTCGCTGGTCGTAGTATATCTGTCTTGAGCTTATTACACGACAGCATTGAGAGGGGAAGCGGTCTTCTCAATTCTATACAGACTGACTCCACGTCAAAGTATTTAATGCTGGTAGTTTCCCACCTTGCAGCCTTTTCAATGTCAGGTCGCACGTTTTACTTAGCGGAACAATCAAGTGAGGGAGGATATCCAGAATTGAGCGTACTGGGCGGGGCGAAAAGATGGCTTGCATTAGTACCCTTGTACTATAGACAATACCTATCATTTGTTGCATTTCGTAGTTGATAGAGATTGTCGATATAGCTAGTATAAACTAGTGAATACTGTGTAGATTATCGAAAACAGGTTTTCGTGATTTTTCTTTGTGATATTCACTCTACACAAAGAAGAACTGGCGAGATGAGCGTGAAAACTTTCGAAGCGACTTCCTCCCACTTCCTCCCACCTCTTTTTCTTTTCTTCTCTCCTACAACGTCAGCCGATCGGCGACCGGTACACATGGAGAACTTCTTTGGATTCGAGCGATAGTGTCTAGGGCGGAAGGCATTTTTCAGGAGCTTAAGAGAACGTACTTTTCTATGGGCAGGCTCTGACGCTCTCACCATGTCATATCAACGCTGACGATTTCCCAATCTGGACTTTCTAGGCCATTTCGTACTTCGAGATCGCAGAAAAGTGAGGAGTAGGATGAGATGGGAGGTGTGCTCTGTGCAGTAAGCGAGAACCCCCAAAGAATGGCATTCAATTTTTCAGTGACTATCGCTCGCCTTTTGAATTCAAAATAGGAGGTCATTGTACTAATCATGAAAATGCTAGAGACCCGCCACTACCGCTTTCAATACCGTGATTTACAGCCCACACGAAGGTCTCGATCCACCAGACTGTCTTGGCCAGCCTAAGGATAAATGCTTGCAGCACCACTCTCTATAATCCCGTCCTCCTCGTAGGAATGATACGCGGCTCAAGATCATCATTATCGTCATCTGACGGCTCGTAATCATCGTCAACCTCCATTGCATGGCCTTCACTCCCAGTGTCTGAGCCCCCAGACGTTTGGGGTCCCGACCCCTGCGGTTCGTCTTGATCTGAGTTGTATGGGCTCGATGGTGGATGATTTGGATCCCTTGCCGCCGCTTCAGCTTCGGCATGCCGAACCGCTCGTTTCGCACTTTGGTAGAAGCTGATGAGTTTGACGGTGAGAATGTCATCATCCGGAGGTTGTCCCCAATCCTTCGGGAATACCTCGGCGAGGTGGATGTCAAATGAGGCGGGCGATCTTCTTGGGTAGATCTCTTCATCTTGAATGATGTAATCAGGGTCTACACGGAAGCTGGTCGCCGTTCGTAGGGTCGGTGTCGTGCGGTGTCTAATTACATCCATAAGGACACAATACTCGCCCGGTGCCCCTACAATGTCATTGATATGGAAAACGCAGATGATCTTGATATGGCTTTTGCACCCTTGGATCCAATCCTGTACCTTGTCATCCAATTCCTCCTTGGTTTGCGTATTGCCAACTTCAAAAATCATGAAAGGAAGTCTGGCGCCAGGAACAACAATAGAGCCGTCAGGCCGCAGCTTTTTGATAGGCTTGGGTGCAAGAGGGCCAAACTTGAGCTTACAACCTATACAAGCCTCAGCGGTCATGGTCATCTGTGGTGTGCCCGGTCAACTTACGCGGGCTCCCAATGTCGTCGTATTCGATTGGTTGTCCCTGATACTCCCATTGTTTCTCGTTCAACGCCGCAAGTACCACAGTAGCGGGAACTCTACCCAGTAACTCATGGCTTGGATCCGCCATACTTACGGCAATACACGATTGAGGCCTTGGGTGACTGGATATCTTGATCTTCGTGAGGCGAAGCTCGGCGCGCTTGGCTTCTGTACGATGCTGTAGCCTCTTCACGATACGAAGGTCGGACGGGGTGGCGAGGACGTATTTGACGTCTCCAGTACTTCTATGGACCGGATAGGCCAATCTTCTGTTGGATGTATTAGCCGTCGGCACAGGCATCGAGGGCAAGCATCACCTACTTGTATTCGTCGTTCAGAGGCTTCCCCACGCACCTAGCAAAGGTAGCGTTGATGATGTTGACGTGCTCTTGAGTGCGTCGGGTCTGATTAGATAGCTTCTGCTTGCCTGTCTTGGATCCCACTAGCCTCGTTGGCGACGTCGATGATGTTGCGCTTCGGGCAGATGACGGTGCTGAATGGTGAGACAAAGCTTGTGAACTGGATGAAGAGACTTCAGGAAGACGTGAATATTTGATCGTACGTGAGTCGGGTTCACTCTCTTGAGGGATGGCTTGAGATTCTGTAGTAGGGAGTGTGACATCAATCGATGAAGGATCTTGTATGATTTGTATTGAGAAACTCGCTTGGTGCAGTAGAGGGCTGGGTGATAGTAGTGTGGGGGGTGCTGGGATCAATGGTACTTTAATCGAGCGACTTTGTGATAGATCAGCTGCGGAGGTGACTTCGGACTCAGAATGTTGAGGTGGAGAGGGAAACGACCGGTTCTCGTGGAGACAAATCCTCTTTGCAGAACTTTCCTTAAAGCTTGCCGGTGATGATGAAGGAGATATGAGCTGGTGATTTTCTTGTAACAAAGATACCTCTCGTAGGGAAGATTCGCCAGCTACAACGTCTAGAATGTCGTCTTGACAATACAAGGGATGATGCTCGGAGTTTCCATAGGGGCTATCCACTCGAATCAGATCATTGGCAGGACAGGCATCGAGTGAGGATATAGTATCTTGACGTGGCCCCGACGGCGGGGGAGAAGATGGCACATGATTTGCGTGAGGAGGAGGATGAGGAGGAAAAGTGGAAGGCAATGAAGCCATGTTATCAATCTGTGAATGCATTTCCTGATGGAAGAGTCAACGAGTTTCATTGAGACATTCTGGTAAAGTAATCTCACATCACGGTGGGACGCCGTTGAAGGATGACGTCACTAGTCTTGGCACACTTGACCCTTTGTTCTTCTCAATCAGTGTAGACTGAGGTTTCTGTCGGAGGCTTGAAGCTATCTATCAAGGAACCCGTGCACAGTAGGCGGATTACCCAATAATATCGCTGGTGTACTCCCACGTAATGATCCCTCGCCGTTCAGGGAACAAGACGGCTAACCAGAATCTCGAATAGTGCAGCTCCAAGAACGCCTTTTCCACCGCTGCTGCCCCCGCTGCCCCCATCGAAGGAGGCCGCATGGATGTCACCTCGAAAAGAGGGGATATACACCCCAAAAACGCCTTTTCCACCGTTTCTCCCGCTGCCACCACTGAAAAAGATTACACAGCCGCCACCTTCAAAAGAGGCCGCATTCACCCTTCGGTATTGAGATTCGAGCCAAAACCATACCGCCTACCCTCGGCGGTCCTATCATGGGCCTTGGTATGGCTGCTGACCGACGCTGACTCCTGGTAACCTGCAAAACATACATCCTACTTATGGAAGGCCTGCGAACGGATGGGAAGAACGAGGGCAAACTTGGTTTCGAAAAAACATTCGCCAATGACAGCAAACCCCAGCACCTCCACCATCAAAGCTCTTCTCAGTAAGCATCCGGCCCTCATATCCACGAAAATCCGAGTTCATGTCAATGATCTGACCATCTTCGACTCAGCCAGTTCATACTCCCTATACGAGCAGATCCTCCCATCCAGTTTGCTCTATCAGGAATATGTCACCATTCCAATCATACGCCGGTACTCCATCACTCTCGAACGCATCCTCACTACCCTGTTATTTCATCTTCGACACACACTTCTATTCCAGAGCATGGTGTCGGACACCGTAGGACTTATGCTTGCACATCTTGACGAACACCGGAGGGACTGGGAAGGGAGGATCGTTATTGGTGTCGAGGCTATTGGCAAATATAGCGGCACAGTCGTGTCCTTTAGCCACCAGCCGATCTGGATTCGATGCTATTGCAATGACGCGCAGAAGGTGGTCTGAGGTTCAGGACTGAGGTTTATGCACTACATGTCAGAGGTCGCACATCTGCCTACCAGGAGTGGAGAGAGCTGCATGGTCTTGGGCGGAGTAGGTTGAGGGCGGATTGTCGTCCTGATCAGCGATGGTCATGGATCTCATTCAGGAGCCGGGTGGCAGGATTTCCCTCAATGCCACACGGTGTTGTTACTCTTCCCTGGAGGCGACGGAACCTTGGAGCGGCTCGAAGACTCCTGGTGGGGACTGGGTCGGTAAATGCTGGTCAAGACTTTCTCGGAATGCGCCGTGCAGCCTAGGTTCCTACGCGTTCTCCTCAATCTCACAGCCATGACGACAATGTGGGTTAGGGTGCGTCTGCTTCGAGCCTCGCGCCAAGAACGACTATCAGGACAGATCCCCTATGCTCATACCGATGTAGAGTGGTCGCCGTGAGACTTCATCAGGGACATGTCTGAGATCAAAGAGCTTAGGAGCCAAAAAAGGGATTCGACGGACGATGACAGTGTGAACTATGGAGACGCTAAAAGGCAGAGAAAAGGGCACGTTCAACGGAAGCCTGGACCCAATCAAGATATGTCCCCGACCTCTGACCAACGACGTGCACAAGAACGTGAGCTTGACCCTCAGCTTATATACAAAAATCATGATGCACTGCCCCCTCAACCCTCTGACCACTTCTCACCATTATCTGAACCATTCAGACCGCTTTCCGAGCCTGCCTCAGACGATGTCGCAGTCATCACAATGCGGAGAAGCGAGCCTGAGCCCTTGACCACCAACGGTTTAACCACAAAGGATTCCGCTGGATGCTAGATCCATGACGACGACAGTAATTCTGACATGGAATCTGAAGAGAGTCTTGAGGATTCATCGACAGTTAGTCAGGGTTATGGTTACCAGCCAAGGGATAGTTCAAATTAATAGCAGTATCCCACGATTGAGCCATGTCGTTGTGCTCCCAGATCACCTTCGCCTAGTCCTTCCGTCGTCAATTCTCGGACCAGTGTTGAAGTATGTCGCTGTAGCCTCGGGAGCAATAGAGATCTCGCGCTCGGCTTCCACGTACATAGTCCGATGGATGCCATCGATATATGCCCTCAACAGCCCCCACAGATTTCGGCAAACACATTATCCCTTGCGAGTGCTGGGGCAGGAATGCAAGATGCATTTACTAGCTTTCGCAAGGCGTGCGCCGCATGAGAGGAGATGGTTGCCATACACCAGCGACGTGTCGGAGCTTCTTTGGCTCACGCTGTATTCGCTCACGAATGTGCTGAGGAGAGCTTGGCAATGGACCGCAGTGACTAAGATATCCATGGTCAGCAATAAACGACATACGCCGCGTTGCATACCATCAAGTCATCTCCCATCATCCACACCCTTCAGCACCATCATCGTTGCTGTCAAAACCGCCGGTGCAGTCTGTCTTGTATCCCTCAGGCACATACCATGGTCCGGCTCCTATTGCCTTTCTGAATAGCAATTGATGCTCTTCTGGGCTGGCAATCGACGTTGGACGGGAAGTTGTAAGAGTGGCTGTTGATCGAAGTTCAATGAGAGAATGTTGCTGTTACTGCTCGCTTCTTGGAGCTTTGTAGAGGTGTACCGCCGCTTGTACTTCTTCTTATTCCCATCAGTCGTACACCAGCCTGCTGAATCGTCGTGGATCTCCACGGTGAAGGTTATGTCCAATCATTACCGACGGGTCGTTCAGGGCGTTGTGGCGGCATAGATACCAGACTCCCAGAGCGTTCAAGGCAGCTTTTACTCTCGGAAAGCTGATGATGAACAGGCGTGAAGGATGGAGTGGTGGTGTTGTGGGCAAAGGAATGGAGTTGGATGATGGGTGGTAGACTGTCTGCGGAAAGGCTGCTGTGGTTTTCTCTGTGAATGCGTACGTCGTCAGCAAAGCAAATCCAGATGCAAAGTGATATCTTACCTTATCAACCAATACCATACCCACAACTCGCACGAGATGCGCTACCTGTAGTCGTTGTAGATGTGAATGGCGGACTGTGACTTTGGGGTGGGCGGTAACATGGTACTCACCGCTTTGATTTTCTGCCGATGACGTCACTTGTTTGACTTCTCCAATTTCCTGGTGTCATCCTCCATCTCCAAGATCCCTTGCTGTCAGTGACCTTTCCACCGGCTCGGTCAAGACCTCTCAAGTCCAGAAAGAACCACACTGATTCTTCCAACAATTCCCCACAGACTTTCCTACCGACGTTGCCAAAAACAAGCGCACCACAGCCAGTCCACAACCCAATAACAGAAGCACCTGGTCCTCTTGAGAATTCATCGACAATGCCTTATTTATCAAAATTGACAAAACCACGCTTCCAGGCAAGTTTTGGCATGCGAACGGAAGAGCAACAACTCTGAGGAAGTATGCCTGTCATATGAGAGTGGAGGGCTTATCAAGGACCAAAAAAGGATCCCTAATCAGGCGTATTGGAGGACGTTCGAAAATTCTACAACGCTGGTTCACAGAAGTGGAGAATAAGGCGCGTGTGACCCGTCGCTTCGAGGTCCTACTCTACTTCTACAGAAGTATAAGATCATTTCTAGTCCTCAATGTCTGAGCGCTGACTCTCTACAGTAGGTAACCCGCCGCCGCCATAGAATTCCCCGCTCGCGTCCATCACTCGATCTCTCCTAGTCGGAGCGTGAAGCCACACTTCCAATTCGTGACATCTTCTTACCAAAGGAAGAACACATGGATGGTGGAAAGGTATGGAGCTACGGGATCAGGACTCAAAGGTCTTTCTTGGGGAGAAGAGGAAAGGGAAAATGACCAGAATGATTGAAAAGATGGGATATGGGAAATGGTGGCAGAGGAATTGATGATAAAGAGTCAGTAGTGGGTGTGAGCGATGAGAAACAGGAGGATGCCAAACTGCCGAGTGTCAACATCGAGTTTCTCCTCCCAAGAAGACAAGCTGAAAGTTAGGATCGCATCCTAAGATGCTGTCAATATTCCAGGACCCTCGCTATTTCCAACCTCCTCCAATTCATCGATGCCGCTGGTCTACCGAGTGCCTGCAAGACACCACCCGGCGGACAGTTCTCTCGTTACATATCGCGTTTGCACGAGTCGTAAAGAGAAAGATAAGATAATCCAAGGTAAGGAGCCCGACATGTGCGACGATTCTACAAAGCGCTGGAGTGCAGATCCCTACCAGAATTGTGGCACAATAGCGAGCTCCATGTCACGAATGCAGTCAATGTAGCAAATCTTTTTAAAACAGCAGAGAGAAGAGCCACAGTCAAGAATCACATCCACGACACGCTGCCATCTCTAAGAACTACCAATGAAATATTGAGTGCGCAGGAGGTGCGAAGGTTGACTTCCCATCATTCACAAAACATCAAAATGTTTACTGACGGGTTCAGATCTCACTTACATCTTCTCCAACCATTTCATTCCAATACGCCACCTATCTGCACCACTTGCACGTTGTTTATCAGCGTCGAAGCACCCAATCCCTTGGTAAATACATCCTATCTTCCGGCAACGCCACAAAGACTTGACTGGGCTCACTTGTGGTAGACGGTAGTAGGCATCTCTCCTTCTCCGGTGAACGATCCTGGAATCTCCCGTGTACAGAAGTGGATTTATGGATCCCAGCAGCGCACCACGATTCCCACAGTCCCTTCCGTCCGCAGCTCTACACCTTACGCTACACACACAAGCACATCAGTTCGTCAACCTTCATAACGCGAGTCAACAGCAATCAAGTACAGAGTTCTCCACTATACGTGCGTTGTAGGCGCCTCAGTACGAATTCCAAGGCATCAAGACAGAATACTTCCATCACACCAGCTTGGACCGCACTTCTTCTCAGTGGAGGGGCCTCCCCTGGCCATTTGGTAGGCCCAACGGCCTAACCTAGCCTGTCCCTTTTGCATTACCTCCATCGACAGGCGGAGATATTGGATAATGCACTTCCCGTAGGCCAGAGATCTTTGGAGTCGGAAGATTTCAGAGCGTGGCGGCGATGAAATAAACAAACAGCACCATCTTCATGCACCACAATGCGCATGACCATGATTGTCATCCAGACCTGGCCTCGATCATTCCAGCTCATCGATAGCTCACTTACAACCCACACCTGTCGGTATCTTATCAACTTGGAGAGTTGTCGGACAGTGTCGGCGGAGTCAGTGAATCGGCGCGGAGGCAACACAGTACCATCAAACCATGGCTCGGCTTGTCCGCAAGACGTCTTATGCAATGCGCACGTCCTTCACTTCACCGTCCAGTCCATCACTTCCAGCTGATGATGACTCACCAGCATTACACCTTTCTCTGTCTATCCGTGAGGCACCATCCACTAACCAGCTTGAAAAGCTGTCGGATTGTATCGGCGAAATCATCAAGTCTCGGCGGAGTCTGCGGGGGTCAATACGCAACACCCCGTCACCCATTCAAGTCCTTCAGACGATTACTCCGCTTATCACACACCTCTACCGCACAACCACTACCTCGTCATCTGGACTCGCTGTTCTTGTCTGAATGTTGGCGGCATTGGGGCTCGACACAGGGAGGAGTACCTGTCAATGCTGGCGTGAGCTTGGGGCCAGCTTCTGTAGGGTTGACCCGACTACGAGCACGAACAGCCCAACCCCTACAGCCACCAAATCCGTACTAGGAACGCAGGACCAAGAAGATCCGCCCGTGGAGCCACAAGTCCCTCAACGAATGCGATACTACAGTCACGAATAAGAGTCAAGCTATAGCCCTGTTCTCAGTTCTCGGCCTCACGCCTGACCGAGTTTAGCTGCGCATTCGCCTCGACAACTACATCTTGACCCAACATTTACAGATGGTTGACAATATCCTCCATGTCATTCCGCAGCTCTAGCACCTGCAAGCTTGGCTGTCCAGCAGGAACAGGCTCAACTCTGGCTCGTCAATCTTCGATCCTTGAGGAAACGATCAAGTCTACAGCCTTGCTTGACGATCACCAGGAGTACGGCACCAAATCTGATCAGGATGTGGCTACTGGGCTCCGGGATGAGCATGGAATCTTCGTGATTTTCTCTCCCTTCCTCCTATCCTTACACCACCATGTCATCCTCCCCGCCCCAGATCCCCCGCCACCCTCAACCACGCTTCGGATCCCACCCTGCCGAGACTGTACAGCCCGGGAAAGCTTGCACCATGGTATGTTGCTGTGTGTCGGGCTCAGCCAGATCCTTTGTCGGCCACGCAGGGAGTAACCAGTGCTTGGCTTCTATTGCACCGACCAGACTATCCAACAACACCGACATTCACGGACATCAGAGCAACCCTTCCGGGCCTCACTCAAGGATTCCAAAACTACAGTATGTATTCCTACTTATTCTCCACCCAAGATCCAATCCCTTTCCTCAGAACTACCAACTAATTCATCTTCCCAACCATAGTCGCCACCCTCTCCAAAGACCAGAAAGCCCTCGGCCAAGACGCCGTCAACGCCCAAGGCGAACAGTTCCTCTCCTCCCCTCCTGCCCTCCCTCCCAAAGCGAAAAGCAAAGCCTTATCGAAAAATCCGCCCCGGAATACCCTAGCCACGCGCTAATACCCTACCACCCCATAACCAGCCCACTCGCGCTCACACAGGGGATACAGAGTAAGGTCGTGCTAGCTGTAAGGTGATATTAAACTCCCGCGGAAATTAATTAGCTATAACACGCGCGACGGAGGAGGCTCCTCTAACATAAAAGCATTAGTAGATAAAACGGGCGACGTATTCGACTACGAGAGTTAGGGTGTGACTGTGCAAGACAAGATTAAGGCAACGCTCCACGCTATATAAAAGGCAAGGGAGTCGCAGCAATTTGATCGTCCCCTTGTCCGCTGAAATATTGCGAATCTCTTCGCAGTCTAGTGACGATGGGAAACTCTTCGGCCCCAAACACGTGGATACAATAATTTACATACATGTTAATAGCCACATGGATTCATGAAGGAAAGGACGCCGCCGATTATCACACTTCGAGAAGCCATTCGTGGGCGTAAGCAAACGATAAGCTCGGCATCACACGCTTCTGATTCTAAATCTGCAAATCCGCATGTTCATTCAATCTAACACCTTGTAGTGCCATGTCACTCACGCACCATGTTACCACCCACCTCCTATTCTACCAATTCACTTCCTTGCTGCTTCCAAGCATCGATTACCTTCCACGAGGACCACAACCTCGATGTGCTTCAAATACAAGACATCACCGTTCTCTGGTCATGACTTGCATCTGCACGCTTTGGAGCTGAGCTTTGCTCGTCGCTTGCCGGGGGCTTTGCTTGCGTATCCTAATCATTTCTCCGAGCGAAGGTACGGATTTCTTTGGCTGCTTGGGCGGGCCCCTGATGGGTCTTTCTGGCCACGTTTCGGGGCTTGGAGGATGTATTGCCTGGTCTTGGGTGGAATCTAGGATCTTCAATTGCGCGATATCGCGATCTCATTTGCGGGTGTTGGAACGAATTCCGCTGTCGCATTTCGATCAACAAGGCTTAATAGCTGAAGAGCGAGCGCGATGTCGGTGCTTTCGAGAAACACCAACAGGCAGGCACGTGTATCTGGCTATTACCTGAGGAACAGCTCTGCCCCTGTAATCGGAAATATGATGTTGAGAGTGAATCCCATGGTATCAGACCAATCTTGCTGCCATCGTTCCCAGTCACTCGAATCAATCTCTTCGGACAGTCAACAGGGTTAAGCCATCAGCAACGGCTCGAAAAAAGGATTCTCCGCTTCTGTCCGCTAGCCATAAAGAAGAGAGTTCGAAGAACAGCATGTTGCACCATGGCCTCAAAGTCCCCACCTTTCCCCTAATTTAATCCACGAGTGCAAATCCGGAAGGTATGCTGCAGCACTCTGGACTGGAAATTGTGCTTTCCAGGCCAAGGTCGCTTCTCAGCAGGCTGCTCGGGTTTCCACGGCGCTGTGCGAGCAAGGGGCATCGAAAGGGGTTGATCATTGAGGGCTCATTTGCGCGGTCCTGACTGGAAGTCACGATGACTTCGTACGAAAGACTTGCCGACCACCAATTCCAACATGACCCGCTTCCCTGCCATTGAGAACCATCTGCAGCAATACTGATATACCAAGGATCATCTACCGGTAACATTGTCAAAAATTGGTTCCTTGCCATCAGCGATCCTCGGCCCTCCTGAAGCGTATCTGCGACCGACTCGTATTGACGAGGGTGCATCGAGTACCAATTGCCAAGGACCTTAAATGTCAATTGATTGCTTTTTTTCAGATTGATAAGACAGGCAGGGTAATGTCTAAATCCCAATAGCTCGAACATCTCTTTCGTTTAGAGCCACACCCTTTGCGATATCGCTGCACTTTTGGACTCAAGTCCGTCACTTCGTCAGAAGTCTCGTCATCAGATGAAAATGTGCCCAATTAAATATTATTATTGCCTTTGAAGGAGTATTGATATAAGATAGAATATCCTAATCCCAATCGCTTAAATATCGCCTCCGTTTAGGGCCACATCCTTTGCGGTATCGCTGTACTTTTGGACTCAATCCTCTCCACTCCGTCAGAAGTCTCGTTTTCATAAACGACGACGGTCGTTTCCGCCTCACTCTGTGCCCTTCTTGGAGCTGGCGATAGCCGCTGGACCTTGCGGCTTCGATATTTTGTGAGATTATCACGAGAAGATGGCCTTTGGTCTAAGGCAAAGTAGTTGCTTTCGGACAGAGGATATAGGCAGGATGGATGTCTGTGGCTTACGGCTGTTTCTGGAAGTAGAGATCTTGTGGCGATCGAAGTGCCAGGGCTGGTATATGACTTCGCGGGGTTTGACCGTGTTGCTTGGTCATCGAGCTATTCATCTAGTGGTCTTCTTGGAATGACCAGGCTCAGTATATAATGGGTATAACTTGGGTTTTAAACTTTCGGTCGCTGTCCCAACAGTGTATTGGCTGCAAGACTGAATCTCTTCAGTGGACTGCCTTCTCAAGTAGAAGAGCCTTGGCTCGTATTACAATATCTGATATCCCCGAATTTGGCCAGTCGAAGCAGATCTCCTCAAGGGCGAGTTGGCGTGCGAGAGCACCCCAGGTTACCGCTATCAGTCCTGAATACCCACGGCGCCGCCGTTGATGCCAGGAGAGGACTAGAAATGCGAATGAGTGCAGTGACCTGGTCCAAGTAAGCGCTAAATGTCGGAAGACTGCCTAGGGGCTGACTTCCCAGATGCGAGCCCAAAAATCTGGTGTTTATTCTGATTAGTATCAAGGTTTCGTGATCTCCAACCCACTTGCAAAGTCAGCCCGATGAAAATCCTCATCGTGGATGGCGGTGGGCTTGCCTTTAAGACCGTATTTCCTCATCCGCGGCCCTCTATCGACTTTTAATTGTGGTGGCCGAATACCTGTCCCAGGTTTGGTGGGTGAAGACGTATCGCGCGATTATTATGGGGCCTGTACGGGAGCTTGCTTATCGTATAAAGGCGCCTGCCATCGAACGACGTTGGGGTCAACGTGCTTCGCAGTCGAAATTCCATTCGAGAAGCTTTCCTATCAAGCTTAAGTATCGAGAGAAAGAACTGACTGCAGTTTCTGGGGTTTGGGTGAATGTGGAAGCTTCAACTCGATAGATGGAGTGTGCGTTTCTACCATTTGGTGCCAATCTGGTGGCACATTGAGCGAATACCTTTCCGACATTCCCCGACGGTGCGCCTGAAGCTGTTGACGTTGTGCCCAACGAGTACCGTGTCCCAATGTCTCTAGCTGATATTGATCAGGATGTGGTATGGATTGGATCCCTTTTCTCAATCCGTCGCTGTATAAACCTTCATTTCGAGACCCGGTCGCTCCATACTGAGGTCCAAGCCTCCACATACCCAGATTCGTCCCACCCCAAATCGATTTGGTATGATTAAAGCGAGGTACGAAACCCCTGAAGCGAGATCCGCAAACTTATTGAAATTCTCCGAACGAACAGTTCCGTCTGGACTGTCCATTGACCAGGTTTCGACACACGAGGTCGAAGATGGGCGTACATTATATCCTGGTGCTGATGTATCTAGGATCGTATTGGATGACTGACAACGGATATTTATTGCGATCAGGTCAGGATATACAATCTCGGCCGGGCTTAGCTGCTTTTGAGCTGTCGAACCGACTTGACCGCTGCGAATTGATTGAAATCTAGCCATGGTAGACCCCATGAGTAGTTATTCAGCTGGGCCCTTCCCATCGTTACAGCAGACTTTTCTGCATGGACTATACTGAATACACGATGTTCGCCAGGAGGACGGGACCAGGAAGAACCGATTGGCGGTTGTAGAATTTGAGGTCCCCATTATACTGGAATGAACAATGTCGGCACGTCCCTATCCAACCATCAGTGCTCTCTAACAACGAGCATAACGATGTCATGGATAGGCAGTCGTTCTTTGGTGGACGCACGATCTTTGTGCAGTGGTAGATGCGAAGAGATCGGCAGTCAAAATTTATGCTCTCGATCTCCGCCGTAGCAAGCGATGCGCATCGGAGAGCAAGCAATAAACGTATTTTCCCCAGTCGTGATCTCTCGAGCATGGTCATGGGCCCTCATCGGGTCTCTCCTTAGAAGATTTCTTGATCATCAATCACGCCCGTCGGACTGGTATCTCGAATCCTTCCTACAGACCAGTCAGCTCCAAAGTTTTCGGAAGCTTCTGTGTGCGCTAACCTCAGCCGACATTAAAACAGTTTGCAGCTGTTTGATCTTGCCGTCTATCTCGTGCAGAGGTGCCTCCTTTACCATTGCACATGTCAGAGAGCCTTGTTCTTGGATTTCCCCGCTTGACGGCTTCAAGAGGTGTTGGACCAAAGCACCAAAGTTCCCTCCGTAGATTTGTTGCCCGTGGATTGCGAGTATCGATATATCGAATATATCCATTCGTCTGTTTGTTCACACCTCCAACCGAGAGCTGAGATCCACCGGCCAATTCCACATGATAGAGGCATGGAGTATAGTATGAAGACATTTCGGATGCCTCGGTGGTTCGGCAACGGATGCCAGAGAGCGCTTAGTGTAGGGGGAGCCGCTGCTGATATGTTAGATGTCAACTGCAAATGGAAATGGCAGTGTGCAGGGGCTGGACTCACATTTTCAACCATCTCTACATCGACAGTCCTGCAACTGAAACGACGCGGGCGCAGGCTCGGTGAGAGAGATCCGCTCCGTGGTGAAGAATCTGTGTATTAAACTATCCATCTCCGCGGTGATGGTGACATTACTATCGCTATAGGCCTCTGGCGGCTGATTAAATATTGCTAATAGATCGGCTCCAAGACTGCTTCACTTTAACTCGACATTAGATGAATATCTAGTCCTAGTAGTTTGCCCTCTAGCTACCAATTAAACGTTACTAAAAGATCGGCTTCAAGACCGCTCTGCTCAAACTCGACGTTAGATGAGTATCTAATACTGGCAGTTTGCCCTTCATTACAAGTAGACCCAGAAGTAAGTCGTTCCCCGACAGGCCAAGCCACGACACAAATCCACAGGCAAGACGTCGCTTTGCTTCTTCTGCTTCCCAGCGGCTTTACAACATTTAGTCGTTGAAATGGAATGGTTGCGAGCTCCTCTAAGTATTCCTCAAACCCAACCTGCACCGTCTAAGGGAGCTTCGTTCGGACATCCTAAGAGCCAAGCGTTGGTGCCATCCCCAGATAAAGATCTTCATTCTCACTACTCTGATATACTTGCGATAGATAATCGATGCAAATTTGGAGGAGTAATTGGCGGAATTCAGGGTTGGCTGGCTTGAATGCGCAATAGTGCTAATGATAGGTGGCATCGAATAACTCTTGGCCCTCAGCTAGCTTCTGCCATTGAAGTGCGTCTAACTCGAGCGCCGAGAGAGAGATGGACGGATGGTACTGGCAGGTATCACAAAGTCGAGGGATGCCCTATCTGGAAGAGCATCAGCAATAATCCGAGCCAGAAGGTCTAGATTTTTATTTACTGACCGTGCCACAAAGCTATACTTAAGGTGTATTTTTATTCCATTATCCAAAAAAAAAAGATTGACAAGTGGTAGGAAAAATACGGAAGATCTGGAAATAATATAAGGAAGCATAAATAGAGCTATGGTTGGATGGGAATGGAGGTAGGAACGAGCAGCGCAAATGTTCTGAGAGTCGAGTTCACTCCTCAAGCGGTTGGAAGGTACGATGGGGTTGAAAGCGCTTAGAGCGAAAGACAGACCTCGGATAATCTCAATTGTCAATCTTGAAAATCAAAAAAAAAAAGAGTCAAATATGGTTGTCTCTATCTAACCTTTACTTAAGCATTTGATGTAGGTGTAAATCTATCTTTGCAAGCTGTATATTACGACTATCTCGTGAGTTGAACCAGCCACCTTTCCAGATCAGCTATCATGCGTTCTCCCAGCGTCGTATTGACGGCGCAGTCTGGCTGATTGGCACTGACACACTTCCCTTGGCCAGCGACACTGACTGCGGCAAACTGAATGGCGGCAGCTGGGATCTCGGCGCTGAGGCCAAATTGCGCTCTTCTAATTGACCACCTTTAACTCTCGTCGGACTTGATCTCGCCGTCATTTGACGGTCGAATTGTTGAGGTGTTGCCGTTCAGCACACCGATGTTGGTCACCAGCCACGAGAACTGGCGCGTCTTTTTGGCCATATTCCTCATCGTCTGCTGCCAAACCCTAGAGTGCTTTAATATCCCGACTAGGTCGTTTCGCAGCCCGGCTTCCAACTTGCGCACTATCTCCCTCCAATGTTGCGTCGATACGGTCCAGAGCTCGCGTTGAAGGTCGGCGGACAGATCCCTTCCCTCGCTGGCATTGGCCGGCAGCTTGGAATGAATTCGCGCTACCAGCTCGGTGTCGAATTTGTGAAGCAATTGAATTACGTAGTTGCTTACTGCTCTATCAGACCGAGTCCATGGAGCGTCCGGCGGAGCTGGAGGCAGATTGCGGCGGTGATCCATGATGGTCGAGCCTTGAAAGGCCGGAGCGACCGTGCACCAGGCTACTTGGGATCCGCGAGATCAAGTACTCGTACGGTATCAGTGCCGGCTTTCGCAGAGGAGGTAGAGAAGGGGTACTGTATAACGTCGGTGGTACTCAATGCTGATGGTGTTAATAATGACGAGGACTCCAATCTCGCCACCTCCGCCGCCGTCAGCTCGCGTGTAATCTCCACTTGGCGTCGAGTGTTGGTGATAGCCGTCACCCTGCAACCTCGTTTTCTGGCAAGGTATCTGGCGGTCCCGCCAATGCCGCAACCAATGTCTAGCACTCTGCAGCGAGCAGCCAGCGGAGACTCTTGATGACTCAGCGAGTCAGACGACTTAATTGAGCTGGAACTAATCGTTAGTATCAGTTGGCGACTTGAAATAGCCATAATTGATATACTTGCCCCTTATAGTCTTCGTTAGCCAATGTACTGGATAATCAAATGTTAGGTTGGTGGGGGGTATCATACCATACTTGGAGAAATTGGTCCAAGGTCACGTCGTAGTGCTTTTGAATCCTCTTCTTAAGACGTTCTGTATCGGCCATGGCCTCCTTAAAGCAGTTTCAGCAACAGTAATGAAGAGCGACATCCTCACTCTCGTAGCCACGCTGGTCGGCTTAGAACAAACCACTACTCTTGTTTCGACCTACAACTCAAACTCAACATCTGTTGTGCGTTCCGCCGGTACTGTTATAGGTTCCATAGACCATGGCTTCGAATAGTATCGTGGCATCCCCCATACCCACCTGCCGACGGGTTCTCTGAGACTGAAGATCCCGGTGCGCCTTGGGGGTTTCGACTCCTTCCACCACATGCAACCGGTGTAAGTCCCGCATGTCCCCAAATGACAGCAGTGGAAGTCATGTTACTCTTGCTCGATGTGTTCGTCCTGCCGGATATCGAGCAGACTTTGTTATTCGGGACGGCATTAGGTGACGAAACTGAGGATTGCCTTACCATCTCGGTCATGCGGCCGCAAGGCACCGCAGTCGATGCCAAGCTGCCTGTTCTCTTTCGGATATGTGGCTGAGGCTTCGAAACGGGCAGTCCACAGATGTGCAATGGATCTGTGCTAGCCTCCCAGTCGGTAGCTCAGGGGAAGCCAATCATCCTTGTGGGCGTCAACTATCGTCTCGGAGCCTTTGGGTTCCTTAGAGGTCGTGAGTTGTTCGCAGATGAGGCAGCGAGCCTGGGTCTGCTTGACCAGCGTATGGGTCTGGAATGGATAGTAGACAGTATTGCAGCGTATGAAGGTGATCCTGATGCGGTTACGATATGGGGAGAGACTGTTGGCGCCATAAGTGTTTTTGATCAGCTTGCCAAGTTGGCCTCGAAGCCCGAGCCTAGGAGGAGCCCCGCCGCGGTATCGTGGAAGGCGACAATCTCGGACTCGGCTTGCTCTAAGTACGTGTAGTTGCCGTCCTAAAGATTCGAGCTGGTAGTCCGACGGCGAAGTGGATATGTCTCTCGAGCTCGGCAAGGAACTTCTTGCGGTGCTTCGAGCTCCCGCCCATCGATATGAAATCTCCGGAGCAAAAGTCCACGGAGCAGGCATCTGCATCGCTGGTAGGTAATGTTGCGTAAAAGCTGTCCGAAGCGCGCCGAGAGCCTCCTCGAGATTGCGGTAAAAGGTCGGTAGTGATTTGGTGTGCTCCGGTTGGATTCTATAGCTTCTGGTTAGAGAAGTTAGTGTCCCCTTTGGAGATACAAAAGGGCTCTCGAGCGTCCGTGGGTCATGTATTGTGCAAGGAGATGAAACGAGGTCGCTTTGCTGAGATAAGACCGAGCTCTGAAGGAGTGATAAAGCCTGAGATGTCTATCATTCTCAGCTCAAAGTCAATCCAACCTCTCTAGTGCTAGTACGAGTACTCATACCTGTCTAAAAGCCGCCAACAAAGCAGTTCATCTAGGTTTGATTGCCGTCGCGGAAACACTACAGCTAGCGAGATAGCTGTCTAAGTGTGTAACTTTGATTGGAATGGAATTACTAGGGGGTAGAGGTTGGAAGAAGGTCTAGATTGTAAGAACATTTGAACGCGACGTTAGCTGGGCACGGCCAAGTTACTTAATCTCAATACATCAGGGCCGAAGTCAAGGGTCCGGCTGGCAGAGCCAAAGTCCGACATATAGTTTGCCAAGACCGGTGCCCAGCCGGACCCTAGTCAATTTTAGCGCATTTGCAAAAATGGAACGTGCACAGTGGCTCATTACCTGCATGAAGCGAAAGATGCACTTCGCAGGATGTATATACCTAAGCAGCGATATGCAGAAGTGGGCTAATGGTTCTGGTAGGCTCCTGTTGATGAATGGTGTACCAAGCTTCAGGCGACCCTTATTCGCCGTATCTAATCTCCTTTTGAAAGAATCAACATTAAAACAAACAACTTTATCATTATCATCAGAACCAACGTACATGTATCCACCAAAACATGGGACGATAGAAGGAGCCTCAACGGTTCGCTTGTTTATTTTACTGACTCTCCACAGAGAGAAGAGCTTACTGTACCTTTCCGTCGCAGTCAGCCGACAGAGCGGTGACTTACTCATGTCCCCAGTGAGGTATACTGGTCTAGGAAGAAGGTTCGATCGACAGGTCAGTCCCTGGCGCCTCCCTATTATTACCGCTACTGATAGCTTTCAAGAAGACCCCATCAACGAAACATATAGTACGGTCTATTACCAGGCTCTCGCATTAGGTTGTTCGCAACCCAAGCCTGTCGTTAAACGACTTCCTCTGCTAGATAGCTGACAAAGCGAGAGTAGAGAAAGCTCGACTCCCTCCAGTGGGCTTGATAACAGTGAGGGTAAGTCCCTGTCCCTCTCGTATCTCTGAGCTGCTCTCTAGCCTCTCCCTCTGATGAAATTACAGACGACGTAGTCATGCTGGAGATTGAAAGTACTATCGCCAACAAATACAGCGCTTTCGCCATGGCCACCCATGTGGGGCTACAGATTGGACCCACGCCTACCCTCGGCCCCCTCACGAACGAAGAGCGAGAGATCCTCGATTGCCTTCTAACCCTCACTGCTTCCAATCCTTTCACCAAAGCTGTCATCCTGCCGGCCGCTCTCGATGCTAAGGCTTTAGTACGAACTCCGCGTTGACGGGTCGTTGGCGAAGACGAGGAGGGAGTAGCAATGGTCGTAAACCCTCTCAGCACCGACTCTCCACCGCCTTCAAGGCAGTCTGAGGCTTCACCGTGCGTACTTGAAGAAGAGGGAGGAGAGATTGCAACGATTGTTACCAAAATTAGTAGAAAAGGGCTTTGAGTACATAGCGTATAAGAGGAGTTCGTGGTTACACAAAAGCAAGCTATGGAACGCCTGGCGACTGGTGCAGGAGTTCGAGGCACAATTTGAGCAATGGGCCTCCGAGTGTTGAAAAGCGACATTTCTGGGCATGGATGTAGTATATGCGTCACTGTGTGATATATAGTCTTAGAAGTATAAGGCGTGCTATAAACAGCAAAGGAAAACAGTACATCCTGAGCTTGCTATTATTTCAGATGCTCCATGTATTTCGGAGGATTGAGTGAGCGTTTCAAAAGGCTAGACCTAAACGCAGACGCTCCCCTTATAAAAGCCGGTTATCTGGCGGTAAAGTGATTCTCTCTCTCTCCTGTCTCCTATTGGCTCCTATTGCCTGTGGTGTCGCATTCCCAGGGAGTTTTAACCTTGTTAACAACGATAAGATAATACTACGCTGTACGGACCACGGCCACCGATACGTATACTGGCCACTACCAACCATCACCACAATACTGGACCCAGTGTGGCTGTTTCTCGCTCCGAGTATACTTCGGAAAAATCCGGTGTAATGAGATGACGCTTATATTCATTGGCCTTTCCTTCGGCACGCGCATGCTCTCGTCAGTTGACTGTCTGCGCCCGGGTAATGCTCGTGCCATGCTATCAAATTAAATTAGGAAGGATGTCTGTCAGCTTCCCCCCGAGATGGCTTGGGCTATCTTCACGAGCTCGCAGTGAATATCGGTGTGACTGCTGAGAAGGTCCGTCAGCTCAGCCTCTCACATCTACCCACACTTTTCAGGATAACATCGTGAATATCGTGATCGAACGGAAGCCGAAGCAGGAACAAGATAGAAGAGGGATTGGAGTCAAAAGTTCAGCGACAATGAGAAACATCTGGTGGAGCATTCATGCTTGTTAGTGAGGGTTATACCCAGGGAAATCTAATAAGAACAGCCGTGCTGGCGCATAGATTGCCCTAGGCCAATGAACTTCTAATAATACGCCTAAAAGATGCAAGAGAGAATTTTCGTGGCTGTATTGCAATTTCGAGGCATTCAACTTGGAAGTCTCGGTTACTCATTATATCGTGCGGTATCTGATGGATGAAGAGGACCAAGTGTAAGATTTTATCCGAGACTCAATTAGTATTTCGAGTGATAGAACTAGATACCTACTTGTACTCTAATTAATTCTGTGTGATACCGTATGGGCGGTATTATTTCTGTAAACGGATATGAGTCCACCCGTAAACTGTAAATGGCACGTATTAAGGAAGGTCGCTACCGGCGATGAAAGCGGTCAGAAAAAGTATTCGCAAAGACACTATCAAAGGCTAACGAAGCTCTTGGAGCTATATGATTAGCTTTTATTAAAACTCCTTTATATATAAGATTAAAGGGTACTCGCGTTTGATAGTATATTTCGCATGGACTACTCACCTCTATACTGTAGACGTCCTATCTTTATCTTCTCGTCCCGTCCTTAAAAGGGTGTACCCCGATAAACGGATGCCCAAGGTCCGCTCTAGGAAACGAGTGGGAAGTTTGATGAGATAGGACCTGAAGACGGTGTGCGTATATAAGAGATGACAGGTATAATGCCTATAGAGAATATTCTGGTGGTTGCATTATATTACGGCTCCACCTCCCCAGACTAAACTTAATAATATTAATGTTATTCTTTTAATAACGAATTTGAGCCTATCCTCACCATATGGAAATGCACGCATCTGAGCGCGTAGTTCGCTGACCAGCCAGTGGATTTTAGGAGATTTCTCAGGGATCCAGATAGGTGCAACGTGCAACTCTTTCAGCGTAGCCAATTCAAAGCAGTCTCTCAAACTCTGGCTGTTGAATCGATGAGCTCTCCAATATCTTAGAAAGCAGTATAATCTTTGGTTTTAAAGCAGACTTCGGGACCACTTAGTGGTAATAAAGTTCCATAGGCAGCAAGGTCCTTGAAAAGGACAAATCGGAGTCATCTTTACCCTCAGGATAATCAAAAAACTGGAGCAAAGGTCTCGAAGAGCTTCGATACAAGATATGGTCGCTACACTAAAGCAGCTCTCGTCAGACTTCGTAACTGGAGGACGTCCCATGCCATCTGTTCGACATCACTCCATAAAGTCGTCATTTCATTTCCTATTTATCCTGGCACCATATTCTATTCGAGACAATGATTCAGCACTCCAGACTTTGACCCGAAGCACAGCTGGAAAGACAAGGGTCGACGTTAACAACTGTGGCGGTATGAGAATCGCTGTAATAGATTCTTGAAGCGTGCTCTGTTTTCGAAGTGGAAAGCGATGAGGGTATTGATGTCGAAGATGATAGCGATAGCAAGGCTTAGGAAGATCAGGAGGAGGTGTAGGACAATGTAGCAATTCGCCTTGTCTAGGTAGGAACCACAAATGTGCTCGATATAACAGATGGGTTGAACGAGAGAAGCTGGAGTCGGAAGGGTGGAGATCCTTAAAGGTATATACCGGAGTTGGAACTTAGGAATTGGATTGGGAAAAACGAAGAGAACGCGATTTAACGATACTCGATCTTTATTATGCAGGGCTTTAGCCGCGTGTCTTAACACTCCCGAGCTCTCAATGCTAACCATCTATCTGGTATTAGTTACGAGCCTCGCTGAAATACTAAGCAGAAGGAGTTCCCACAGATTCCTTGCTATCCTTCTTCTGAGCCCACAAGATATGATTTCTCAGCATTTGGGTGTCTGGGCAACGCTGGGTAAATGTCTCGAGGTGACTATCCCTATCAGTCCCAACATCAGCTTCACCGTGTTGCTGCACCCAGTTCTCCCAGAACGTATGCTTCAGTAGTCGGGATAGATATCTTTCAGGACCCTGTCCATCCTGTTCTTCCGGGTCAGAACCCCCCAAGTCAGAATGTTGCTGACGTCCTTCCGGATCTCAAGTAGGTTTTCCCTCGGTGTACTCCTCTTGACAAACAGATAGGCATTGACGATCGTGGTGTGGTAGACTCCAAGCTGCCCTGGTCGATCTTTATACCAATGTAGCAGAAGTTCGGCCATCTTCGGGGTCCAGGCAATGGTGAAAGCAATAGTTCCCAAGTCGGCTTTGGATGCGGAGCCGGAGTGAGGTACGGTTGAAGCGTTCTTTGCGGCAGCGACTTTATCGATTCCGCGACCAACCACGACGAAAGCCGTCCCAGTGCCTATATACTGGTTCTCTGCTTCTTCAATCGACTTCGCTGCACCCTTGTGCTGGGTTGCTAGGACAGGATATTAAAGGCTAGGGCAAACTTTAATCATCTCCTCGACATTGGCATCTACTACCGACAAACCCTTCCCGGCCTCTTGCTTATTCGGCACCTTTATACCCTATATCAGATTAGGCTTTGGGTCAGAAATGATTTTGGGAGTCTTTTGGTTGGGGATGAAGCCTGTGCGGAATTGTACTTTGCTTACTCGATGCAAGCCTTCGGCAGCTAGGTCTACCCTCTTTGCCGCTTGGTTAAACACGGCTTCAACGGACTTAGTGATGATCTTGTCGGGGTCTGATTGATTGATCGGCTTATAACCGATCGTTTGGACGACCAGGTTAACCAACGGCTCTATTAACGTCTCTTCGTTATCCGTTGCGTGCTTATGTAGTATCGTCTTGATAGCCTCCACAGACTCGGTTCTGATATCCACCTCGGATCCTCCTCCTAGAATCTTCTCCACCTCAGCTTTGAGATCTGGATATTTATCGTAGTCATCTTCTTTATTGAACTATATGTTCTGGGTATTGAGATGAGCACGATCGTTATTAACGTTTTTGGTAAGTGATGACCCCGATTTGGTGCCCGACTTCGAGCCTAGTATCTGAGGGATTGTAAGTATAATTGCTCCACTTAGCCGCGTACGGATTACTTACCTCTGGAGAAGCTATAGAAATAGGCTCTAAGCCTTTAATATGCCGATGATATTCGCTGCTAGAAGAGGAGATTTCTGAGTCTACAAAGGACGGCTGATCGATAGCGTTGGAGGAAGATATAAGTCTTAATACTATATATAAACAACGAATCTTTGTAGGCAGGGTAGATAGCAAATTCCAGAATTGAAGTAGTAATACATTTTCGTCGAGTAAATGAATAGAGGAAAAATCCTGGATTTCGGTAAGTTATTTACGTATATAAGGATCAATATTTACTTCTATAATCGAGCTGAAATATTTGCTTTAGTTCTACGAGTTGAAATTGTAAATATTAGACTCTGGTACTGTTCTCAGCACCATCGATGCTTCCGAAGTTCCTAATGATAGGAGCGAATAGGTGATATCGTCGCATCGGCGAAGATCCGGAACCTCGGCTCCGACTTTCTCGTCGCTCGCGAGGAAATGTAGCCTTGCAGTGACAATCGGTGTTAGTAAGTCGATATCTGAATGCAAGTCTTGATCTTCAGAGTATTTTAGCCGGGCGTTGGTGCTGAAAACGTGTGTCTGGTCAATCTACTGAGTGAGCTGTCCTCTCTACGTCCAAAACTCCTTTCACCTTCAACAACTAATACCACCCTCCTCTCCCCGCCAAAGCAGCACTCACCACCAACCCCCACGCTCCACTCCTCCACCCATGCTCGCACTTGCCATGATCTTCATCCTCCTTATCCACCTGTTCCCACTCACGACCGCACAATTCTAATTCTTCAGCGGCGAACCCCAGCAGCAAAGACCGCAAAAAGTGGTTTTAAATTCGGCTTGGTATCGGGAGACCTATGAATCTGGTACTTCCTTCGTTCTTTTCTCTATCTTCCCCTTCCTCCTCCTATATCTTCTATATCTCCCAATTATTAATGCTAACCTTACCCAAAAATAGCACACTGTACAGGCTACCTCTGCCCTTCTACCCTCTTATACGTGGACTTTCTACACTACTGCCCTTGCGCCTGACCCGCTATCGAAGACAGGATAGAGCTAGGGGAAGACAATATGGTGTGCGTTAGCGAGGGTGGTTAGGCTGCGGGAGAAGCGGGAGAAGCGGGGAGGAAGATTGAATTGGCGAGAAAAGGGCTGTTATAAGGATTGAAGTATCGGACGGGATCGGTTCATCTAAAGAGAGCCAGAGAAGGAAGGGGCTGGAAGGAGTAGGAGGCGTTTGGTGTTGTAATTGTTACGATAGGGAAGCGGTGGTTTCATCCATGGTAGGGCGAACGCTTGCGAGATCCTAGAGAGCGTCGATACCCGTCTTGCCGACTATAACGACGCACGTCAAAAACACCTAATACATCATTTGACGAAAACGTTTACTCTTCCTTTTACCGCATCTACACTGCAAGCTGTTGAAGCGCTGATCGAATCCATACTCCATCGCAAACGTCGCTAACAAATCGCTCGCCATAGGTAGTTGAGTAGTGGAAGACTTATCGATATATTCGTTGAAATTCTGTCCAGCACGGAGCATCAAGTTCCCCATGTTCCTACTAACGATCATTGATAGTCTCCATATAGGAATGATCAATAGTAACGCAATGATCACACGCACATAATATTGGTGAAGTCTTTGCCAGTAATCCAACTCCAATTTTGGATGACAAACCCAGTGCGATCATGGGCCAAACAATAAGATCGGAGAAGGGTATGTTAATTTGCCTAAGTATATCTAGAAGCTAAAGACCTCGTTCGCATTTCATACACGTGCAAGAGGCTTGCAAGGTAGATCTGGATGTCAGATTTATGAGAACCGCCAAGATCATCTGAATACCAACGGGAGTTCGATTAGTTTGGTGGGTGTGATGGGTGTAATAGAGGGATGGAGGGATGGAGGGATAGATAGCTGAAGGGGTAGGAAAGGTAGAAGGCGGATGAAAATTTAGTCACACATACTATCCACCAAGTATAACAGATCTTGACAGGCCACGCAATGTTTCGTCTCTTCGTATCGTCTCATATGGTCAGACATGTCACCACAATCTCCGAACCTTGCAGAAAACAGACACGAGCGGATGCGACCAACAGTGACCGCGTGCCCGGGCAGACCGCATCGTGAATCGCAGCAAAGACTACTGCTCTTACTTGTTTTAACAGGGAGCTGGATATATTGAGAGAATCTCTTGTTATAAAGTCTGAAAATTCGATTCTAAGCACGAGAGGTTATATAAGGGATCGAATATAAATGGTCATGCATGAGATAACTCTTATAGTCACTTATATATAGAATTTAATGTCGAACTGTACATTCCTAGTATCTTTAGAAAAAGCCTTTGCCTTTGTTAACGATACCTGTTCTCCAAGTGTCTATCCGGCACTATCCTAGTCCTTCCCCTCCGTCGGCTGCTTAGGCGGCGGAGTTGCCACTCGCCAATGGAGGATTCTGTTCGATGTGATTATTATGATCCGATTTTACTCTTTTAGTGTAGTAATATAGTCTCTAAGTACTTTTTCGTCCGAGAGGAGGAAATTCCATGTCTGAGGTATACGATAGCGCATCTTCAGATGGAAGTACGCCTAGTTAAAGGGCTTTATTGCCTTTAAAAGAGTATTAACCTTAACCAGAAGGTTTGGATCCAAATAGGTTGATCACTTTATTCATTCGTTTAAGGCTATATTTTATACGGTATCGCTGTACTTTTAGACTCAAGCCCGTTACTTCGTCAGAAGTCTCGACTTTATAGATAATCAACCCGGATATTTTTGAGCACCTTTTATACGAGATTTAAACGACAAATAATGCGCCATTGCTTTATATCCATATTTGAAAAATACGCGGAGGGACCATAGGCGCTTCCACCTTACTCTAGGCTCTTCCTCGAGCTAGCGATAGACGCTGGATTATACGACTTGGAGGTACTGTAAACAGATATAATAAAAGTATTATAATTGATTGGGCTGTTTTAAGACAGAGTAGCTGCTTTCCGATTGAAGAAATAGGCAGGGTGGATGCCTGAGGCTCGCAGCTATTGCTGAAAGTAGAGGTCTTGTAAACGTCAGTCCAATCGTCCCAAGGATTTCGAAGAATTGTACCGTTTTGTTCGTGTTGACGTTGGGATAGCAATATAGCAAGTTATGCAGAAAAGCTGCTTTCGCATTGACATACAGACCCGGGAGATTGTCCAGCAAAGATTGGTCTCACTGTCAGAATTACGACCTTTCCGCGCACAGTCCCAGAGCTATGCTTGGCGAATTCTGTTACCAGCATTGCTAGTGGTGGTCGAGGACCTTACGCTGCTGACAGCTCTCAGACTGGCAGGCCTCATTGTCTTTGGCAAGAGTGGTTCCGAAAGAACTCAAGAAGTACGTCCAACAGCTCCGAGAAAGCGCGATCCTTCAATGAAGGCAATGAAACCAAGATTCCACGGCGAAGTAGGCAAGGAAGCTGCAAGCGGGCTGTGATAATGTCGGGAGCACGATGCCATATGGCCAGAACAACTTTTTCACCAACTTGATACGATCGAACACCTTGGAAGTCCACTGGAGGAGCCCTTATTCCTGCGCACGGATGGCTTTTTGTATCACGTCGTGGCGAGATAAACATACTTTCCCCCCGACGCTGACGTCGTAAATTTAAACCCGCATCAAGGGGAACATCATATCGGATAGTGCGTATGGTCGCTAGCGGCATCAAACCATCTCCAGTCCTTGATGGAGCCCAGCTGAAGCTGAATGTGGTGAAATTCGGCGACTTTGGCATTCGCTTGGTCGATTGCCATCAATTATCGGTAGATAAAGAATTAAAACCCCCAAAGCATCGTAGGTCAAGAAGCTAAAATAGCGGATAAATTTCCGAAGGATACTATAATGCGTACAGCAACAACAGCGAGGTGATCCGCGGAAAGGACCGAGGCCGCTAGGTTGAGTTTTGACAAGCGTGCGCGCTGTTTCTTCCTACTGTTCGGGGTTACTTTCTCTCCTTTTGAGGGTAGGAGCGGCCCTGTTTTACAGATAGGAATATCTTTATTTGACACCATCCCAAATAAGATATCCTCAAAATCACCCAGTAGATGTAGTATCTATATATACTCCGTATCAGCTAACTCGTATAAAGATGAATATTCCGCCCCAGCCGCGGACCTGTATAGCGAACGTCGAAGATATCAGGCTACTGAAACGGTTGGACCGAGGAATTTTCAGGTATAAAGCTACCCACCAGCTTTAAATAAGGGTCGGGCCTCAATTAACAGAACCACGACCTATTGGTAACACAAAATACTTCGGGTCCAGCTGTTATCCAATAACTCTCTTGATCAAGCTTTATACGCTAATATTGACGTCGACTACGGCGACTTTTCTGCTGACTTGCCCTTGGACGCAAATCCATCACCCGAACTCCCAGCGACTTTCTCCTCGGTGCAACGATGGTCGCGTGAAGAAGGGAGACTTGGCAGACGACCACTTGAAGTCCGGGAGGACGAAGCTCAAAGATGCAGCCAATGAGTGAAGAAGGGTAGTAAGATGCACAGCGATCTCTTTTGGCAAAGATCTTCGTTATCCGTTGTCTGGCCAAACAAGATTCGATGGAATTCCGTGAGCCGCTACTCTCTAGTAAGGGGTCGCAATTTGATAACCATCTCTCCGCTCCGACGTTCTTTGTGCTGGAACAAGCTGACACGGATAGCGATAGACGAAGTCCACTGTATCTCTGTGCGGAGCTTTGACCATATATAAAGGTGGGAGGGTTGGTTTGCAGATAGTATAGGCAGTGAGTTTGGATAGTCGACTGAAGAAGGAAGGATGGTATAAGAAACCGTAAGTATTCGTCCACTAACAGTCTTCGAAAACCCTTTACCCTAATAGATCGCAAAGCTTCTTAGTCCACAGTCTTATCCAAATCTTGACCGTGTAAGTCGAGTCCGACGACTCCGATGACCGTCGTGGAGTGCCCTGGCCTTACTTCCCCTATTCCCATGGTCTTGATTGTATCGGAAGTTGAGGCAGCGATGTATTAATAACAGAATGTTGTCGAGATGATGCCACGTATGTAGGCGGCAACGCGTTCTAATCTTCTTGCCTCCGTCTGCTTCTAGCAGTATTACCTCCAACAAAACTTCCGTGTAAAACTTCCTCGATATAGTACCGGCTTTCCTCTCTTCAATGATCCAGCATTACTATCTGATGTAGGAACTGTCACATCGCAATCTTCGAGCTAAATTGGTTTAGTAAAGGTGGGCTGTTCGGTCTAGCGGAGAAGAGAGCGACTGCAAGTGGAGGGCGGATAGGGTTTTGGTTAATAATGGAGCGATAACGGCTTGTAAGGACTTTGGATCGTAAAGGGTTTAGTCGGTGAAGTTGGGCGGTAAGTCTCTTGGTGCAGTCGAGGAAGCTTTAGTCCTTGGTTAATAAGTTAGTACTCGGTGACAAAATCAGACAATTACTTACCATGTGATATATCATATTACAATAACTTCTTATGGCCGTCAAGGTTCTGCGCTGGAGAGGCGTTCTAAGGCGGCGTTTTCTGTGAGGGTCCTTTAGAAAGTGCTGGTTTCGAACTCCTTCTCTACCTTGCATTTAAGGGATCCTTGGTCGAGTACAGCGACTTTTGCCCTTGTATGATAAACTCTTCGTAGGGACAGTGGTCGATCTTCGAATACAGGAGATTTGCTAGTGACAGTCAAAGGCTGTAGCACTGCACAAGCAAAAAGTGCCTTGATTGGTACTTTCTTCTGTGCTAAAATCTATCTGGCTAAAAAGGGGAAGGTACAGCGCGATCATGACGAGCCTTATAACGGGCGATTGTTGTGCGTTAACGGATGAAGCACCCATCCTAATAAGTCTCACTATCTCTCCCCCGCGACATCGACCCCCGAAAAGATTATAATACTATAAAAACTACGATTAACGCTTAAGCGAAGTATAGCTTCAGCTGGAACAGCTTTTTCACATACAGCGAACTCCGTCGAAATACTCGAAGCTCTCTTGCAGAACAACGAAGTCTAACGTTATAAGTCCAAGGTCAAGTATGATCGGCAGACCGAAGACGCTGCACTGTTATCTAACGCGCTTAAGCTATACTTATCGATGCAGTTATTGGGCAATAAAAAGACCGCTGACCGATTACAGCAAGAGCAAGTCGCTGCTCGTAAGGAGTGTGAGAGGATAAGGAATCGGATGGAACAGCTTGGAGAGCATCAAAGATGTTTAAATGCCGCCCTCTCGACTGCCCGCTCTACATACAAACAACGTGAGGATCTATATACGGGGCTTGCAAAAACACCGCGGGGGATGGATAGCACCTTGCGTGGAATGAGGGATGACTATTTACGATATGCAAGGGAGCTTAAGGCACGCATTAATGGAGAATGAATAACGGCGCCGAAGGCTATCGCGAATGGATAGGTCTGGGGACGATATTATAGCAAAACTAGATGATAGTGAGATCAATTTATAGCTAGCCGTAGGGGACAAGTTCATAGCTAGCTGTAGGGGACAAGCACGATAGATCATTCGTGGTCAGTCGCTCTAGCGTTTTTAAGTATACTCCAAATAATAACCTTGAGTTTTCGATTTAGCATCTCCAGAGCCTAAGATATCGAGATAATCTTAGAGAATAAAAAGTTATAAAATAGAAATATAGGATAAAAATATAGGATAAAAATATAGAATAAAAATATAGAATAAGAATATAGAATAAAAATATATAATAAAAATATAGAAGGAAAATATAAAAGAAAAATATAGAAGAGAAATATAGAAGAAAATTATAGAATAAAAATATAGAATAAATTATAGAAGGAAAATATAGAAAAAAAATATAGAATAAAAATATAGAATTAAAATTATTAATAATCTTAATTTTTTCTATCGAATAAATCTAAAGTATAGTAAGGTAATAAACGTATTATCGTTATAAAGTTTGCTTATAGAATTTTCTCGGGTGGAAAAATTTTCAGATTAAGCTAAACGGCTGGTCTAATCGAATCTCTTTTATAGAATATTATATCCAGATCGCGGTATATTTATATTAAGGTCGATGTTATATTATAGTACTATAGCCAGGAATAATTTAAACGTATTTAGAAGAAATTAAATTCTAAAAAATAGTTTAATATCCGATTATTATCCAATTAGGTTCGTTAATAGGCTTTACTTCGGGTAAATTATTCCACGCTTTGGGCTTATAAAAGTATAAACGATTTTTATTCCTATTTTAATAATCTATTTTAAAAAAATTTTTCTCTGCGAAAAGCGCAATACAATTTCTTCGAAATAAATTGTAATTCGATTGGACGGCGTTGAATAATAGAAAGAAAAGTATAAAATAAAATAGATTTTCTTAACTTTTTTTTTTAATATTTTTTTTTACTATCTAATTTTAATAATTCTATTATCTATTATATTTCTCGAAGAAATATTCCGAATAACGGTAATATAAATACAATAAATAGATTTCGAAAAAAATTATTAAGTTCTTTAATTAAAAAAAAAAAGTTTCGAGAAAAAATTTTATAAAGAGATATTACGGGATCAAAAAAATTAATTTAAAAAATATATAAATTTAAACTATTAAAATAAATAATATATAAAATATTATATAAAAAAAAAAAAAAAAAAAAAAAAAAAACTCGCTATTAAATAGATACGTAAATTATATTTATAGATTTTTTATATAAAGCTAATTATTAAATAAATATTATAAAAAATTATTATTTTAAATTTATATATTATTCTTTAAATTATATATACTAATACTATAATAATAGCTTTTTTTTTAATATTTCGAGCTTTATAAAAATAATTTATTTAAATAACGGTAAAGATCGCTAGCGGTTAATAAAAAAAAAATTAAAAGCGAAATAATATTTAAAAGCTACTAGAAGGCCTTTTAAAAAAATCTAAAAAAATATTCTAGTAATTAAAATATTATTTATATATTTTTATATATAAATTTAAAATAAAATTTTATTATAAATTTAAATTCGCGATTTTTAGATAAAAATATATTTTTAAAATATATAGAATAGTATTATTCAAAATTTATAATAATTATATATTATAATAGTTATTTATTTTAATTATAATATTATAATAAATTAAATTTAATATAAAATATAATATTTAAATTATTATTTAATAGTAGATTTAAATATAAAATTTTAAAAATTTATAAAAGTATTAAATATAAAAAATAACTAATAAATATTTAGTATTAGTAAGATTTTTAATAGAAATTAGCTATAATATATTATAGTCTTTTTATTTAATTTAAAAATATAACTAGTTATATTAATATAAAAAGTCTAGAATATATTCTAATTTATATTTTTTTTTACTATCGATTTCTATAGACGGTAATAGCGGAATTATTTATTCTAGATAAAAATTATTAATAATAGGCTTTAATAGAATTATATTAAAAATAAAAGAAATATATAACTTTAAAAATAGTTTTAAATAGTAAATATAAAAGCGAATAATTTTAAATATAAAATAAAATCTTTTATATTTATAATCTAACTTTTTTAAAAATTTATATATTTTAATATTATAAATATTAAACTAAATTAAATTATTAATATTAAATTTTAATATTAACGCGCGGTAATTATTAGTATATTTAATATATTTAATTTATATTAATATTATTTTAGAATAAAAATATTTAACGATTTCTTTTATAATATTAATAAATTTATTTATTATACCGGTTTTTTAATAGAAAATATTTAGTTTAAAAATATTAAAAAACTTTAAACCTATTTAAAAATAAAATCTATAATTAATAAGAAAAAAATTTATTATAATAATTTTAAAAATATAATTATTAGTATTAAATTTAGCGATTAATAATTATTTAGCCTAATTATTTTATAAATAAATAATATAATTCCAGAAATAATATTTTATAATAATATTGAAATATTTAATTTAATTATTAATTTTAGAGTAAAAAATATTAAAAATATTTTTAAATATTCGAATTCTTTTATAAATAGCTTTCTAGAATCGGTTTATAAATAGAATATTTTATTTAAAAATAATATTTTTAAATAAATTATAAACCTTTTAAATATAATTTTTAAATAATTTAATAAACTTTTTAATATTAATAATTTTATAGTAAAATATATAATAATATATTTTTAATAAATAATCTATTATTATTATTATTATAATTATATTATTATTTTTATTTTTAAATAATCTAATAATAAATTCTACTAAAATATTATATTAACGCTAGATAAATATAAATAAAAACTTTAATACGCTAGTTTTAAATTTATATTTAGATTTATTTCTAGTATAAAAATAATAGTTTCGAATATAATATATTATATATTTAAAATCTTTAAATTAACTATAGTTTCGATATAATAATTTATAGGTTTTAGTTTTTTTAAAATAACTAATAGTAGGATAATTATAATATAGTTTATAGAAACGATTTTTTAAAAATTTAAAATTAGAAATAAATAAACGGTTTTAATAATATAAAAATTTATTTTATTTCTTATATTTTATTAAAAAGATATATTTAAAGTATATAGCCCCGTTATAAAAAAATTTAAGCGTTTTTTATATAAAAGAATCGTTTTAGAAGGTTTTAATAATAAAATTCTTTAAAAAATATAAATAATTATTATTTTTATTATTAAAAGTTTTAAAAATATTAAAAATATTTTTAAATTTTAAATTTAAATCGTCGGTAGCTTTTATAAAAATAATATCGATTATTAATTCGGGTTTAATAAAAATTTACTTTTAATATTTTAAATATAAATCTTTTTTTTTAAATAGGTTATTAAAATATTAAATTAGGGTATTAAATTTAATTTTATAATAATTTAGGCGGTATTTAATTTTAAAGTTAAAGCGGGAAAAAAATTAAATCTACTAGATTTACTAATAGCTAAAAGTTTTAATAAATATAAAATATTTAAAATTTTTATAATTAATAAAGATAGTAAAAATATTTAGTATTTTTTCTAGCTCGGACCTTTATTACTTTAGATACTAGATAATCGCTAAAAGTTTTTTATTATAAATTTTATAATTAATTTACTATAGAGTTATTTTATAAAAAAAATAGATAATAAATTTAAAAAATCTATTATTATTATACTAGAAAAGTATTTTTTTAGTAGTAATATTAGAAATATTAATTTCTATAATACTTTTCTTATTAGAATTATAATAAACTAGAATTATATTTAAAATAAAAATTTTTTTTAAAATATTAATAGTTTATTAATAAATAATAATCGATTAAAAAAATATATTTTTATATATAAATTTATAAAAGAATTTAATAATAAAAATAAATTTTTTAATAAAATATTAGTAAAAATTAGTAAATTTAATAAAAAATAATATTTTTTTAGTATTTTAAAAATTATTCTAGTTTTAAATAGTTGTAATTTTTATAAAATTTATTTTAAAATCTTTAATAGTAATAATAAAACTAAAATATTAAATTTAAATAATATAAAATTTATATTTTTTAATATCTATTTATAAATTAATATTTTTAAATATTATTAATATTTTTTCAAGTATATTATTTATATTTTTTTAGATTATTATTATAGATAAAAATATTATTAATATAAATAGTATAAAAAATATCGAGATATTTATAAAAGGAATCGTTAATATATTTTAAAAAAAAATTCAGGCTATTAAATAATTTAAATAATAATACTAGCTATTTAAATAAATTATAATAAATTTATATTACCGTTTTCTATTTATAACTTTTAAGAATATAAAATTTATTAAAAATAGTAATAATATTTAGTTTAATAAAAACTTTAGTTTTATATAAATAATTTAGAATTTTTTATAATAAAAGGATAAAATAATAATTTTTTTAAAAATTTTATTAAATTTATAATAGTTAATATAAAATTAAAGATTTTTTTAAATTTTTTAATAAATAATATAGAAGATAAAATATTTAAAAAGCTATTATAGATAAATTTTTTATTAAAATTTTTTTTAAAGATTTTCTAGAATATAACTAGTTTATTATAATTTATACTATAGAAAAAATCTTTAAATAAAAATATATTTTTTATTAATTTAATTTTAAAATTATAAAAATATTTTTTAAAAAATATATTAGCTATTTATTTTAAAAAGATTTTTAAAAGATTATAATAATCGGTAAAATAAAAAAACTAGAAATTTATTTTAAATTTATTAATAAAAATTTTTATAATATTAAATAAAGATACTACTATTAATATATAATCGGCGAGTTTATAATCTATACGGTTATAGCTATTTTTTAGGGCTTTAATATAAATTATTAGGCTAGATAAAATCTAAAACTTTCGAGTAAATATAAATAATAAAGGTTTAAATTCTTTTAGATATTTATCGATATTTATTATTAAAAAAATAAAAAATTTATTATTTAAATTATATATAAAAAATATAAAAAGTATCGAACCTATTTATTTAATATTTAAAAACTTTAAAAATAATTTTAAAATATTAAATAATTAAATAAATAATTTTTTATAAACGAATTTAAATATATTTTAATATTTTTTTTCGATTTAATTAATAGAACTTTTTAAATAGTTTTAATAATAATAGTCGCTTTTAAATATAAAAAAATCTTTTTTTTAGTTAATTATAAAATTATATTTATTAAATTAAATATATTTAAAAATAATTAAATAATTTAATTTAAATATTATAAAAAAAAAATTAGTTTAATATAGTTCTTTAAATAAATAAAAGTAATATAATAGTATTTAATATAAAAAATAAATTTATTATTAATAAAATAAAGGGTTTTATTATATTTTAAATAATAAAAATAAAAATAATTATTATATATATAAATTTAATTAATAAAACTAATAGTAAAATTTTTATAATTAATTATTATATAAATAAAAAGTATAGAATAATTTATACGGAAATCTATTATAATTAATAAAAATTTATTAATTTTAAGTTTTATAAATTTATTATTAGTTATATAGATAATTTATAAAAATAAATCTTTTAAAAATTTTTAAAAGCGATTTAATTTAAAAATTAAATATTTTTTAATTTTATTATAAATTTTATATTTAAAAAAAAAATTAGTTATATTATATTTAATAATTATTATAAGCGGTTAATTAAATATAAAAGTTATTAATAAAATATTATTTATAATATATATAAAATTTAAAAATAAAATATTATTATTTTTTCAACTTTAAACTTTTTATTAATAGTAAATATAAATATATTTATAGTATTTTTTTTATAATTAATAGTAATAGCGGTTTTAATAACGGCTCTAATAATAGCGATAATAGTAATAATAAAAATAAAAACTAATTATTAATTATTACTACTAGGGCGCTGGTTATTAGGAGTTTTATTATATTATAGGTTCTAGAGTTAATAACTAGTATAGCGGTTTATAATTTTGAGGATATATTTTTATATAGCTTAATAGTTAGTAAAAGGAAATAAAATAATTAAATAATTATTAAACTCGCGGTTTAAGCTATAAATTAAGCGATAATATTTAAAATTTTTATTAATTTTAGTAATAGATATAAATTCTATAAAAAAAATTAAATATTTTAAAAAAAATTTATTTTTTTATTATAAATATTCTAATTTAATTTAAATATTAATTTTATAGTTTAAATTATTAAAAACTAGTTTTAATTATTTTTTAATATTTTTAATATTATTAAATTCGGGATTTTAAATATAAAATAAAATAATCGAATTAATAATACCGGCGGTATATAAATAAATTTATTATACCCGATTATATTCGGTTTTATAATAATTATAATTATCTAAAAATTTAGTATTTATCTATTAATATTAGCTATAAAATTTAGCGCGGTCCCTTTTAAAGATTTCGGGGTTAAATTATTTAGATATTCTTTATATAATAATAGCGGTAATAATTATAGACGTTTATTTATTAAATAATTCGTTTTATATAATTATTAATTATATAATAATTTAATAGTATTTAATATATAAATATTAAAAATTAGTTTAAATAACGATTAAAAATTTAATATATTTCTATTTAATATAAATAAATTTAAAAATTTTATTTATAATTTATTTATAAAAATTAATAAATTATTATAAATAATAAAAAGTAATTATATTATTATAATTACTAAAAATAGAATTTTAAAATAATTAAATTTTATTAAAAACCTTTTTAAATTCGTTATAAATATTTAAAAAATAAATAAAAATTTTTTTAAAAGAATTATAATTTATTATTTTTATAAAATAAATATTAATTAAATAAAAAAGTAAAATATAATATTATAAAGTTAAAAAAATTAATTTAAGAAATTTATAAATTTAAACTATTAAAATAAATAATATATAAAATATTATATAAAAAAAAAAAAAAAAAAGGAATTCGTTATTAAATAGATATATAAATTATTTTTATAAATTTTTTATATAAAATTAATTATTAAACGAATATTATAAAAAAATTATTATTATAAATCTATATATTATTCTTTGAACTATATACGCTGGTACTATAATAGGAGGTAAAAAAAAATCGCGGGAGAAAAATAGAAGATAGTAAAAATAGGGATATAGTATATTATATATCGTATTAATACCAGCCGGACCTCGATTTAAATAAAGCTTTTTTTTTTCGTTTTACTCTTTTCTATCCTCTAATTTAAGATTCTGAACCTTTAAGACTATCCGATAAAGCGGGATTTTAGGACCTCCTTATATTTAAAATAGAGACGAGGTTATTTTTCGGATAGAATTACGCTTTCCGCGACTTGTATTTTTTTAGTAAAAAAAGAATTTATAATTTAAATAAATTTAATTATAGTAATTATAAACGTTAAATAGCTAATTATTTAAAATTATCTGTTTTTTTTTTAGTTGAAATTCTCTCGCAGGTAATATATTTATATTATCGTTGTATTTTTTTAACCCGTTATTTTTTATCTATAAAACTTTAATAAAAAGGAATTTAATATATTATTATCGATTTTTATTTTTATAACTAAATATTATTTAATAAAATTTAGAATTATAGTAAAAAAAAAATTTTTTATAAAAATTATAAAAATAAAAAATTTTGCTAATATAAATATTAAAATAAAAAAGTTTAATATATAATAATTTTAGTATTATTATAAAAGGAATAAAAATATTTTTTTTAATAATATTATAAAATTAATTATACGGAATAAAAAAGTTTTAACAATTCAAAATTTCTATTATCTATAAAATAATATATAAATAAAAGTTTCAAAAAATAAAAAAAAAATTTAAAAAAAATAATAGCGGGTAAAAAATAAAAATTAAAAAAAAAACTATTTAAATATAATAAATTATATAAATATACTATTTATTAATATACTAGTCGAATTATTAATTTTTAATATAAATTATCGAATTTTTTTATTAATATATAGCGAAATAAAATATATAAAAAAAAAATATATAATATAAACTATAATAATAATTAATTTCTTTAAAGTTAATAAATATAATTTAATTATTAAATTTATTTTATACCTATTTTTTAATATAATTCGAAGGTATTTTAAATTTTTATATTATCGTTATCGCTCGAAATAAATTTTTAATATATAAAATTTTATTATTTAAATTTATAGTAGATTATTAACTATATATTTTGATAATTAATATTATTTTATATATTTTATTATTATTTTCGATTTTTTTAAATAGATTTTTTATATTTTTTATTTTTTTTTCGCTGGTTATATTATATTAAATAATAATTAGAAATAGTATTCTAATTTATTTTTTAATTCTATTAGACTCTATTTTAAAATATTAATAATATATTTATATTAACTAGTTATATTTTATTTTTTATATAACTGTAGTTTTGAATATTATATATATAATAGTAAATTCTAATAGCTATATAACCTTTTATAAAATATATAAATAGATATATAAAACTAGAATAAAATATAAATATAAATATAATTGTAAATTTATTAATATACGGTTTAAAAATAAAACTAGATATAATAAATTAAAGAAATTTAAAAGTTTTTTTTTAATTTTTTAAAAATTTAGGCTAGAATACTTTTAAAATAAACGAGGAATTGATAAAAATAGAAAACTATTAATAATTCCGTATATATATATTATATTTATATTTTATCAATTAAATATAAAACTTTTTTAATATTATTTAAAAAATATAAAAAATATTTATTTTTAATTAAAGTAAATTCGAAAGTTTAAAAAATATTCTAGAAAATATTTAATAAATTATCGACTTTATATATATAAAAAATCTCGGGGTATAATATTATTATATTCGGTATCTTTTTTTATTTATTCCGATTATTATTTAATTTCGAAATAGTTTTTATATTAAATTTAATCTATTATATTTTAATTAAATTATTTTTCGTTTATATCGATTTAACCTATTTTTTATATATTTAATCCGGCTATTTATAATTTTTTCTATTCGTTATTTTTTTTAAATTTTAATAAAAAGAATTATTTTCTCCTTTAATTTATTTTTCTAATTGTATTTATTATATTTTTATATTTATTCTCAATTATAAAACTTTTTCGCGATTAATATATAATTTTTTTTATATAATTAATCATTTACTAGCCGATAATTATTTTATAAAAATTATTATAATAAATATAATTCTAGTTTAAATTAATTAAAACAATTACGGGATCGATTAAAAAAAAGATTTAGAAAATATAATTTCTATTTTCGAGTTTAAAGAATTCTAAGAATAATTAAACGATATAATTAATTATTAGATAATCTATTTAAAATTAGCGTATATAAATAGAATTCAAAATATCGGCTAAAAGTTTAGATTAAAGGGAGAATAGAATAAAAAAAACTTTAGTAACTCGCTCGCGATAAATTAAATTAGGAGCTATAATAATAATTATTTAAATTTAATTAATAGTATTAAATTTAAATTAAAAAATAATTTAAAACGATAAAAAATAAAAATAAATTCAAATTAGTTTTTTAAAAGAAATAAAGCTTTAATATAATTATAAAAGCTTTATCGTTTAATTAAAATAATTAAAATTATAAATAATAATTTATCGATTATTTATTTTAAATTAAAATAACTAAAAAATAAAAGGAAAATAATTAAAGGTTAATAAGTTTAGGAATTTTATTTTGAGCCCCGCTTTAGCCCTAAAAGAAACCCCGCGTTAAATAGGTGAATCTAATAAGATACTGAAATTTAATAAAGATACAAAAAGGATAATTTTCTTATCAATCCTATTATTTAATTATAAGCTACAGTATAATTCTAGATTAATCTAGTATCGAGACCTGGATATAATCAGTCGCGTTGGCTCATTAAGCTAGTCGCAAGCAGAGACTATCCCGCCTTTACTATTAACCCTTTCACCTAACTTCTTCCAGCCTACAACCTCTCGCCGCCTCCAAACCTAAACCCCTTACTCCCCGTCGGTATCCACAGGTGTCTTACCAACTACTATATACTGATTCCGCGGCCACTAAAAACCCTCCAAAATATAAGAGACCGATAGGACCTGCTCGCAACAGCAAGCGACTGAAGCGAGCGACTTCTACGGCTCAGAAGCAAGGTGAGTTATCGTCCTTCATCAAACTCCATCCACGGACTTGATAACAGCTTCTACAATACCTGACCCTCCTACGTCCCTCCTTGCTCCCCTTCCCGAAGCCCCATCCCGAGAGCCTACACAGGCACCCTCACCCTCAAATCCTGCAGAGGCCCCGTTCCGCAAGCCTACAAAGCCCACGCCCTCACCCTCACCCTCAAAACCTCCAGCGTACCCAACTCGAGTCACACGATCAAAGGCCGCACAGCAGAAACAGACATAAGTGAAACGAAAGATGGATCCAACTAAGCGCGCTCTCGCCGAGCGTTCGAATACTCGCGGACTCTTGAAGAAGGCAGCTGCACAGCTAGACTTGAACAACCCCCCACGCCTCACCAATCCAACTAGTCCATGCAGTCCAGAGAATGGGAATGGGAATGGGAATGGCATTGGCAATGGCAACCATGTGCCAGGACAAATGGGCAGTCCGAGTCGTGGAGGGGAGGCAAATCGTGGTCGCGCTCGAAGTCAAGGACAACAATTTCAGACACGTGGTGAGGAAAGGGAGGGATGTGGAAATCAAATGGCTACACACAGTGCGAAGGATAATGCGGAAGAAAGTCCCTCTACCCCTAGTTGGCGTCCTGCTTTAGGCGCAGGTCCCAGTCCTTGCCCTGCCTCGGGGTTGTCTGCCAGCCGTGAGATGTTCGCGCGTCCAAGGGATTATTTTGAAGGCGTGAAATCTCTGTTATTTCGCTTGCAGTTGGAATTACCGTCGGAATCATTGGGGAGCAGTGCAAGGACCATAATGTTGGAGAAGTCGCGGTCTCAATTCCTATCCGAGTCTCGCAGTATACTGACTAACAAATCAAGAGGGTCGCGATCCTATTCCCCGATCTAGTCGCTTACAAAACCGTTGACCAACGCTCAACTGACTGTGGAGTCTCTTAAGCCTTGCTGGTCTGGAATTATCAGACTTTCTACTAAGTACACTTCCCTAGCTATATACTGTCCATCAATTCCACCTACCTAGCCCTTGAATCTCGTAATGTCATCCCTAATTTGCAGGCATACTGATCCCATCTCGCAGACCCTCCACGGCGACCCATCCATCACCTCTGTTATGTAAGATCTCATCGGCTACTGCCCCCATGCAAGGTCCATCTGCCAGATCCGTACCCATGAGATCCCGCATGAGCAATGGCTTCACGAGCTCTTCGACGATGAGCCCGATTTCTAGCCTACTTTCCAAACCAAAGTCAATCGTGAGTCTCCATTCCTACAATGCAGACGAAAGCTCACACCAAGATCTAGTAGACTCTCCAGCCCTATTCCATCCCCGCTCTCTCTGCTGCAAAGCTTCACCACTAGCGCTTGGCAGCAACATGAAACCTCCCCGAATGTCTCTTACCCTTTTTGGCAGCAATTCGAGGAATCCTGGAAGCGTCCCCGAAACCTTCTGGCAGCTCCATGATGATCTCCCCCATCCTCTGTCATCGATATAACCCTCCTGGATGATCTTCTGCGACGACGCCTCCTCATCCCTGGCCTCTCTAGCAATTACCAGTGCTTATCGCGCGGCTACGTTGTACCCGGAAGGTATCGCGGGTTATCGTTTCGATCTTTATTAATCTACTTTTAGACTATGTCTACTGTTTATGCATGMTGCTCTTCGATATCCCGGATTTCCTTTAGGCTACCGACGATACAGTTTCTAGCAAAATTTAGAGGTTCGACTGAGTTATTGGCCCTGATTTGTAGTTCTTAGGGGAGGCAGAGAAGAAGCACCCGAGTAGCTCCTTCCTCACCCCTTCTTCGGAAGCAATCTGGTCAACATGTGAAGATGATCGTCGATTGGAGAAAACCTGAAGACTTAATAAATTGCTGGCGATGCGATTTAATATTACTAGAGGGCTTATCGCTACATCTATTAAAGGACGCAGCAAAGGTTCAACGGTTTTTAAAGGTGTTGCTGGTAATCCAGCAATGGGAGTGCAGTACTAAGGTTTGACAGGTGGAGTGAGTGCATCTTCACTATCTACTCCTTGACTAGGGTGATTAAGAAGCCGACGACCGGACTATCGTTAAAAGCTACGCTCATCTCTCGTGGTACCTGGCTTCGGAATCTGATGGGTAGAATATGATGCCTGAACCAGCCTGGAAAAATTACGTAGAGGTAAAAACTTTGCGTGGCATGTGATTGTTACGTTGGCACACTCGCAAACTGGGTGACATTAGGACAACTAGCCAAATTCCGAGCACTGAAAGCTTCAATGCAGGTGGTGCGTCAATGTCCCGACTGCGCTCCTTAATTGTCGCAATCGCTATAGCCTGGTTGGGATTAGTGCGACCCAGTAACCGGAGCTTGGTGCAATGCGCGCATACGATTGGCCCATACAACGTGAGAGTATATCATCTACAAGTATATGAATTGAAGCTTGATTTGCGAATTATCAGGATGTCGATGCTGGTTCACTGCAAGAGAGTTCGATTATGTCGGATTATTTCACAATGAATCGTCTGTAAGTGCGTGAGTTGAAGCTTCATCTATAAATGATGTGAATCCTGAATCAAAAGGAATGAGAATGAATCACCTGTGAGTATATTCCTTGAAGCTTTACAAGCATGTCGGCATTGCTATTGCATATTGCTACCAGTGCCCTGCGTGAAACATCCTTTGCATCTCTACCATGAGTCGTTCCTGCATCTCAAGTACCCATCAACAATTTCATCGACGTCCATAGAGCATCAAACGAAGCAAGTTAACACTGTCGACTTCGATGATACAGCTGAAGTAATCATTCTCTTATAATCAAATAAGTTCACACTGCTCGAGCATGGCTTCCAAGAAAAGTTTATCATCAAGGCATCCCAAATTTAACAAGCCCCAGCAGACAATCTCGCCGCAATCCCAGTCCAGTTCCCCCTCGCACTCAAATTACCTGTCTTCTTTCCAGTCGCAATTTCACGTCGTTGACCAACAGGAGTCGGCTATTCCATCAGATTTAGATATCATCAAGTCTCTAAAGTCATTCGACGAGCTTCTTACGTATAGTAAAAAAGCGATCGTATCTAGAAATAACCAGGCCCAAGCAATTGAAGCTCAATTTCGTGAAGAATGCGAATGGATTTGCAATAATGCTGGTGAGAAAGCTAGCACCAGCATATCCCGAGTACTGCAGTTTAAAAAATGGATCGAAAACATTGACGAGGACCTCGGGCAAGGGAGATGGAATAAACTGATCCACACGTCTAAGGATACATTGGTGAAAATGGCGGCCTATAGGAGCCGTATCCGTGAAAACTGGGGAATTGGCCCTGAGCAAGTGTTTGAGTCTTCAATGTACCCGTCGAAACCACTAGCTAGAACCTGGTTGAAACACATGTCCGACATCGCTGAGCGAGTCTCGCTTGATGAAGGTCGACTACTCATCACGCAGCAAATTGGGGTTCGAGTCGCAGAAGAAGGCAGGAAACCGAAGTCTCGCGGTGGTGCTCGCCCTGCTGGCAATCAGATTACTACTGGTGATCTGGAATCTGTCCGTAAAGCCATTCTGCAAAAGCCTAAGATAACGGCAGAAAAGAAACGAAAGGGGAGTGATGATGAGAATGGATCTGCAGTAGAGACGAAGCGCAGCAAGCATGGCAAGTCTGCAACGCCGGGGCCGATTGATACCCAGAGCTATCCCGACGCAAAGTCCTCGCCTTTCCGTGAGTCATTCCCAGTCATGCAATCATCACCCGTCACAAAATCTTCTCCTCTCAAGAATGCTGCCAAAGGAAGAAAGCCTAAGGAAGACCATCGAAGCCCGAGCAATGATCAAAAGGCTTCCGTCGTCAATTCCCAGGATGTCGAAGCTACCGACACGAGCGACAGAGTACCTATTGATGATAACGCCAACGGCAGCGGCAACAATAAAATACCAGATGGAGCTGCAACGGATCTGGATGACGAGAAGCATAAGGATATGGTACAGCAGACGAAAATCGTGCTTAAGGGTAAGAGTATCAATAACGCAACGCCTGACAGCAGAGAGAAACAGCCGTATGTGCCCCAGACTCCTCCCAATGTACACCAAAGTACCTTGGGGCGACGCACAGGAATTGGACGAATGCAAGATGACGACTCTAGCGAGAATGATGAATCTTTCATCAACGATACCACTGTAAGGCCTTCCATTCCTACCAGTCAAGCATCCTTACTGACTTGCTTCTTGTTCACGGATATGTCAACTAAGAAAGCGAAGAGGGTTCAGGATACCTCCGACGACCAAGCTAGCAAGCTTGACATGCCACAGGATTTGACGCTTCTACTCCTTACTCCGACTCCTAGTACTTCTCCCTTCACACGCTTCGAGCCCTCGTCAGCAGTCTCGTCAAAGGGTAAAACATGGTCCCTGCCTTTCTCCTACTATTTGAATGATAACTGTTTTGAAGCAACACTGTTAAACCATGACTCTATGGCAGCCCTCGACAGTATACCTTACAGTGACGCCGCAGGTGCTCAGGCGTCACTTTCCCCGGGTAGGTGTTTATCAAGTACCGCCATGGAGTTGATTCTCGATTTGTTTGCCGCCGACACGGTTTATTGCTTCGATCCCTCCTATTTCAAAATGACAAATCCTCGGGAAATCAGCCTTTTCAAACGTGATGCGGATGACCACGCTATTATCGTCTTACCGTTAAACCACAATCAGCATTGGACTGTCGCTATCTTTGATCGAAAAGAGCATAGTATTATCCACTACGACCCATTAAAAGGCGGAGCTGGATCAGCTGCGGATATAGCTCTTCTTCAAGAATATAACAAAATCGACGAAACTCTGGAATGGAAAGTTAAATCCATTACGAGCGCTAAGCAAACAAACGCTTATGACTGTGGGGTCTACGTTCTTGTCACCGTTATTTGCATCCTGAATCAGCACGCTTTTCCCGATCGCATTGACCGCATCGACGGTGACCTTTGGCGACGGGTGTTCTACGATATGCTAGGAGGCTCCTCCAACCATGAAGATATCCATGCATCGATGTCCGCACGAAATCAACCAGGTGAATTTTCATTCGTTCCCCCTTCCCACGCCCTCTAGGAACCTCTCTGAGAGCCCTGCTAAGACAAGATATTACGGATATAGATCCGCCAGCATCAGCGCCAATCTCTACATCCTGCGATTACACTATCATATCCGATTTCGTCTCTGCGGCCCTTCGCTCCGTCCATCATTCCCAGCAGCAGCTTTCAGCATCCAGGGCTTACCACACCCAAAGTACCTCAGTCGTTAACATGATTACTCATGCTCATCAACGCGCTGCTAACAAAGCCACCTCAATACGCCAAGATAATGCCACACGCCTTGCTAAAAATGAAAGGCTCGCAGCTTTCATTGGCGAGCCCAAAACCTTTAGTCATATGGGATCGGAAGAAGACTTGAATGGATTACAGTCGATATCGGCCAAGGCTAAGCGAGAAATCAACACGCAGAAGGCCAGAGTAGAGAAATGGGTCGAGCGAGAGCGGAAGTTGGCGGTTGGCATTGAAACGGCAAGGTTGGTTTATTTTCCCTCGTCCCCCGTTCCTCGACTCAAACCTATAATATATCCTTCGAGTCAAGCAATTTACTCCCTTTTCACGGTCTTCGTTAGCCCTCGGTTCTCCTTTTCCCATTCCTCCACCTTTTTCCTCATATCCTTCTCTTTCTGCTTACTCCGGTATCTTACCCACGTTTCATACATCGCTAATCCCTCCCGTTTCTCGCGCAGGAGCATACGACTTGAATACGAACGCTTGATCTCAGACTGGGAAGTGCGCTCCGAAGACGCATTGAAGCAGTCTAGGAACCTTAGTACTCTCTTGAAGCAGGGGCAGGCGAGGCTTGATGAAGTGAACTCCACGAAACTTGATTAGACAATCTAGTATCCTTGAGCAAATTGTTTGCTGTCTGCTTGAGCTTTGCTCTCTCAAATAGTCTCTACGCCGGCTTAGCCGGAAGAGTCAGCTTTGGAGAACGGGAGAAGAGTGACTTCCACACCTGATAAAAGCGGGGAGGATTCGTGTAATGCTAGAAGTTATTATAGGGATTGATAGAAGGCCGCAAAGGTCATTTACCCAGGAGCGTCCGCCAAGGTACTATCGAAACCAAGAAACGCTGTATAGCGGATTGTATTGAATAATTGTAAAGGTTTAATTCAAAATAATATAAGTAGACAAAATCTCGTATATTGTAAAAGTAGAGAGTTATAAAAACTATACGATATCCTAGGACTTTTCGACGGTTTGAAAGATAAATAGGTAAAAAAATAAGAAATTTCCAGATCTTGGATACTTAGATCGCAAGTCCGTTGTTTATAGCACCCTCCTTAGCAAATGGTTCTAAATTCTTTCGAAGTTTCCGGAAGAAATAATATAGGGAAGCAGAGATTAGAAATGCGCACTAACCGCTTTCAGCTCCGGCACGTGCCGGAGCAAAGATTTTAGAACATTGGCAGATATCGTCCCTTGCAATCTATGATATAGATACTGTATAGAAAAGACAAGGTTATAGATAAAACTTATTTGATAAGTAGCAAATTTCAAATACCGACTCATTCCTGGTATTATATAGTTCAAGTATAGCCTCGGGTCCCAGTCCTATATCGATATTCGACCATATTATATTAACCCCTTTTCGCTCTACACGTTAATAAATCGATTAAAAAATCAATTACCTAAAACATAACCATATCGTCAATAGCGTGAACAAGAATGAAACTTATTATAGGTAAGGTACACACTATATATAAAATTGCAATTTTATTCTACGCAGGTTCTCTATAAAAGCTGGTAACTAAACCGATTCATCCGTTCCTAATCCCATTATATGCCCTATAATAGGTTCTTCTGACAATATAGACCAGGTAATTATTAGCCAGAAGATTTTTTGCAAAAGCTTGATCCAGATTCAACTTCTGTTATTATAAGCCATTATCTATAAGATAAAGGCCACTCTTTACTTTTAGAAACACTTCGAAGAGAGAGAGAGAGAAAGAGATTCCGAATAGTGGGAAGGAGAGGGTATACTATCTGTTACGATGCTCCTCCGGAGACGAAGAACAATGAACAGGAGCGTTACAATAGCGCTGCGAGCCACATCCTATTACGTCCATTCTTAAACGGCGTTCTTAGAGGTGTATTACTTGAGATCTGAATCGACTATCTTATTTCCCGAAAAGCGAGGATTAATGCGGTAGAGAGCATTATATAAGAGTCCAAGGAAAGTCTATTCGCCGGTCACTTATACATATCCCTAAAGATGGATAGTCGGCAAGTTGTTCTTCGGATGGAAGAATACGAGAATTTATTCACCTTCTCAGGCGTAATGTCCTTGACAGTGATATCATCGTGCACTTTCCACTTGTCGACCACCTTGCCGTACTCCAGATCCATCCAGGGAGTTCCCCGATGCCGCCGAGAACGAGAACGAATAACCACTAGCGGCGTGAGAGAATGGTTTGCGTGAGGTGGGTAGTTGGTATAATACCAAAGAGGACAATAAAGACAACAGAGCGGTAGCTGCGAAGTAACACTCCCGTATTTAGTCTCTGAGTCTCGATGCTGTAAGTTTGGGCCGCAGCTAAGGGGTCTCTGCTAATATACTGCTGTGAAAGGGCAGGCATAGGTAGCGAGACAAAGATACCTTGGAAGATTTCGAGACGGTGCACCAGACGCGCGGAAGCAATCTGACTTGCCAGGAACGTGGAATCGAGGCTGGAGGTAAGCGAAAAGGTGGCGGCGACGGCGGTTGGGGTGGTGTCAGGCACGGAAGAAGCAGGGTATAGAGACCAAAAGTGAACCGGGGTACAAAACCAGAGTCTCTCGTGTAATGCCTGTAGATGAAACTTCGAGCAGGGCGTCCCTAAGTGCCTCTCTTCACTTTGTAGCCCATTGTCCAGCAATGTTCTCGAGAACGGAAGCGATAGTGGTTCGTGCGAAGCCTGCTGTACGGTGCTTGACTGGGCCAAGAAGACGGGGTGGTGGCTCGCCTTAGGGATGATATATGGGGATAGGTGAGGTGACTTTGGCGGGCAGGCGTCCGAAGAGTAAGGCCGTAAGGTTACACCGGGGCCTGTTGCCTTTTACAGGGGTGAGTTGTAGATCTACTACTATCGATCGCTTGTCTCGCATCCCTCCCAGATCCTTATAATTTGTTAGAATTGATGGCAGCTTTCTTTGCCCGGCGGCTTGTGTAAAATGAGTGTTGATATCTGCTATGAGCGTCTGTCCTGCCGCGGTGAGAGGCATTGGGGGATAATTCTGGGGCGATAGTGGGGATATCGAGGGGAGAAGCTGGAGTTCGAGGCTTGGCAAGAAAGAGTGGTGCCAGCTATGTAGAGCACTGTGCATAGATAGATAAGCAAATGCCCATAATCTTGCTGTACTTTTTTCCATATAGAGGCCTCTCACAGTTTCCTTCGCCGAACACAAGCACAGTCTTCGAGAAGGTCTTGCCGAGAGTCTGGACAGACTCGATCTGGGGACGACAAGTTTGATTTCCCGTTCAAACCTCCGCCGCACGCGGAGAAGGAGGCTGTTGATCATTTCCTGCCTACTTTCTCGCTAAATAAGTGAGCAAAACCGTTGGAGACCCTGCATGCTGCTTCTGCCACATTGGTCGCGAGTCGTAAGTCGGTTTGACCGACAGGGAGAAGTTGGTTATCGGCTTCCGGGCGCAGTGCCAAGTTCTGATGCATGCATCTAATTACGCAAGCAAGTTTCCCAGTGCAAGCGAGCAAGGCGAGGACGAATAAGTGAGAGGATTCGACGATGACTTATTCCGCTGCTCTATCCTGCGAATGCGAAACTTTTACAGAGGAAAAATCCGAGGAATCTTTAGCGCAAGTAATATTTGATTGGGAAGAGGCACTTATAAGAAAATATAACGCCGCCATGACGGTGTAAAGCATCCTCGAAGTGGGATGAGGCAGAGTGATACTTGGAGAGTGAGACGAGTTGGGAAGGAGCGTGGATTGGTCTTGCCAGAAACCGGACGAGCAGAGGCCTGACTTGGAACTTCTGGAAGGCGGACTATTACCTTCGAATTCCACAAACATCTTTCACTCCTCTCTCGTCAAATATGACACTTTATTTCTGCGCGATTCTGCTGCGATGTCCAAAGCCTGGTGGGACAAGATCTTCGAAATCATATGGCACTCAAGCTTCAGCAAACCACTCATCAATCATCATCCAGCTGCAAACATCGCAAAAGCCCCAATTAAGCGGATATTTGAACATAAAGCAGAAGAGCCTATGCATCAAGCTCAGGTACCAGGAGGTCAACCATACCAAGCAATTGATGAGAGGGGGGCGAACAAACGAAACACCCGAGGAACCTCACGTCCGTCAACCAATGGTTCTGCCAAAGAGACAATCCAACCTTCTCAAGGTTGATCATTCGGCCTTGCACTCTTAACCCCATCGCTAACATGACTCCAGTCTGGTCCTTGCCTGACAAGAAACCCCTCCTTAGTAGGAAATGGATATCCGCTCGGCAAAGCCCCTATGGCCAACCATACACACGCAAACGCAATACCAACATCAAGCGCAGGCTCCCAAAGCACGACATACCCGTCAATGTGGGCTCTCCGCCGCACCGGTACCTTGCGCGCAATTGTTGGATTCTCCAGCATTCCTCTGAATCGCCATGAAGACCCAGCTGGGCCGGGAGCGGATTCGTCTGGCAGTGAGAGACGCGGAATCGGCCTCCTCCACGCGTCGCCAATGGCTGCGGCGTGCAGCTTTGCATTCGTCGAGCTTGGAAATGCTAGTCATTTACCAGTAGCTGACCGCCAACACAACAACAGTCAGACGCTCGAATTTTGAAGCATGGACCCATGATAGAAGACGAAGGACCAAGGCCTGACCGGCCCCGTCGGATGATTGACCGCGGGGCAAAGGCAAATCGAGTCCAAGCATTCGGTGAACTCGCCGGACTGGTCTACGGAAGTCACCTCTATAAACGTTGGTGTGCTGCTTTATAGGAAAGGTGTGAGGTGCTTCGTGCAGAAGGTGGTGTGGTTCTTTGTGGGGGAGTTGCAGGCGGAGGGACATCTGGGACTCGGTAGCTGGTGCTTCGGTAGCTTAGGAGAAGCTCTTTCGATTTGTGCAAAGACGCCAGCGTCTTCCTTGTCATCGACGACAGCCATAGCGTTCGGCGCAGGGTTTCATGCTCCAAATATTGTCGGAGCCATTAGAAGAACTTCCCAGTAAGCTTTTTCTTGTTTTGTCTTTGGTAGCTGCCTTAGGGCCACACCGAATAATATGTCGGACCCTCGAGATTGTTTCTATTGAAGACCGAAGAATTGTTCATCAAGGTGAATATCGCTGTACTTTCAGGGATTGAGGACCACCACGAGACTCTACTTCGCTCCCGATATCGGTACGTTGCTCAACCGTTTATTGCTTAGTATGAAAGTATCTTGTATCAAGCGGTCGATTACCTTCAGATATAGACAACGATGTAATAAAGCCGTCTTTTCTTCGACTCCGCAATCACTATAAGCTGAAAATCTCATTATACTCAGCAGCAGCCTTGGCTTTACGGAATACACGTGACAAGATTTCCCTCTCCTTGGGTGGGGCGTATCACACCTAGTCCGGTTTAGCGCCTTATACTCCGGCTTGGCATTTTCCCGCATTTTATATATAATTCCACAAAGACTCAGCAAATAATGCACTTGCTAATCGCTTTTCACACGGCTCAGCGAAACCAACGACGTCAAGCTTCCACTTGAGTGTAAGATCTCGCTACCCGCTCAATCGTATACGAGGTACAAGATGAAGCATTTTCCAACGAGGGATTAGCGGCCGCCGTGACTAGACTCTTGGCCTGAACGGGTGATGAGTCGGGACTGGTAGGCCTGTCACTTCTTGCCGTTCCCTTCCCACATCCCTGAAGCTAACTGACGTACCGCATTCAGACGGACCAAAATCAAGCCAGCCGTGCCGAATCCTTCCCTATACTACGGCTCCTGCCTTCCTATAGAAGTCGATACTGGCTTCTTCAGCGCTTGATGAAATTCCTGCTAATCAGAAACGTGGACTCCTAGTCCCGCATTCGGCGATTCGTACAGGGGATACAATCCCGGGAGGAGAACAAGAGCTACGATCATGGATGGGCTATGCTTCAAGATTGGGAGAACCACCGATAAAGTATGTGGGCTGGACTAACGGCGCGCCGTTCTGAGTCTGGCCTCCTTCGGATCTTCCAATGAGTAGAGTCAAGTTTAATGTTAATACTGAATATGCATACCTATACAATTTTAAGATGTTACAAAGTGGGTAATCATTTGCACGCGAAGGGACTAAAAGGTTGACTTCACTTCCAGACTGTTTCGCAAAAAACTAAATGCAACGCCTCGTTCCGGTCGAATCACTCAAAATATGCAAGACGCAACCAACCAGGACTTTTGCACAATAGACCCAGCGCTTTTGGGACCAATATTACCCTAGTGGCGAAGTCGCCCGACGAAAGAGTACTACCGCTCCAGCGGCAACTGGACTAGCATCTACAACATTGACTCGTATATCAGGCGCAGGGGCTGCAAGGAGAGGAACTCACCCGACGACTACACCGGCGTATCGCGCTAGAGGTATAGGGGTCGGAGGCGGAGTATCTACAGCGGTAATACCGAGATAGCGGAACGTGAAAGAGACCGCAGACGAGAGTCACGCTTCTCGATAATTCGGGAGAAGGCTTTGCCCTCAACTGCAGGTCGAAGACACACGACAGTCATGTGTTGATCTAGAGGACAAGAAAGTCAATAGGTATTCATTGCCGGGTGTCGGGGCGCACTACTCGTTTCAAAAATTATCTTGTAGCCTTTTACATTGTCTCTAATTAATTCGCCTTGGTTCTCCTGGCCTATCCCTGAGCTCTATCTGCAGCACGTCGAGTATCACCCCTGCCAAATTTCCGCGATTGGGCGAGTGCAGTCAGCGTTTGGTGGTCTCGTATCTCCATCTCCTGCCCAGGTTGCTTCCCAAAAAAAGAATTGTTCACCATTGACTGCTTCGAACAGCCTCATTCGACTACGCTTCTTGAAGCGACTGGTGTAGTACGGAGTATCCTGGCATTAGCCTGGGATGAGCGCGGTGTAATTCGGAACGTTGAGTGTCTTCTCTCCAGCTTCCAAGCTCGTAACCAATGTGGCTACCTAACCATTGACTGCGTCAAACAGCTTTATTCTTGCGAAACTGCTGGTAAGACGGACGGAGCTTTCCGGAAACGGTCATGAATGAATGCGAGGTGTAATCGGAATACCGAGTTTCTATCCTGCGTCGTTAATATCTTGTAATGATGGCTGAATCCGGAGGAGTATCGTAATAGATAGTGTACCCTCGAGCTCCTCGGGACTTTTGAAACGCCGTAGATCTGGTTATTCCTACAATATGTGGACCGAAGCGTTCACCAAGCATACCGGTCTCTGGCCAATAGCTCTCAAAACCGTGGGTCTATAATTATCACTAGTACCTTTAGTAATTTTCTTCCAAGGACTTGTTGGCATGAGATATATATCATTTAATCAATCGTCTCGCCGATGTTAACAGGAAATTGAATTGCAAGCATACTTAAATATGAAAAGGATGCTGCGGAAGGAAAAGACTGGGTTAAGTGTAGAAGCATTGTGATATTGAGAGGCCATATTGCGATTCTGAAAAGGATTTGCTAGACGCCTTGGTCTGCAGAATTGTTGGTGTTCCGAGGAATCAAATGGTCGCGTCGGAGGACTCTGCCGGCTTGCGCGAAGAAATACCCGTAGCTGTGTCATTGCAACGTTGCTGTTCATTGTAGTTGGCTTCGGGGGGAGCGAAAACTTATTCCTTCCTATCCTTCGGGGCTATTCCCTTTCCTAGAAGCATTTCTGAGGGTAAAAGCGGCCCTTTTGTATATTCTCTATAGTGATGGCTGCCTGATCTTTACTATTAGAAGAACCTATCGTAATACGCGTAATACGTAGGAGTAGATAAATTGTTTTAGTCGCCAGCTTTATAGAACGATAGTATATATTGAAAATACAATAGTATACGTGGTATATACTCTTTCCGTATAATATAGTACCAGGAAATAATAATTTTGAAGGATAATAAGGCTCGGACTTGGATACTACCTGAGTTCGCGGTATAACCACTCGAATTAGTACTAGTAGGATACTATTGGTATAGTTGGGTATAATATAATCGAGGACTCGGATTGAGTAAGCTTCACCTTCGTCAACGCCTTGATAAGGAATTTGTCCTCGAGCTCTTTAGGGCGGTCTGACCCCGAAAGCCCAGTACTACCTTCGGTATCAATTCAAATATCGTTACTCGCAATACCCTTCTTAAAAGCAGTTTTCACCGAGCTTATAATAGCCAGGATTTGATATTTAATCCAATTGCAGTATTCTAGACCGATTTTTCAGTATTAAAAAGAAGCTATTTATTATTTTAAACAAGTAGTAGCTTTATTATAGAATTATTATATACTAAAATATTTTGGAATGGACGCCGCCGAAAAAGATGGCCGATATAATTGTATCTATATTGATAGCAAGGTACGGCTACTAGAAACTCAATGCTGTATATCTCCCTACTGCTTTCAAGCTGTAGGGAAGGTCGTGGAACCGGGCGAACCTTTTAGTATAGAATAAGACAGTGAAACGAACGTCGCAAAGAACGAATCTCTGGGAAATATTATAGGAGGGACTATTGCGCTGTATATAACCGCTAACGTATTGATTTCCAGGGGTTATCGAGGGAAGGATTACCTGTTTTCTCCGCAAAGCTACCGGGCGATCTGAACGCTTTCTATAGATCGTTCCTAATAGAAAAGGATTTAATAAATATTGAATACAGTCTAATAGCTGGTAGTATACTATTATTAATATAAGTTACAATTTTAATATTGGCTGTTTACTGGTAATTTCGACGGAATTTGAAAATTATTAGTATATACCAACTTGAATTCTTGACTTTTGGCCGGGGAGGAAAAGATACTAATTATTTTTAGCTTCGATATATACCGATTCGCTTTTAATTACCGTATTAAAAAACTATTATAAAGTTAAATTAAATTTAGCGCTTGTAAAATTTTAGAAACTATTTAATATCGAAAATAATAATATTAATATACTTATTTTAATAATAAAATAATTTATTTTTTTAATTATTATAGTTAACTATTTTATTAAACTATTTATTATTTATTATAATAATTATAAAATTTTATTAATAAATATTTTAATTATTTTTAATAGTTAAATTTTTTTTTATTATATTTATTATTTATATTATTCCTATTTTTTTTATATACCGCTTTTTATATTTTATTATATTATTATTAATACTTTTCGATATTTTAAAATTAAAGATTTTTTATATATTTATTAGCGATTTATTATTACCGCTAGTTATTTAAAAATAAATAAATCTATTATATATAAATATAAATATAATTTGTAAATATATAAAATTTTTTTATTATTATAATTTAAAAAAAATAACTATTTTCAAAAACTATATATTATATTTAAAAAAAATCTAATTAAATTTCGCTAGCGTTATTTATAAATATATCGAAATAAAATTAGTATTTTTATTAAATAAAAGTAAAATATTAGCTATAATATATTTATAGTTTTTTATATTTTAAAAATTCAAAGTTTAAATAAATATAAAAGCTAATATATTAGTTTCTTTAGCCTATTATTATATATAAAATAGTAGTATTTTATACTCGATATTATAATTAATTAATTAGTTGTTATTAATAATTTAATTTTTGAATAATAAAATAATTAATATTATATAATTTATAATTTTATTAAATATAAATTAAAACTATATATAAAATATTTTATTTATTTATACTATTAATAAAAAAGCTCGAAAATTTTTTAAAAAAATTTATAAAAAGTTTATATTTATTTTTAATAATAAATTTATTAAAAATTTAAAAAATTAAAAATTTAAAAATTATAAAATTCGAAATAATTAATTTATTTAGTATTTTAATTAAATTAAAAACTTTTTATAATTTAATAATTTCTATTAAATAATAAAAAAAATTAATTAATAATTAAAAAATTAAATAATTTAATTATTCTTTTTTAAATAATTTTTTTTAAAATTTTTTAATTTTTTAAAAAATAAATTTTTTTTTAATTTTATTAAATTTTTTAGCTTTATTAAATTTTTTAACTTTATAAAGCTTTTTAATTTTATTAGCTATTTTATTTTTATAAATTCTTTTAATAAGTATATAATAAAAATCGCTAGTATAAATCTTTTATAGCTAATAATATTATTAGTTTTTTTTTAAATTTTATAATTTTAATAATATTAGAATATATTTATTTAAAATTTTAAAATAAATTATTCTATATATTATTATATACGAAATTAACTTAGTTATTATAATTATAAAATCTAGTTAAAATTTAATTTTTTTTATTTATTAAACGCAGTTTATTACTAATAAATAAATAAATAAAAATTAATTTTTTATATAAATTAGATTTTTTATTTTTAAATTTTATTATAGAAAAAATAAATATTTTAATTTTATTATATTAAATTTTATAATATTTAAATATATTTTTTTTATTTATTTTATTTTATTTTATATTTTATAGAATAATAATTTATTTTTTATTTATATATTTATAAAATTTATTAATTATTTTATATATTTACTATTATAATATAATATTTATTTTTATATATATATTAGTTTTTAATTATTATAATCGCGTTTATTAATTTTAAATTACTATTTTTTAAATTATTATAATTATTTTTTATTATAATATTTTAAAAAAAATAATAAAATAAAAAAAAATTAATATTATTATAATTAATATTAAATTTTATTCGAATTTTTTTAAAAAATATCTATTTTTTCTATAATAGAATTCAAAAATAAAAAGTCCAGTTTATATAAAAAATTGATTTTTACCCGTTTATCTATTAATAATAAAGTATTTTCGATAAATAAAAAAAATTAAATTTTAATTAAATTTTATAATTATAATAATTTAGTTAATTTTAGATATAATAATATATAAAATAGTTTATTTTAAAATATTAAACGAGCGTATTCTAATATTATAAAAATTTTAAAATTTAAATAAAAATTAGTAGTATTATCGACTATAAAAAATTTATACTAGCGATTTTTATTATATACTCGCTAAAAAAGTTAATAAAATTAAAATAGTTAATAGAATTAAAAAATTTTATAAAGCTAAAAGATCTAATAGAGCTAAAAAACCTAATAAAGCTAAAAAAAAAAAATATTTTTTTAAAAAATAAAAAAATTTTAAAAAAATTATTTAAAAAAATAAAAAAATTTTAAAAAAATTATTTAAAAAAAAATAATTAAATTATTTAATTTTTTAATTATTAATTATTTATTTATATTATTTAATAGAAATTATTAAATTATATAAAAATTTTAATTTAATTAAAATACTAAATAAATTATTTATTTCGAATTTTATAATTTTAAAATTTTTAATAAATTTTTTAAAAAAAATTTCGAGCTTTTTTATTTAATATAATAATATTAATAAAAAATCGAATATAAAATATAAATATTAATATATATTTATTTTATTATTTAATTATAAAAATTATTATATTATTTTAATTATTATTATTATATACAAGCACCGGGCCATCGTCCCAATGGGATTTTGCTGCTGGCAGCTGGCAGCTGGCAGGTAGTAGGGCTGGCAACTGGTAGGGCTGCCAGCCAGCGCAGTACGGCTAAAACTTCTACGCGCTGTAGCGCCACCAATTTTAGTCCGATTTCAATTATTTTTGTACTATTAGAATGCGCTCGTTAAGCGCTTCAAACTGAGCCACTTTGTACCTTACTATGCACGAAACTGGTTAAGTTATCCAACTGCAAAAAAACAGCTGTTTTGGTGGTTTAGGGCGCTAGGCCTGAAAAATATCTGCCTTTATTCGATACCAACCGATAAAGTTTATATTTATTTCGGGTCGGGAAACCGATAAAGAACGTTTTCTAATATATATATAATTTATTATTTAAAATAAATTTATATATTTAATAATATAGCTATTATTAAAAATATAATTTAATTTAAATTTTTTATAAAATATAATTAATAATAGTAATATAAATAAAAATAATAAATTTAATTTTAATTTATATTTATATATTATATTTTAGTTAATATTAAATTATTAATATAATTATATAATTTTAGTATTTAATTTTTCGAATAGTATTTAATATAATAACGAATAAATTTTATTAAATATATTTATTTTAATAATATATTATTTATTATTTTTAATAAATCTATTTTAATAAAACGAAATTTAAATATATTATAATATATATTAATAAATATTTAAATTTTTTAATTTTTTTTTTACCGATCGAATTTTTGTATAAATATAAAATAGCTTTATAAATATAAATATTATTATTTAAATTAAAATTATAATAGAATTTTAATAATAATATTATTATAAATTAATTTAAATTTAATATAATATAAATTCAAATTATTTTTATATATTATATTATAATTAATATATTTTTTATAATAATTATATAATTTAAACTTTTAAATAATATTTAATATATAAAACTTTTTATTAATTTTTTTTTAGAAAAAATAGAACGTTATTATTAAAAAAATTAATAATAAATAATTTTTTCTTAATTAAATTTTTAATCGGCGATTTAATCGAAAAAAAAATATATAAATAAAAATTTAATATTTTTAAATAATATTTTACCGATCGAGTTTCTTTTATATATATAGTACGGATTTATAATTAAAATTTGTATAAAATTTTAGAATTTAACTCTAATAATTATAATAAATTTCAATTAAATTCAAAAATTTTTTTTATAATAATATTTATTAATTCGCTTTTAAAAATTATTAATAAAATATAATAAATTAATTGTTTTCAATTATAAAAAATATTATTAACGATTCGATTTTTAATAATATTATAATTAAAATATATTATTATTAAATAAGTTTAATTTATTATACTATTTTTAAAATAAATATTATAAATTAATATTATTAAAGTATTAATTTTTAAATCTAGTTTTAAAAGCGCTAGATTTTTATATTTAAAAGTATTTAGCTAATTTAATAATCTTTTTTCGATTTTAAATCGGTATTTATTTTAATTATAAAAGTTTAAATTAAGATATATTTTTTTAAAATTTTATATAAATTCTATAGTAGCTTTTAATTTAAAAAATCGATTATTTTATTATATATTATTAAAAATATACGGTTTTAAAAAAAATTCAGATTATATTATAAATTATTAAAATTTTTAAACTAGAAAAATAAATTTTTAAAGATTTTAGAAATTTATTATTTAATTAATTTTATTTAAAAGTCGAATTATATTATATAAACTTCGATTATAAAATATTTTTTTTAATTTTTATATAAATTAAATATTAATAATATTATATTAAATTTATATATTTTAAATTAAATATAACTATTTAAAATATTATTAAATAGAATATTATTAAATATTTACTTTAATAATAATATTTTCAAAATTTATAAAAATAATTAGAAAAATTTATATAAAATTATCATTAAAAATTATTATTAAAAATTTTTTATTTTTTTTTAATAAAATATTTTTATTATATATATCGTATAATATATTATCGATAATAATAAAATAATATTTATATTATATAAAAACTTTATTTTAAATAATTATTATTATTTTTTAAAATAAATTATTAAATTTTAAACTTCGGTTAATAAAATATAAAAAATTATTTAAAATATTAATAAAAATTTTAGAAAAAAAATATAATATTTAATTACTAGAAAATAATAATATAATACTATTAAAAAATTTAATATAATAATTTTATTATAAACTCGAAAATATTAATATAAAATTTAATATAAAAAAATTTTATTTATATCAATCGGTTTTTAAAAAAAAATCGATTTTTATTTATAAATTTTGAAATAATATAATTATATATCGTTTATTATTTATTATTTAATTTCGGTCGATTTTTTTAAATAAATAATATTATTTATAAATATTATAATTTAATTTTATTATAATTAAAAAATATTTAATAATTCGACTCTAATTATATTTATAAAATTATAGCCGAAATTATTTTAAAATTTTATATTAATTTATAAAAAGATATTAGACTTAATATAATCTATAATTTTATTTAAAATACTTTAAATTTTTTAAAATTTCTAGGCGTTTTATATTAAATCGAAATTTTAAATTATTAAAAATTAATTTTTAAAACAATTTTTAAATTTATTATAAATAGTTTAACAAATTATAAATATATATAATAATAAAAATATTCTATAATTATTTTTTTTTTATAAAAATAAACAATTTTTTAAAATAATATTTCTATTTAAAATTATTAAATATTAGACCGCGGGTAAAATATACTATTTTAAAAATATTATATATAATTCTTTTATATATTTAAAAATAAATAAATAATTTTATATTAGAAATTTCTAATAATAAACGCGAAAAATAATATTATTTTTTTATAATAAAATTATAATAATATATATAATTGATTAAAATTTTTTTTTTATAAAATTTCTAATAATTTTTTTTTTAAATATAATATTTCGGAAAATTTTAATATAAAATATTATAGCTATTTTTATTTTTAAAATTATATTTAAATTATTTTATTAAAATTAAAATTATATTTTTTATTTAAAAAATAAACGTATTAGTAGAAATTATATCCGGAAATATAATTTAATATATTTCTTTTAAATAAAAATAAAATTTTTAAATTAATAATTATTTTTAATAATTTTAATATTTAAATAATTTCTAGTATATTTATAATTAATAACTAATTTTATTATTTAAATATTGTATTATTTTATTATTTTTATTATTTTTATTATTTTTATTATTTATTAAAATAATTTTATAATTAGAATTTCTATAAATATATTTATAAATATATTAAATATTTTTAAAATTAGAATAAATTTTAATATTAATATCTACTAATAATTACAACAATTCCGTACAATTCCGCGAAAATCGCTCGATTCGAACGCTAAAAAGTTACCCCATGCTGCAGATCACCCCATCGAAAACGCCCGAACACACAAACTTTACACGTAGATAACTCAGCCAGTTTTAATCGTATCTAGATAAAAAGTACATGCACGGAAAGCGCATGAAAAGCACTTTAAAATAAGCTACTAAGCATAAATTTTAGATAAAAGCTAGATGTATTATTCAACTGCAAAGATTAGGCGGATGGGCGATCTCCGGTAGCCAAAAACCAGCTTTGCGTAAAATTAAAAAAAAAAAAAAAATTTTATTTAATAATTAATCTAATAAATAATCTATTAAATAATTTAATAATTAATCTATTAAATAATCTATTAAATAATTTAATAATTAATCTATTAAATAATCTATTAAATAATTTATTAAATATTTAATTAAATATTTTATTAAATATTCTATTAAATAATTTATTAAATAATTTAATAAAGAATCTATTAAATAATCTATTAAATAGTTTATTTAATATTTAATTAAATATTTTATTAATTATTCTAATAAATAATTCATTAAATAATCTATTAAATAATTTTTTAAATAATTTATTAAATAATCTATTAAATAATTTGATTAATAATCTATTAAATAATTTGATTAATAATCTATTAAATAATCTATTAAATAATCTATTAAATAATCTATTAAATAATCTATTAAATAATCTATTAAATAATCTATTAAATAATCTATTAAATAATTAATTAAATATTTTATTAAATATTCTATTAAATAATTTATTAAATAATCTATTAAATAATTTAATTAATAATCCATTAAGTAATTAATTAAATATTTTATTAAATATTTTATTAAATATT
>KE546983.1:671743-751743 GCA_000442125.1 Opeltia flavorubescens
AATAATAAATAAAATAATAAATAAAATAATAAATAAAATAATAAATAGAATAATAAATATATAGATTTAATTATAAATTATTATAAAAAATATACTATTTTTAAATAGATATATTAAAAAATATACAAATAGATAATAATTTTTAAATAAATATATTAATAAATATAAAAATAGATAATAGTTTTTAATAAAATTAATATAAAAAATATAAATAATAAATTAAAATAAAATAAAAAAAATATATATTAAAAAAAAATAAAAAAAAATTTTAAATAATAATTAATAGAATAAATAAAAACGTTATTAATATAAATAAAAAGAAATAATAAATAGAAAAAATAATATATTTATTATTAAATAATAGAAAATAATAATAAATATAAAAAAAATTAATTATTTAAAAAAAATAAAAAATAATAATAATATTAAATTTTTAAATTAAAAGTAAATATAATAAATAAAATTAAAAATTAATTTATAAAAAATAAAAAATAAATTTAAATAATACTATTTTAATTATATATAATAAATATTATTAAAATATATTTTAAATAAATTTTTATTAAATACTAATAAAATTAAAATTTATAATTAAAATTTTAAATAAAAAAATTAATAAAAGATTAATAAATTAAAAAAATTAAAAAATTAATTAATTAATTAAAATAAATAAATTTATAAATTAATTTTATTATAGAATTATTAATAATTTATATAAAATTATTTATAGAAAGTACTTATATTAACTCGCCGCCGAAAGCGGCGAGTGTACTAGTAATAATTATTATAATTATTAAAATATAAATTATAAAATATATTTTACTAATTATTAAAAATAAAATAATTATTTTTTTATATTTAAATACAATCGTTATTAAATCGCTAATAATTAATATAATTATTATTAAAAAAAATTAGTTTTTTTTTAAAATAATTTAGAAAGTTTTTTTAAATAATCTTTTAAACTATTATAAAAGCATTTAATTATATAGAAAAAATCGGAATTTATATTACTATAAAATTTATAGTTTATAAATTTTTATATAATTCTAGTTAAAAAATATATTTAAATTCGATTTAAATAGTAGTAATTTAATAATAATTATCGAATCGATTTTATTTATATTCCGGAATATTTTTTAATAATCGATAAAAATTAATAAATATATATTAAAAAGCGTTTTTTTTTTTAATATTTAATCGTTTATATTTATTTTAAAATTTTTTAAAAATATTAGCTTTAATTTTTTTTAATAATATTTTTTTTAAAAAATTAAAAATCTTTATAATAATATTTAAACGATTAGTAATTTATTAATTTAATTTTAAAATTTTAATAATTTTAAATTATTTTAAATTAATTATAATTATTAAAAATAGAAAAAATCAATTATAATATTAAATAATAGTATATAAATTTATTATCGCTATATATAAAAACAATTATTATATATATATATATATAAAAATAAAATAATTTTATATTTAAAATCTAAACGATTATTTATAAAATTTAAATTATTTATTATTAAATACTTTTAAATTTTTTAATATAATTTAGTTTAAATTCTTTTTTTTTATCGAAATAGATTGAATTAGGCCGGATTTTAACCTGGTTGACTCTAATCTATACGGGTTAGGTTTTTTATAGGTTGGGATAGGATTTTTATAGATTAAATTAAAGTTTTTATAGGTTAACCCGAAATTTTATTATATTAATTTATTTATAATACTTCTATAATATATATTGTAATAATTCTATTATAAAATTTATTAATAATAGATATTATAATAATTATTTATTTAATTACTAGTTTTTAATTTTTTTATTTTTTATTATAATTTTATTACTATTTTATTTTTTATTTTCTATTATAATTTTATTACTATTTTATCTTTTATTTTCTACTATAATTTAATTACTATTTTCTTTATTTTTTGTTATATTTTTATTATTATTATTATTCAAATTTTTTATTTCCTTTTAATTTTTATTATTTATTATTTTATAATTAATAAATTTAATTATTTTAATAGTAATAATATTCCGGGCCTATAATTTTTATTTTTTTTATTTTTATATTTCTTTCTATTACTATTTAGATACTTTATATTATTCCCGTTTTTATATTTTATATTAATTCTATATATATAATACCGCTTTTAGTTTAAATAGAAAAAAAAAAATTATTTTTATATTAATAAAAAATAGGGATAATATTATCTAGAAAAATTAATATAATAATAATAATTTAATTATATTTATCTATATTTAAATATTATAAAGTATATAATTAATTATATATCTTTTTAAAAAATAGTAATATATTTAATATAGATAATAGCTATATTTAATATTATAAAAATTATTATAAAAATAATCGAATAAAAATAGGAATAATTTATTTTTAAACTATAATACTAGTATAATAAAAATTATTTTTAATAGAATATATAAAACGTTTTTTTTAAAATAAAAATTTTCTAAAATTTAAAATTAACTAATTTTAGTTTTAATAATAGTTTTAAAAATTATATTTTAAATAATTTTACGAATTAAATAGAAAAATAATATAAAAGGGATTAAAAATTTAATAATTTTTTAATATTTTCTAATTTTTTAAAGTTTTTTAACTAGATTAATATTAGATCGAAATTTAATTATTAAAATAATTATTATAATTTATAATTAGGTTTATATTTATAAATATATTTTTATAAAAGCTTTAAATATTTAGCGGATAATTTATATAGTATTTTATTTATTATTTTTTTAATAGTTATTTTAATTAAAAGTTTTTTTTTAAAAATATCTATAATATAAATATTAGTATTAAAATATAAACTAAAAATTAAAATTTTATTTTAAAAAAAAAATATAAGATAAAAACCTAGCTAATTTTCGAAAATAACTAATTTTATATATTAAAATACGTTAACTTTTACTACTATAATAATTACTATAGAAAATAGTTAACTATATAGTAATTAAAAGTTCTAATAATAAAAAACTAAAAAATTAAATAGATAAAAGGTATTTATTAAAGAAAAAAAAAATTTTAATAAAAAATTCCTTTTTTAAATTTAGAAAAATAATAAAAATTTATTAATATATTACTATTAATTTAATTACTTTATTATAATTTCTATAATTTCTATTAAATTAATTAAATTTTTTTTTTATATTAATTAAAATATTATAGTAATTATTATAATAGTTTATTTTACGGAAATATTTAAATAATAAAAAAAATTAAAATTTAATATTAGCGGGTATATCCGGCGTTAATAGATTATAAGGTTTTATATATTTTATATTATTTTATATTTTCTATAATTACTAACTTTTTTTTTTTTATATATATATTAATTTTTTAAGCTTTAATTTTACTAGTTTTTATAATTAATTAATTATAAAAATTAATATAACAATAATATAAGTTAAAAAAAAGCTTATAATATAAATATTTTTATCGCTAAAAAATTTAAAAGATAAAAAATAAAAAAATAAAAAAAATATTAATATATTACTATATAACTAAATTTTTATAATTTTAACTAAATTTAATAATATTAATATAGATTTTTATAAAAGCTCTATAATTATAAAAAAATAAAAAACTATATTTTAATTTAATAAATATTAATATAAAACTTTTAATATAAAATATATAAAATTAAATATTTTTTATTTTTATTTTTTTTTTTTTTTTAGTATATTATAGTAAATAGATTATTATAATAATTACTTTAATATATAATTAATATAAAGCTTTTAATATTAAATATAAATAATCGATTGTTTTTTTTTTTTTATTTTTATATTAGTAGCGCTATATATCGAAAACTACTATAATAATTATTTTAATTTATAGCTATTATAAATATTTTATTATAAAGTATATAAAATTTATTTATTTTTATTTTTTTTTTATTTCTATCTATTTTAGATTATAGATAATTATAATAATTATTTTAACTTATACTTTATTATTATTAGATTTTATAGTTTCTAATTATAGTAAATTAAAAAAATTAATAAAACTTTAATTAGAATATAAATTAGAGAAAAAATTAAATTAAAATCCGTATAGAAAAAAAATAAAAGAATATTTAAAAGATTTTATCCTAAAAAAAATAAAGCTAGAAAAAAAAATTAAATCGATAGATAATCTCTAGAGTTAAAAATATTATAAAAAAAATTAAAAAATACTAAAATATATTTTTTAAAAATTAAAAGACGATAATAATAATAGCGATATATTTAAAAATCGAATAATAATATATTATAATAATTTTTATAATAATATAAATATTAAAATAATAATTTTAGAATTATTTAAAATAGATATATAATAATATATATAACTTAAGTTAAAGTTAATTATAATTTTAAAGATATATATATAAAAAATAATAAAAATTTATATTTTTAAAATATTTTAAATAATAAAAATAATAATARTAAATTTTAAATATAAATATAATAATTTTTATATTAATTTAAATTTCTAAATTTTATAGTTATAATATTAAAATTTTTTATTAATTATAAAAATAAAAGTAAATATATATTTAAAAAAATTAATAAAAAATTATAAAAAAAAGTTTAATATATAAAAAATACTTTTATTTTATTCCTTTTTAATTTTAATTTATAAAAATTATATTTTATTTAAAATAAATATATTAAAATATATATTTATAAATTAATATATTTTAAAAACTATTATTTTAATTTTTATTATTATTTAAAAAAAGTTTTAAAAATATTAATAATTTTTAAAATATAATTATAGTAATTATTATAATAGATATTTTATTAATAATTCTAAAATAGATATATTAATATAAATTTTTCTCTATTTTATAAATATTTTTTATTTATTAAAAAAATTATTTTTCGGAATATAATAATATACTATAAAATATTTTAAAAAAAAAGCTATAAAAAAAGTTAATATAAATTATTAAATTTTATTTAGTAATAAAAAGATAAAAAAAAATATTTTTATAATAGCTAATTAAATATAAATTTAATAGTTAATAATATAAAAAATATTTATTATATTATAAATACAATCTAGTTTATTAAAAATTTTTTTTTAATAGTTAAATATTTAATAAATAAAAATAACCGCTAATTTTTATTTAATAAAAAAACGTATAAATATATAAAATAAATTATATTAATTTAAAAATATTATAAAGATTATAATAAAATTAAAGCTTAATTATTTTAATTAAATTTTTTTAGTTTTTAAAATATTATTATATTAAATTTAAAATATTTAATACTATAAAATAAAATATTTATAAAAAATATATATATTATAAATTTAATATTATAAATATAAAAATATTTATTAAAAAAATTAAATAAAATTTTTTTTAAAATTTTATTTATTTTTTATATTTATTATTTTTATTATTTATATTTTTTATATTATTATATTTTATATTTAATTTTTATTTAAATTAATAATATATATTTTATTTATATTAATTAAAAACTCTTATAAAAGAATCTTTTTTTATTATTATTTAATATAATTACTATTTTTATTATTTTATTTTACCCTTTTAAAATTCTATAATTTCTAAAAAATAAAAGTTTAAAAGAATAAAAAAATATTAAAGTAATAGAATCGGGTTTAATAAAAAAAAATTTTTTTATCGAATTTATTTTAACCGGATAGTATTCTTTATTTAAAAATATTATAATATTTATAAATAAATCTAGAAACTAGAATTAGTTTTTATTAATTTAAACTAATTTTTATTAAAAAAAATTTATTTTTTATAAATTCAAGTAAAAGATTAAAATTTTTAGTTTTAATATTTATTTTTTTTAAATTTATTATAAAATTTAAAATTTAATTATTAAAATAATTATTATAATTTACTTTTATATTTATATAAAATTTTATAATATAAAAAAATTTTTTATATACTCGCGGTTTTTTTTTATTTTTTTAAATATCGAAATTAATTAAAAGTAGTACTATTATTTAAAATAGATTTTTATATAAAAAATAATTGTTTTTTTAAAAATATAATAAAGCTCTAAATATATTTAATTAAAGTAAAAAAAATTTTAATTAATTATTTTTATTTAATAAATTATAAAAAATTTATTTTTATTTTTATTATTTATATAATCTACCGATTTTTTTATTAATATTATATTTTAGTTAGATTTTTTATTTTAAATTTTTTTTTTATTTAAAAGTTTATTTATAGCGAGATTTTATAATATAATATATTTATTATTAATATTTTTTTAAAAATAATATTAATAAATAATTATTTTTAAATAAATCGTTAATAGATAATATAATTTATAATTATTATATATTCGGCTAGCGATTAAAAATAAAGTTTTATTTATAATAGTAGCTAATACTATATTAAATCTATTTTATATTATTTATATTAAAATAGGAAACCGAAATTCTAATTCTATTTATTATTATAGAATAAGTTTATTAAATTTATTCGAATTTTTATTAAATAAAAAAGAATTTATAAAATTATATTAATAAAAAAACTATTTATTATAATAACTACTATAATATTTATATATATTATTTATAATATTTATTAAATTTATTTATTATTTTAATTATAATAATACTTTAATTAATATTATTAAATAAATTATTTAATATTATTATATTTAAATATATTATAATCTATTTATTTAATTATCTAATTATACTAGATCTTTTATATTACTAACTAATATATTAATAATATATATTTTTTAAAACTTACTAATAGACTTTAATTTAAAAGGTACTTATTTTATTATTATTCTAACTTATAAATTATATAATAGCTAAAAATAAATAAAATAAAGTTACTTTTTTATATAATAGCCCGAAATCGGTTAGAATTTAATTATAATAAGCCTGAAACTTTTTATAAGCTATATTAATTATATTTATTATAATTTTTTTTAAACTATTTTTTTTAACCGATTTTTAATAGTATTAAAATAATTAAAAAAATAATTATATATTTAAAAGGAGAAGTAGATTATAAAAGCTTAAATTATATTTAATATTTTTATAAAAATATAAAAAGGTTTTAATATCTAGATAAAATATTAAATTTAATTTTATTTATTATTATTTAAACGAAAATATTCTATTTTTTTTAATTAATTAAAAAATAAATCTAGTTTTATTTATAAGTTATATATATAAATAAATATATAAATTATTAAATCCTATTAATTTATAATATTTTAAAAAAGTTTTAATAGATATCGGGTTTAAAAATATTTTTATTTTTTATTTAATAGTTTTTTAATAAAAAAATTATTTTATTTAAATTAAATATTTTAAAATTAAATATTATAAAAAATATTTTTATAATTCCCGTTTATATTAATATAAACGTTTAATTTATATATTTTAAATATATTATTATTATTAATAAATATTATTTATTAAAAAATCGGATTATTATAATAATTATTATATTATTTAATAAAAATTTTATATATTTTTACTAATATAATTAGTAATTTTTTTTAAATTTACTAAACTATATTTTTATTTTTTTTATTTAATTAATTTCTTTATAACTTATTATTTATAAAGTTTATATAAATATTATTTAATAATATACCTAAAACTAGTTATAATATATATATTAAATATAATATATATATTAGTTTCGAGTTAAAATTATTATTATTTTTTAAAAAATTATAATCTTTTTTAAAAATATTAATATATTATATAATATTTTAAAAATTTACTAAAATATTTTTAAATATTATTTTATTATTACTAGCGTTATTTATAATAATAGCTAATATTTTTTTTTAAAATTTAAATTTTTAAAAAATTCCTTTAACTATTTTTATAAAATATAAACTAATATATTATTTTAAAATATATTTAAAACTAATAAAAATTTTATATTAATTCTAGATTTTATTAATAAAAAATATAATAATTAATATATATAACTAATAATTTTTTACCGATTAATAATTAAATATAATTAAAACTTTTATATATTAAAATAAAATATTAAATAATTATTTTTTAATATTATTTAAAAATTTAAATAGATAATTTTAAAAAAATAATAAATTAGATAATTTAATTATTTAATTAAAATATTAAAATATATAAAAAACTTTAATATTTTTTATTATAATAAAATTTTAATCTATTATAATAATTTAATATAAGAACTAAATATTAAAATTTTTATATTTTATATTTTTTAAAAAAATCTTCTATTTAATAAACTAAAAGTTAAAAAAAATAAATATATTTATATATAATATAGTAATTATTATAATAATATTTAAATTAAATATATTTTATTTTTTTATAAATTTTAAAGAATTAAATAAAAAAAGTCTATAATTTTTTACTTTTTTTTTATATTTAAATATAATAATATATATTTTAATTATATTTATTTTTTACCCGTTTACTAGATATATAAAAACTAATTTATATTATTTATATATTATATTAAGCTTTTTATTAAATATTATAGTATATTTTTAATAATAATTCTATATTATTATTTTTTTATAACTATTCTAGTAAATATATTTAGGTTTTTTTTTTAAAATAAGAAATAATTTAATAAGTACGGTTTTATTATACTAGAAAAACCTTACGTTTTTCTTTTATATAAAGATAATTATAATTTAATTTATAAATAAAAAATAAATTTATATTAAATTATAATCTATTTAACTGCAAAAAAAAATTTAAAAGCTATTTAGTAAATTAAAAATTTAAAAAATCTTTTTATAATTATATAAAAAAGATATTAAAGTAAATAATTATAAAAAAAAAATAAAAAACTATTAAAAAAAATAAAATTAATATATTTTTATTAATATATTATAAATTATTATTATAATAATAAAATATTACGCTAGTTATTTACCGTTTTTTTTCTAATATTTTTTTTTTTAAATTTATTTAAGGTTTTAAATTATTTCGCTAAATTTTAATATTTATATTTAATTATTATTTACTAGTAAAAAAATAAACTATAATAATTAATATAATAATTTTTAAAAAATTATAAATTAAATATTATAATTAATATTATAAATATTTTAATATTAAAATATTAGATTAATTATTTAATATATAAAAACTCGAATATTAAAATAAAAATAATCGAGTAATATTAAATAATTTATATAAAAATTTAAAAGAAAAATAAATATTTTTATTATTTTTAAATTTTTTTTTATTATTTTTATTATTAATATTTCTATTATATTTATTTTTAATTTATATATTAAAAGAATTTTTAATCTATTAGCTTTAAAAATTTATATTAAAGTTTTTCCAAGTATTTTTATCCTTTATATTTAAATAAATTTAAAATATTATATAGAAAAAAACTAGAATAATATAATCTAACTTTAAAAACTATAGAATCTATTAGAGATAATAAATCGGAATAGCCGATTTATAGATCTTTTCTTAATTATTAAAAAATAACTATTTAAAAAATAAAAAAAAAACTATTTAAATTAATTAAATAGAAAATTTTATTAATATTCCGCTAATTAATTAAATAGAAAATTAAAGGTAAAATTTAAATAATTATTAAATACTAGATCTTTTATTATATAATTTTAAAAGGGAAAAAAAAAAAAAAAGATAATATTATTTCTAAATATTTATAGTAATTTTTATATTTATTTTTTAATTAGTTTCTATATTTTATAAAATATACTATTTATAAATATTAATTAAATTAATATTTTTTAAATAAYTATTTTARYRARTTATTYRYRAAATTTTTATTAAATTATAAAAAAAAAATATATATATTTAATTAAAAGCTTTTAAAATTTTTTAAAAAATTATAAAAATATATTTAATATATTAATTTAAATATAAAATAACTTTTTAAAATAATATACTATATATTAATTACTTTAATATCTAATTTTTATATAATTTACGCGAAAAGAATAACTTTTTTTTAAAAAAATATAGTTTTAATAAAAAAAATATAAAATATATAAAAATTAAAAATTATATAATAAATTTAAAATATATAAATATTTTATTATTATAATAATTACTATAATATTCTATTATAAAAATTAGACTAGAGTTTTAGATTAAATTCGATCTAATTTATTAAAATTCTAATCTATATAAATTTTAGAAATTCGTTGAAAATTTAATCTAAATTTAATCTATACCGGATTAGATATAAATTTAGTATAGATTTCTTTAATTTATTCCGATAAATAAATAAATTATTTTATTATTAAAATAGGTATATTAATATTATTATTCTCGATATTTAATAATTTCTAAAATTTTGCAAGCTTTAAAGTAGATTATTATTTTTTCGTGTTTTAAAAAAACGGGATTGCGCTAATAAAATATTATTCCGTAATTTTTAGTATAATTTAAAAAATTAAATATTTCAGTTCGTATTAAATTTCACGGATAGTATTTTATTATAGAAGTTATTAATAAAAGTTTTTTATAAATACTAAAAATATTAAATTATTAAAGTTTAAATTCTAGTTAAAAATTTTTATTAATTATTAAATATTTTATACTACTAATTATTTTTTATCTATTTATATAATCTATTTTTATTATATATAATATTTTTTTTTAACGAATTATATAACTATAAATTAATATCTAATATATTTTTATATTTTTTATAATAATTATTCCTATTTTTTAAACGGATAATTTTTTAAATATATTTTAATATATATTTAATCTATTTTTAAATATATTTTTAAATTAATTATTTATTTTAATAATATAATTAAATTTATTTAATTTATTTTTTAATTTTTAAAATATTTTTTTAAATTATTATTTACTTTATTTACAGTTAATATAATTTAAATATAATAAAATCTAGCGAATTTCTATATTAAATTATATATAATATATTATTATTTATTTAAACCCAGTTTTAATATTTTAAAATATATATTAACGTTTTTCTTTTTTAAATAATTATTTTAAAATAATTTTTTTAATATTTTTTTATAAATAGTATAAATTTAAAAATTAGTATTATTTTTTAATAATACTATTAGTTAATACCGTTTTTTTTTAATTTTTTTATTATTTTTTTATTTATTTTATTTTAGCGCTATATAAATTTTTTATTATCTATATTTTTTAGTTTTATACAATATATAATAGTAAATAATTTTTATTTTTTTTTAATATTTATTTTAAAAGATTTATTAATTTTTAATAAATATTTCTCGGTTTTTTTTTATTTAATTTAGATTTTTAGTTTTTAAATATAATATAGCTTTTTAATATTATAACTAAAATATTTTTAAAATATAAATTCTATAATTTTTATCTATTAACGGCGAATATATAACGGTTTTATAAATTTATTTACTTGCTATTATATACGAATTTTACTATTATATATATTTAAAATAACGCTATTTTTATTTAATTAAATAATATTTTTTTAATTTTTTTAAATAAATTTCTATTATAATTTTTATAAAAATAGGCTTTATTATTTATTTATATAAATAAAAGCTATTTTAAACTAGAATTTTATATATAATCTAATTAAATATTTTTTAAATATATATTATTATTATAATTAAAATTTTATATTTATTTCTAATAACGTTCTTTAAATTTTTAATTATTTTAATCTTTTATTTATCTTTTAAAACTTTAAACCGCTTAAAATACGGTAAATTTACTACCTATTTAAGTTTTTAAATAGGCTTTTTAACTAGATTCTACTCCCTAGTTAATATTTTCTTTTTTAGTTTACTAATCGAGCTTTATAATAAATTAATAATAGTAATTATTTTATATTAAAACTAATTAAATTATAGATATATAAATATTTAAATTTATTTTCTAGTAAAGTTAATTTAGTAATTAGAGGTAGTTTTTAACGCTATTCCGTTTTAAAAAAATATATATAGCTTTAAATCTAACGAATCTAAAATAATTTAGATATAAATAAATAATTTAAATATAAATAAATAATTTCTAGTAAATAGATAGTAAGAAAAATTTTTATTTACTAGTAAATTTACTAGTGGGGGCTAAATGTTCTCCGGCGCTAAGAACTAGTGCATATTGGAAACTTTTGTTGTTATCTTCCGTAGCGCAATCCCGCTTTTTCAGGGCACGAAGGGATAAGCCTTTTATCAAATTTCCGAGGCGCGATCGTGGCAACAATGGAAACCCTGACCGCGTCCTCTTAATTGCCGGTGAGGATATTCATGCACTTTGCAATCACGGGCGCTTGCAGATGGGTTGAGATCATCAATGGGGGCCTTGAAAGAAGGCTCTCGGCAAATGAGGCTTCGTGGCGTGCCATGGTGCTGTTGAGGTGTGGCCCATAGTCGCCAGCCTTGCAGGACCTGATACGACTAACTCCCTTCAGCCTGATGAGATCCTTGTAAACCCAACACTCCCCTCATCTTCTAGCTCTCGTAACCTGAACATCTTCTTTCCAAGATGTTTGCTCTGCTTCCCATTGCAATTGTGATGTGTACAAAATTAACAATATGGATCACTTGGTAAGACCCAGCAACCGCATCGCAATTGATGCAGTCCCAGTCTTCAAAGCTTCTCTGGATCTTTACGACGGCCTGGGCTTCGAAAACTTTCCCAGTCGCGTCGAGTATACATTGCAAGAGCCGGTAGCACGACAAGCACGTGCTACCTTCATGCAGGGATGGCTTTACTTTGGTCTTTTGCGCGAGATCCTCGGAGACGATCTACACGTAGAAGATTTTGTCTCCCTTGCACCTCCGGATCATCAACAATACATGCCAGACCAGTGGTATCTTACGACCGTGAAGCTGCCTATATATCTCCAAAATTGCTCGGGTTTCAAAGCCCGCAGTGTCCTGGGCTTCTACCTTCCGACGAAACTACCGGTCCGTCTGCAATCTGGTCTGCTCGCTTTTGTGATAGATGAGTGCAATCGATACGAGCAACTCTATGGTCAGTCGTCTGAGACTGATCAAGGAGCCTTACCATTGGTACTACTATCCATCCGAATCTTGATTCAGACACTAGACAGGTTCAGCGACCACTACTGTTTGATCCCACTCAAAAGCCATATTCCGGACCCTGTGTACGGAGAGAGCTTGTTATCTATCCAACCAATCCAGCAGCATATGCTCCGACAGTCGTCAGTGTGGTGCCCGCACCAAGTACAGTATCTTGTCAAGACATTCTCCTACCATACCCTAGTCTACTTGGCCGAACTGAAGCGAGACGTGGCTGATTGGGTCGACCACAGTCGTTGCTCCAAGGAGAGTCGTTGCGTTGCCTACAACATCGATGATACGACCTTTGAAGGTAGACACGTCGGTAAATGCTCCGGCTGCACACGGATTGATGCTCCTCTGGAAGAAATGATGTCAATACTCGAAGCCGGCGATATCCCTCTCCTTGCTTGTCACCATGATGGCAGAGATCTACAATTATCGTATATTAAACTAAGCTCTTCCACCCAATACACGGCCGTCTCGCATCTCTGGTCGGATGGCCTTGGGACCCCCTCTACAAACTCGTTGCCAAAGTGTCAGCTGCAACGCCTCGTTGAGCGGGTCCAGGTAGCAGAGTCATATGGACGCAAGAAAAGCTGGTTCGGTAAAAAGGGGAGATATATAAAATTAGCAACAGATCCGACGCTCATGTGGCTCGATGTCTACTGCGTACCTGCTTCCACAGCCTCCAATGATCTCGCTCGAATAAAATCTCTGAAAGCTGCTGCTATCAACCGCATGGTACCCACCTACGCGTTGGCCCGACAGACACTGGTCTTGGATTATGAGCTGCAGCACTACACTCCAATCACCACAGATGCAGTACAAGCCGCTGCCGAAGAGGAGTTCCTTGCACGGATGGTGATCAGCGGCTGGCGCTCGAGGTGCTGGACACATCAGGAGTCTCAGGTCTCTCGGCGAATACTGATACAATGTCGTGGGTCAACGGTCGCTTTCGACCACAGCCTCTATCGTCCACCACGACCCCAATCGAGGGTCGGTAAGGAACTCGATATCACAGCGGATGAGATGCTAGCCTGGCGTGGGCAGGACTATTCTGAAGCAGGCTGGCGCGCCTTACTCTACGTTAATAACCCGCTGGTGATTCCCAGATTGAAATACGTATGGGGCAGCTTTCATGGCAAGACCACCAGCCAGCCTCGCGATGCACTCGGCATCTTCGCCAACCTAATGAGACTGAGCGCTGCGCAGATCAGCGCAATGCCGGTTGAAGAGCAGATGCGAGCCATTCTACGCGCGGCCATCAATCTGGAGGGCAAGATACCGACCGGTATCTTCTTCTCCCCTAGCCCTCGTCTACCGTCCTCTGTCAGACTGTACGACTTCGATCGATGGATTCCTCGCTTTCCAGGCGAAGGCGGAGATCTGGACTACGGAGCTGGTTCCGCTAAAGTTACCCCAACGGGGTTTTACCTACCCATTGATCGATACTATAAGCGGGGCAAAGGTTGTTTTGCTATCAAGATACCAAGGCCAGATCTAACCACCTTCCACGTCGCATTCGAATCGAGGGTTCTGGAGGTTTCATTGTGCATTCATGGGCAGTTGCCGCAGTTACCGGAGGATGTAACACATCTGTTCTTGGTTCTTGCCATGCCGCAGAGCGAGACTGCTTTTGAAGGGGTCGGAGCATGTTTGATCCCGCTTAATAACAATCCTGTGTGTCTCGTCCCCATCATCGGTAAAAGGTGGTTCTTTGACGCTGTCTGGTACTGCTCGTTGCGCTTCCGCCAGGAGGTCAAAGACATGACCGCTAGCAGCGAGCAGCAGGACCCCACCAGTAACGAAACAGCGATGCTGAAACCGGAAGCCGAATCACGCGACGTCGTTATTCGCAGCTGTAAGTGGAATCCAATGAAGTACTAAAATCTTCGCAATGCATTGCTGACCGTAGCACAACCCAATAGCATGGTACTTCTGGGAAACCCCCAAATCCCTTCTTGGCCGGCGGAGTCCTAGCATGACCTTCTGGGCCTGGTTCAGCTTCTGGGGCCTCCCCGCCATCGTCATCGGTGTAGCCCCCTTGGTTACCTTATACCAAGACGGCGGTACGACGGGGATCATCTTTATTGCCTGGTTCATCTTTGCAGCTTCATGCTTCCACCGCACCGCAGGCTTGGTAGAACGAGCGAGGTGGATCCTGGTGATTCAAAGCTACAGCCCTGAATTCGATCACAAGGAACAATGGTGGAAGAGGTTGATACGGCAGCTCGGGAAGTTACCAGGGCAGGGGCGGTTTGATATTTTTATATTGATGGTATATGCCTATTGGCCCTGGCTTGTAATTAGGCCCTGGGAATACGCTTGGGAATGGATCAAGAGGGCTTTTTTGGTGGGGCGGGAGTGGATGAAAGGGAGGCGAGTGGGACGGATAAGGATTGGGGATGAGGTACCGCTATCTGTGCAGTAGATTTGCAGGGTTGGAGAGGGGGAGGTTGGGGCGCATGCCCGGTGTAACCTGAGATATGTCGACGAACGCTTCGGTGCGGGAGGAAGAGGAGGTCTTTGGTGAGGAGTTGATGGAGGTAGGCTTGCGGGAAGGATCAACAACAGCGGTATATTCGGCCGCATCGAGATCAGGGAGGGGAAGAAGTAGATCGAGGTGGGAGACGTGCCGGAGAAGCTGATATAGCGTTCGAGCGACAATCGTATCTTTGGTGATTGAGGGGACATGCAGTTACCGTATCAGAAACAGCAAAGCCATCAAATCAGAAAATACTCTTCTTGATCTTTGCTAAAACATCCCTTCTAAACGCAGGCAGATAGACTTCCAACCCCCATCGAGCGATCGCTTGAAGGACGTGCAGGATCTTGAAAGCTCCCATTACATGCATCGTATTCCCAATCTCCCATGGACCAGCGAACTGGACCTGAAAAGGTCTTGCACCTTGCGTTGCCGCTTTAGTCTTCACCGTATATGCAATCCACAAGACCCAATAATCTCCGTGAATTACAATAGCAGGGACCGGTAAATCCATCCGCCATCCTTCCAGCCAGCGCTTAGTGAACTCGGCAGTGATCCAGACCGCTAGCTGGATTAGAGGATCCCTAATATCCGTCTTCACTTCGGTGCAGCTGAACATTGGCTTCATACATGTGAAATCTGTTTGGGTTTGATTGATGCTGGCGGGCCCACCGACCTGGTAACGGCCGGCACAGAGGACTTGTCGCTCGGCGTTGGATAGCTCGAGAGCCAGTGTATAGTCAATCTTTTTATCAGGATCAGAGAAAACGTCGGTAGGAGAAGTAGGCAGGAGCTGGGCTGGGGCGATGGAGACCGTGGAGCTGCACGAAATCAGTATTAGGATTACTCGCTGCGGATGCGGAAGGACGAACACATTCAGATCTTCCATCATCTGTTCATCTCCCGCCAGAAACGCTGCCAGCTTGACCAGTCGATTCAGCAAAGGTTCAACGACTTGACTGGACCATTGCGGTTCATGGGTTTGGCCACGATACTTTTCCGCTTGGGTAAGGACTCCTTTGACTGTCTCAAGGACTTTGTCCAGATCGGCCGGATAGTAAAGACCTTCTGCGTAGGCGCCTCCGTGAATCTGTGTTTTGGTTTTCATTGGAGTGTTGTATCTGTTTTCCAGAGGTCCCTGCGAAGGTTAGCAACGATGATGGTACAATCGAAAAGCTCTCAACTCACCGATCGTTCCTGAGGTATAACTCCTGTTGCGCTGATTGCGGATGCCATGTACTGGGACCAGAATTGGACGACCGGCTTTGGCACCATAGGGTCCTTGAGGATTGCGGGGGAATGGAAAAAGATGGCTGGTGCCATTTGTGCTAGCTGGTTCCTGGACTTAAATCGCCGTAGTCGAGGTACTCCCGCTCTCGCTCACATCTGATTTCTTCGGGGATATAGACTTCTTGCGTCCTGTCTTGGATGGCGATGCAGACTTGGAGGCATTGCCAGATCTGCGCGAGGGCGTTTGGGGACTGAAATAGGGGATTGGGCCGCCATCCAATAGAGGTGGCCGATCGTTTGATACCGCCAGCAGTCCATGTCTCGCCCGCCTTCTCCCTCTTGTAATTATACCATGTTCATCAGCCTCCTCTTCAACCAAAGCCTCTTCCATGCCGGAAGCTGCGTAAACATGATTGCCTCGACCTTGAGCAGTATTTCGCTTACTCATCTGGAAGCGATCAGCGACCGGTGACGGGAATCGGTAGCGTTGACTGAACCTACTCTGTGGATGGTCGATGCAATTCTGGCCGAACGGCGAGGTTGAGGGTGGAGGACTAAAGCAGTMGAAGGTTGAGTGACTGGTTTTGCTGAAATGCGACGTTTCTTTCGACAAGGATCAGAAGGGGATTCGGCCTTGCGCTTCGGCCGACCGGCTGGTGATGGCGGATGGGGTGAAGAGGCTGTGGGAAGACGTTGAGGGTTTGAGGAGACTGGTGCAAGAGGTTTCGCAGATGGTCGTGGTCGACGTGACTTGGGCGAAGGCGCGAGATTGTATGAGTCTGGCAGCTGGTCAATCCATGCGGTGATGTTGGAGGAAGTTGTAGGAGTCGAAGTGGTATTCTGAAGGTGGGCGAGGATAGCGGGCTTCTGCCGTGAATGAGTCGTTTTCTGGGAAGGACTCATCGAGTTGTGAGTCGAAGTTAGATCTATATGGTCATGTCATGGGGTTCCGCATAGTACTTGGATCGCAATCGTATGAAAGGAAAAAAGAAGTGGAAAGTTAGGGCGGGGTAACGTTCGGCAGAAACGCGTGAGGCTGAAAACCTAGCTGGTCCAGATTCGTATTCGCGTTGACCCGGCAATTCTGAATCACTAATCCCCAATCAGCATGGCGGCTTCAATGGATGCTGAGTAATCTTTAATCGCTTATTCTGACATCAATTGCGACAAGGGTGAAGAATCGCCCTGGGACGATCCCGGATATCCAGCTTGGTGGCTCCGGTCATATGTAGATCCACATTCAAGGGGTACCTCTGCGGATCGATGAGTCAACGGCGAGCGACAAAAATGGAGATAAGGCAATAATCCCTGCGGTAGAGAGGCGGGCGAGCTCTGTAGCAGGATTGATTCATAGCAAGGTTTACACTCCTCTATTGAGGCAGAACCAACCTTTAGTAATGCTCGAGCATTGGCCTTTTCTCAGTCAATAATTAAATCTTGTTCTTTATATCCGATGGATCTTTTGACGTGTTGATACTCGGTGAAGCCGACAAGAACGCCATTATCTCCTCTCCTTATTTGTCGTTGCTGCTGCCGAGCGAGTGTGGCGTTCATGGTCATTCGAGTCGCTACCCTCGTCGCTGCTGTGGACCGCGCGTTGTGGTACTGGATTCCATATTCCGTTAAGACACGTCTGCCATGAGATCAGTCTAATTTTGACTTTGGCTGGAGACTCCTTGGACTAGACCTGCACATCCGTCTGTGATAGATGCATTATAGGTCTCCACGGTGTGTATGGGTTATTAGGCTTGAGATGGTTCCTTTGAGGGTTGGCTGGCAGGATCTTTGCTATTTGGCTTGCGTTTGATTTGTTTGACTATTTAGCTGCAACGCGCAAAAAGGACATTATGAAGAAAGAGAAGAACTTCTTTAGAGCATTCTTTGGTCAATTTAGCATTCAATGGTAATTCTAGCCTGGCAAAATGATGCTTGCGCGTTTCAAACTGCAAAAGATCGAGTTGAACAGTCTAGCCGGGGCTGCCCAAAGCACCTATGTTGTAGCGATCTGTGAAAAGGAAACGGTCTGTGGTGAGGGAACGTTCTGCCACGATAGATGGAAATCGAGTCTTGAAATCATTCACCGAGAAGTTGCCTGCATGGTCGATCGCGTTGTACAGGTCGGTGTGGCCTTGGTTGTGTTGTTCTAGGTGCCAATCTCTTCTAACATTGCCCCATTCCGCATCAGCATATGACCAGATGCCGGCTTGGATGATCCGTAAAAAGTAGTTGTTGAACCATATTCTGTCTTGCGGTGCCCAGTCGTTAGACAAAAAATTTCCATCACGACGTTGGGCTTGGCTGTCTTGTATGGCTACATCGATGGCTACAAACGCTGAATGGACTCGAATGTTGGTTCTTTCCAAACATTGTCTGGAATCCGGGGTCCTTGATCATGCGAAATGGTACGATGGATTTGCGAATATCTTTACGGACGTGGGCCCGAGCTGTTCGTCGAACATTTGGCCCTTCAGAGAGTCGAGTTCTCGGTCGATGATGGCAAAGCCCTCCTTTGTGTTCCGTCTCGGCACAGGCACAAAATTCATACCAGGCAATTGGTCTAGGAGATCCTGCATTCGGTTGGCATTGGCACAGCTGAAGGATACAGTGATCATATCATCACAGTCGGAGTCGGATTTAGGAACAATACTGTTCTTCAAGAACCGTTCGATGATCGCTTTCTCATCTGCAAAGTATCAGCGAAAATCATGAATATTCATGCAGAAGGTGGCGTACAAAGATGGTCAACGCTCACGTCTCTGGCCTCAGCAGGGGGCGACGGGCTTAAGGGCTGTTGAGAAGTTTTGCGGTAGCCGAGACTGTTAGTGATAATGGCTGTGGCACACTCGGAAGGCGGATATAGGATTGGTGAAGGTTACTAAAGTAGTTGAACCCATCTTCATTCTCCTCAGGATCGCTTAATATAGAAAGGTGTCGCATGAAACAAGAAGAATTATCGAGATAATAACCGTCCTTACCCACCATGCGATACTTTGCAGCTGCGTCCCTAGAACATTGGTATAGATGCAACGAGCTTCAGCAATCTCTCTTCTACTTCGCCGGCGTTATTGGTAACATGACTAATGTATCTATTATATTGGTGGGTATCAAGTGATGCATGCATCACTTGATACCCGATGTGCATCGTGACTGCCGTACCTTCCTATTTTGCCCGTTGTTAAAGCTAGGTTGCTGCTTGAGTTTCTTGACTTTACCGAATATTAGCCGTACCGGCTGCACTGCTTCTTTGTTGTCCAGAAAGGAACACCCATTGATATCTTCGATTCATTTTGGTGGGTCTCGCAGGAAAAGGGCAGCGACAGGTTGGCGTCAATCCTTGATCAAGCTACGGCGGTGAATAAGAGCATCGTCATCGTTATTGCTATCATCCTCCTGATCAGTAAGGACTACCGAGCATGAATTCGTGGTTGACGAAGAGCTTTGAGACGTGGACGATGAGATCCAGGTCCTGGATGACGACGGCGAGGGACCAGAGGTAATGGAGCTGGTGGTGGTATGTTGTGATGTTGCCTTCTTGGTTGTAGAAAGGTCATCGATACCACGACGACCAGTGAATGCGAAGGGGATGAAGACATTGTGCACAGCAACTGGCGTACATGTAGCTTGATGCTTTACTTCGTGTCAAAACAATTCAAGCCATGTACCAGACTTTGTAGCTTGTGAACTGCAGAACGACTTGAATTACCAGTGAGGATTTGCGGACGCAGGTACCCCGGCCCCCTTTGGCATCGGGACTGCAGTTCTTCTCCTTGCCATGACAGCCTCGAAAGTGCCATGAACGGCGGCGAAACACTGAAGAAGGGCTGTTGCAGAGTACTCGGCTCAGGAGATGTTCATTCATGGTTGGTATCTCTGAGGGTTGGCAATGCCTGATCCGCCAGTTCGTTTGTGGTCAATGTTTGTAATATATCTTTGTACATATCATTGCAAGCATAGCGGCCTCGTGGGTATACTCGCTCGCGCCTTGCAACACTATAGTCGATGAAGCCTGAAACAAAATAGGGGGGTATTCATCATCGTGGCCAAAGAAAAGAAAAGTTGCAGACCGCCACTACACAATGATTCGAGCATGACATGCTGCGACATGCTGCGCGGAGAAGTATTGGCCAGTCTAAGACGCGCTTATTAAACCCATGATAAATGACGAGAGAAGACGTGAACGCCTGCTGCCGGGTTGGTCCAAAGCAGTTCCGACGAAAGTCGATACTCAATACCCGTTGAGCTTCCAGGAATCCATTACTGTATCACGGCAAATGGTGTGCACATGGATGTAAGCACTGCTTTGACCCTGTCCAAATCACTCTACCTCGGTCTCTCGCATATCGACGGTCAGCAACGGGCAGTGACCAGTCTCAGCTCACGTGTTCGTCCGGCGCTGAGTAGGTGCGTGGATTATACGGGAGCCAGTAAATGAGCTATCAGGCAAGGTTGACGCCGTGTATCCTATGATCTTCGGCAGCATCAAATTCTAATTCTTTGAGCGCTGTTTTCTTGTGTGCGTGCTATTTGCCCAGGACAAGGCACGATACACTCTGCGATGTTTACCTTACAGGATTGAGGACGGAACCTGCCAAGACACGGAAATCTCCGAGTTGATGCATTACGTCATTTCAATGCATGTGAGGTCCCATTGAGCAAAGGAATCCCCTTGCGCCCACCAAGGTGAAGTCAGGAATGAGAGTATTGCCACGTTAAGGACGGAAGAGTGATCAAGGCTTATGGTTTCCTTAGGAAATATCTACAGCTTTGACCGAGCCTAGAAATCCAAGTCACCGAGCTATCGCCTCTAAATAAGTCCTGCACTCGCACAATTCGTCGGCCATCCCGAACTTCAGACTGGCAATCATGACCGCAATGTGGAAGTGGACTAATTCTCTATATTGCGCCATCTGTGGTGCTCCTTTCGAGCGCCCAGAAACGTGCTATCATGAAGACGCAGAGCACGACAATCCAGCAGAAAATGACGAGTCATGGAACGTCTGCTTCGGTGTGGCATATGATTCACGCAAGCTATCACAAGAAGATAGAGAGGTGAGGAGAGTCAAATAACCATGATATTATCTTGTCACTGAATCCTTGGCTAGTGGTGGACCGATCTCCAAGTCGTCGGAAAATGGACTGATATGTCGGTCTGCTTCCCTTTCTAAAGACCCAGGATGCTGAGTACTGTAGAGATACCACCCTCGAGAACCTGTCTTCCTCCCAAAACTTCTTCATCTCTGGCCCAGCGTCTTTGGAATGGCGTGATTATGGCGAGCCAAATTGTCCCTCAGTTCCAACTCGAGACAACGGTAGCGTCCAAATCGAAGTCTACTGTACACTGGACAAGGCCGAAGGAATGCTATTCCCAGTCCACAAGGTCTGTCACGACATCGTCACCGAAATGTGTGACTACCGACAGAGTCGAACCACTCCTTCCACCAAGCCCAATACCCCCGAGCAATTTTACGATGCATTCACCCGATGCAGGTACCGGAACGTCAACACTCCGTCAGAGGGTCATGGAGGAGGACTGGAGTGGCCCCACAAAGCCTATGGAGTCACTCAGTGTTGGAGCGATGGCTGGGACTGTATACGAGGCGGTGAGGTCTGTAGTGAATCGTGGATCTGGGGATTTTCGACTCCCTTGCTGATCTAATTGCGAAGATCTTCTGTGCAAAACCCATCCTTGCTAGGGCCACGCCCCTATCTCCCCCTTTAACACGGTCGTTTCCGAGCGATATGCGATTCATAAGCAAGGAAAGCGGCGCGGCAGCCGATAAGGATTGCCTGCCGCGCGCCGGCGACGTTGAACTCGACCAGAGAAGCGATACCGATCCTACAGCAGAAAGCTTCGCATTTAGCCGGTCGAGTGACACGACTTTGCTATCAATTGACGACTCTGATTCACCTGAACAATCTCCGATTATGCCTACTGGAGGGAGTCATACTGGTTCCGATACAAATTGTGCATACAACAGGTGGGAGGAACACATCAAACGGTTCATCGAACAAGCCGATCAGAGCGACAACCCAGAAGAGGTACTGGAGGGCGCGAACACGATCTTCGCGGACGCGCCACTGCAGATTCAAAATCGATGGAGAATCTTCAAGATCTTGCAAGCTGCATGAGGATGATCGGTGCAGAGTATGAGATGGCATGTAGCATGATAGTCAGATCGGTGGAAAATCTTGGCGGGTGGGCTGCGTACTTTGCAGAGTCGGGCGAAGACTGCCCCGGCGAAGGCAGTAGTCGCGGCGATACAAATTGGGCACGTGGTGCAGAGATCAATTACATAGCATAGATTAGCCTGGGAGATGTTTCAGTTCGGAGGAATAAAGAGTCTTTGTTTATCAGCTAATATCGTGATTTCTCTGCAACCGCCGCGATATGTTATACTCGAGACCTTAATTCCCTCAGTTGGGTCGAATACTTCCACCGAAGCCACAGTATTATCGGCCACCACGATAAGCCTCAGTATATTTAGGAACCAAGCTCTTACTACTATATTACCAGTGTATTATCAATAATCGTGCAGTCATCCAACCAGCCCATCGTCCGTACAGTCACTGAGTATAAAACGATGCATGCATCGCTTTATTCCATCAGTCAATTTTAACTTGTCGGTTCTTCAATTAGGGTATCCCGTTTGCTCTTCTATCAGAGTCGTTATTTCGAAAGTCTCCATGGTGATGACGCCTGGGAATGGTGTTATTGCAAGCGATATATATATAAAAATTACTATAACCTAATGTTACACCTACGAGGAGTAGAGTATTTTATTTAATTTAGGGGACGTTTACCAACTCTTGTAGACGGCTTCACGATAAACGCTGGGTGGTTTCAATCGCCTGGACGGCTTTCGCGCTTCTTCTTCTTGTTGATCTAGGCGTATTCATTGCTCTTGGAGATGCAGAGGAGGTTTATCTGCTGGTATAGCCCGATTTAGGGGCCGTAGGACAATCCTCGAAGATTGGCTGCCGAGAGACGATATATATTGGCTTCGGCGATGAAAATACCGCAGATGGATTGGTGTCAGTAATCATGGACTTGGCCTTGCATATATTGCGCTCAACGAGATACCTATCTAGTCAAATCTTGGGATAGTATCTCGTGAAGGACCGCCTGTAGACAACGCGGTATTATTGACAGCATTTATTCCGGACTCGAAGAAACGTGATTGCTAATAATCAGGTCCTAGCGCTTCGATTTTTAAAATCGATGTATGCATTAATTTATGATGTTATAGATATCCTCTATATATATCCCGACTACTAGCAATCGTCTCAACATTTACAAAAGGGTTCAGCACAGAAGGGAAAACAGTTTCGTTATCAGTATAAGTTTGCAGACCTCGTGCGATCCTGCCGCTGATTGCGGAGATCTCGCCTTTTCTTGCCTTTATATCTTACCAGAATTCTTGGCTCTGCACCGACTCCGCCCGTGCAATCTATAAACCGCAGGTCTATCCAAGATTCGAGTTAAAAAGTATCGTTATTGTTCCTTTGTAAATCTGTATTATATGATCTCCATTCCGGATCCAATTTTGCGAAGATTGCCTTGTTTGCTAATCTATAACCTCTTCGATGTGGAATACCTATAAAACTGCCCGGCCTTCGCGACCAACAGCCAAAGAATCGCGGTAGAGATCTTGAAAGTGTTCTGTCGTAGCGTTGATCAGCTTTTGATATATATATTTCAATAAGGATAGCATACTTGTGGCCGTGGCAAGCATTTGAGACAAAATATTGCATTTCTGGAGTCGAACGAAAACCCTCTTGTCACGCAGCTAGTCATGCGTTCATTGTCCGACTGGCGTTACTTTCCTGTCGAATGGAGGGCCTGTTCTGCTCTTGAAAACTGGATGCCATCCAGCTGAAGGAAAGTTGATGAAGAGTTCTATGCGTTCCCATTTATGGTTGTCGGGGCCTGGCTGCGAATGCCTTGGTATATTGGCAGTACTGTATCGGGTCGAGGATTGGCTTCGGCTCGTACCAATTTATCGGCCCACCATCTAGTTATCACCAACCACGATCGGGATGGTGTGGGTTGCTCAAAATGCGAGCTATTGCCTTCGCTAAAAAGCAGGCGCACTGTATTACAATCATCATCCAAGGCTGACCAGATAGAGGAAATAATCTTGCGTTGAAAATCAAGCCGAGATGAAGGTAAATATAATGAAGAGTATAAGGGTAAAAAGAAAGAAAAATAGAGGACGGTGAAGACTCTATTCCAACGTATATATAAAATAAAGATTTCGTCGAGTAAAAACGAATAGATGGATCTGGAATTTGACATTCAAGTATATAGAAAAAGGTAATGGGTGCTTCGGCTCTTCATATAATTGTCAATATTCCAGAAGGCTTATTGTTCTTACTCAACTTATTATGGAGACTAGAAGTCAAATCGACTGCTATAAACAGGTTATTACAAAGGACACCTAGCATTCAAATTTTTTAGCAATCGAGCCGCTAAGTATATCGATTAATAAAAGTGTAATCTTACACTAGATAGATAGAACTCTTGGCTTTAGGCCCTTGACCATCAGCTCGTTGCCCATTTACCATTCTCCTCTCGCATTTGAATTTACGATGCTTGGCCAGTACTGACTCATCTTTGCCACGGGTTCTTAGGTTAGCACACGAAGAGGCAATATCTCAATATGAGATCCACCATAAAAATGAGAGGAAGTAGTAAAATAGGCGCAAGTCCGTATACTACGATCCAGTATAGCGATAGTCTGATCCACTCGCAGCCACTAGTTATAGAGATGTATAAATAACAGATTCCAAGAGATCTTGCCCAGAAACGCGCCCCACAGGCTTTACAAGACCTAGCTCTCTGATCTGAATATATTCATTATAAGTCTTGCACTACGGTATGCTCAATACTATTAAAAGTCTCTACAGCCAGAATCCATAATATGGAAGACGCTACCTCGTTATCTCTCCAGCGACGAAGACGATCATGTTGCTCGACGACGCTTTCGAAGAGTTTCCTCAATCGAGGCCTACATATAGTCGGGGGGAGCAGTTGAATACTAACTTTTGAGAAGTCTAATAATACCTATCGGTGCTCCATGGTTTCTGGAGCTGTATTATCAGGCATAGCGAACATCCTTTGGCATTTAGCCTCCTTGATGCACGGCGAAGAGGAGTAGAATATAGAACCCGACGTTATAGATAAACGAAACAAGAAGGTCTGCTCTAACAGAGGCAACATTAGCCCATGCCTCCTCAAATATGGGTAAAGAGCACGATATATAAACTCCGATATTGCGGATAAATAAGACAAGGAGATCTTGCCACCCAAATTTCTTCGAACGCCGTAAGGATGTCGTTGTACCGTATTTCTCCAAGACGGTACGAAGATAGACATGCTCATCGACCTGCGAAGCTCCACTGGCTACCGCGCCGTTAGGATAGGACTATCCATATCGTCTTCCAAACGAGGAATACGCTCGACCTCTTTGAGTAGTACGTCGTCATTAAAGGGTTCTCTGCAGAAGATGCCTTCGCACTTCAAATTGATTAAATGGAGTAGTTAGGCTTAAACGTTTGCGAGCACGTTTTGGAAGTCTCCTTACTCGCTAGATCGAGTTGTTCCGCCTGCAACTCACACGTTTTTTTTCTCGTGCTTGCCTGTAGCCATACGTTCCAATTCCTTGAGGACAGCGCATTATCCAAGAGAATCTACTGGAAACGTAAACTTTCGTATTCGCACTTGGCCTTGATCAGATCAAGTGACTGGTCTTGGTCGTTCAAAGGCACGCTGTGGGCTATCAATGCGAGTTGCTCGATGTCTAGGAGGATAGACTGATTATAGTACCTGGCAATGCAAGGAACTCCCAATGTTTTCGCTCTGGTGTGGGCGAGGAGTAGAGCTATAACTCGAATGCGAGCTGTAAGAGTAGATCAGTGCGGATACGAACTAAAGCGATCTCCCAACCCGTTTCGTCGCCGATCCAACTTCCAAATTCTTTGGGGAATCTCTCCCGTACGTAAAAGCCGGAGGTCCAGGGTAGTAGGTATTCCCTTGAGGTGGAGAGAGTCGAGATGAGATGTGGTTACAGGAGCAGGGAGATGATAATCGAACTTCCAATGTGTGAGACTCCCCGTCCCGGTTCAACTTTATGCGAAATTGTATTCCTCTGTTGGCACTTTTTTTACTTTGATGTTTAGTGAATGCTCCGCCGTGAATTGGCCCTCAGGAGCTTGAATTTTTGTTCTCTGGGTAATGAAAGCTTGTCTGGCTGACTGCTATTGCTAGTACTGAATTCAGGAGGAGCAGTAGTATTGGAATGATTTTGTGCAGCACCTAATGCAGAACTCGCCGTCCCGGTTTCGCCAACTATATAAAAAACCGTCTCCTCGTTGATCTACATGGCTCCATTGACGTCTCTAAATACTCCTGGATGTCTTTGGCAATTTCTGATAATTCTGCTATGTATATTTCCCAATATAGTCCAAGGGTTTGATGGAAAAAGTATTGTTGGATTGGAGGCCGCATCCCCTCTTCCCTCTACTAATCCAATAGAGTAACTTATCAGAATTTCAACCATCGTTAGAAGCGTCAGGGGTAGATCCACCGGAGAGAACTAGAAATCGCAGAGAGTATACTTCGTGAAGTATGCTTTCATTTCCGCATATGTATAGAGATCATCCCTGTTTACAAGTTTGATTAAGTTGACTCTCTTCCAATATACGCTTTTGAGGCAACACGGTTGATTTTTGCGAGCTTATCGCCTTTCCTCGTGTGGAGTCTGGATTGATGGTCGAGGTAGGGTTGATACTCGTAGACGAAGCCTTTAATGTTGGGGTTCAGCTGCTCTTTATGAGCTGTGCAGAGGCGCAAAGAGGGTTTCGAGAAGGAAGAAAGAAGCATAAAATAACGGCGAGGCGATAAACCCGACAAATACGTCTTACTCTTCCTTAAACTTTATTGCATAGCTATTAAGAAGTACGTTTAAGATATTTTTAGCTCTCGAAATTATAATGGTGCTGGGAGACAATCTCGGTTGGCTGGAGCTTCAAACGCTGGACATCGCAGAGCCCTTTAACTAATCTGTGCCTGCGCCCGGGAAAATGAGTTGTTCATGGCTTGTATTATTCTTAGGGTCAGATAGGGAATAGAAGCGCCGAAAAGTTGAATAAGGAGCAGGAGAGAACGACGAATTTTATTTTGGAAACATTGCCATTAGCCGAAGACCTAGCCTACTTGTCTTGTGACATCTCCAGAAAAAACACCGATAGAAAGAATGAAATTGAATGAGTATTTAGAGCAGTATAAAGAGGTCTATCAAAATAACGTAGAGATATAGGGTAATGTAAGGATTTATTACTATAGGAAATCAAAGAATATAATATTCTAAAAGTTGAGGGGTTGCTATAAATGCGAAAATCATTATCGATAAATTTCTGAAAGGAGATCAAAATGAATGCTCTGTGTGCCGCTCGACGAAAATAGTAGAAAAGAAGAATGTAGCGGAGAAGTCGATGAATAGTCTTTAGAGCAGTCGAATTTCGTAAAAGTGGAGGTATACTATATCTGGTAGGACCTCGAGTAGAAGAACTAGTCGCTGACAGGGCATGTAGATATATAAGCAAGTCCTCGTTCCATGATTATAAGACGGAGATAGTAGAGATACAAGAAGGAGCTAGAATAATTTGAAGGACATTGCGGTCTACAAATTACATTGATAATACCAACGGAGCAAATGATAGGGGTTAGAGAAGGTATAATATTAGTAGATTTCTCTATATATACGAACTGAGGTATATCTTCCGAAATACCCCAAACGTTCCCGCTGTATCTTCTTATTAGGAGTTGACCCTCTTCTATAGAAATTCAAAATTTTTCCTTTCGAAATCTTAAATATCTTTTATATCTTCTAAATATAGGGAAAAGAGTACTAAAAGAGATGGCTATAATTATGGGGATAATGATATTCGTCTAGAAATTTATGGTTGCGAATCCTGCGAGAAAGGAAAGTGGGATGGACTAAGTTTTTTTCTAATAGATATACACATCGATCCATTTGGTGTATCGCTCTCAGCTTTATATTCCCATCGTTGGACATCGTTTCACTTGGACTAATGGAAAGATCTGTGCTATAACTGACCCAAGCGCATTATGCCCCAGTCTCGACTGTGGGCCCGAAATCGTTGATTATTGACGAAATGTTTACAGAACGGGCCATCGTTGCAAGTGCCTCCAAGAATCTTGATAATTGCCTCTTCGCTTTAAAATCATCAGCGAGTGTGCCATGGTGGGTAGGTTAAATGATAGTAGCAGTGTATACTGCAAGACTTTCAACGCGATTGAAAGAGAACTAGATCGGTGGTAGTAAGCATCCGATACTTCGGGATTTCCGAAAGGAAGTATTAAGTATAGGTGTCGAAGTACGACTAGATCTGCACTTTGAATAATGGCGAAGAGTCTTGTCGATAATGTATTCAATGATTCAGCACTCGGAAAGCAACCTCGTTAGAATATTGGTAACTTGACCGGAGAATGGTTGAAGAAAGGAAGAGTTCTGGAAGGGAGAAAAGCACGAGTGATCTTATGGGATCATTTCCTCGTAGGCTAGATCAAGCCGTACTAATTTCCAGATAAGGCAGAAAAGTAGACTGACAGTGAAAAGGTACATAAAATATCCCCGAGGGTTAAGATAAAAATGTAAGATGCCACGAAAAKGTACTTGAAGCAGGTATAAATAGAGTTTCAAGAATATTTATTGGTAGAATCAAAGGTGGTAAAGGATGGAAACTAATTGTATACTCTGGGAGAAGTGCTGATTCGAGAGTCAATATATCGAAGTTACGTCGAGACACTGCGGGTCTGGTCGAGCAATTTTTGAGCAGTGAAGTTAGTAGCTAAGCTCTGAATTTTTCCATTCGCAGCTGGCAGCAGGTCACCAATTTTCTCTATCTCATCCTCTAATATATCGACTGTGTACTCAAAAGCTGACGGTGACCATCCTATCGAGCCTATCGACGTAGTGCGAACCTGGCTCTTATGCTTCGTGTTAAGGGAGCCCCCAGAATTGGTAAGGATTAGCTCAGATTGTTGAGCAATAAGATAAACAGACCTTTACCATGGAGGCCAGGTGCAGCTCCTCTATTGTCCTACTGTTCTAGATGCCAGTCCACCATCCTGGTGCACACCGAAGCTGTGCCCAGTAGCTGAGTCCCGAAGCCGTCCCATCCATCGTCGCATTCTCGGTACATGACTCAAGAGAATGAGGTGGCTTAGATAATCTTGCGAGTAGGTCTTCGATGTACTGATAATGAGATTTTATCGCTTGCAGGATATCCCAGGAGCTCGAAACACGAGTATTAGCCTCTTCAAGAGTAGTAACGAGCTCTTGGATCTTCTCTCTCGCATGAGGAAGCTCTTCAAAAATCAGCTTGCTGACCTCCGAGCGTACCGTCGCCAATTTACTCTCAAGTTCGCAGTCATTCATCTAAAATGCGAAATGTATCTGCCTGGAACCGTCTATCCTCTTTGAAGTTTTTTCGTCACGGTAATCGTGATCAGAACTGGAGTTTCTCTCCTTCCTCTTGAGTCTTGAGAGTTATTTCAGCGCTGATAGATAGTGCTAGGCTGCTGTCCGATAGTAATTATCTCGTTCTCAAAATCTGATACTTCGTAGGCTTTATTTTTTCCCTTCCCCACATCTTATAAGGCACTCTGGGTGCTCATAGTGCTGTCTTTGGCGGCTTTCAGATGCACAACGCTCCGACTTCATGCTTTCCGTAGAACCTTCGCAGATTGTTTCTTCTCGCAACTCAAAGACCCGTGGTATTGTTACTCCTTCGCTTTTCTAAAAGACTCTCTCTGAGAATCGGTAATTACAGTTGAAGAGAATTTTATTGTTTCAATAGAGCAATCGGTCTGTGTATATCCTTGGATATGGTGGTCTTGGGTGGTTAAAGGTTCATAAGAAGAAGACGCGGGAGAAAGAGTGAAGAAAAGTGATTACCAAGAATAATCTGTCATATATATATAAAGCTCTGATCAAGTTCTTCGTCCAACTTCCCTCTCAATCTCGAGGAAGTTCTAGGACGAGGTGGCGATTTGGCGCCGACGCATCGACTCCAGTATATACTTGTGGCGACTTTGTCGCCCAGCTACCTTATCTTATCTTCTTCCGACGGTCTACCAACAGTCAGACTAACATCTTCGATTTGGCTTCGGAGTCTTTCATGGACTGGTCTGGATCACGGAGTTGTTTGACTAGCACCTTCGAATTAGCTTCGAGCTCTTTCATGGACGAGTCTGAAAGCTCGTTTTATAACGCTATTGGCTCTTCGCAGCGAAATTATGCATTGTTTAGGCAAGCTTGCTTGTCTTTTCGAATATCTTTATTTTTATAATATGCTACTTAGATCCTGTAGATAACAAGATAGCTTGGTCAGTAATTTGATCAAGTTTGAGCTAGCAATTTTTGAGATATTTTAGATCACTAGTGCTACACTTCCTAGGTGTATACGAAACAAAACAAGGTAATAGGAGGCTACATTTGGAGAAAAATGACTTGGTATGATAGTTAATAAAGCATAAAAAAGCTTCTATATACAAGGTCGGGAGACGCCTGGGGGATGTTGGTATAGGACGCAAGGTGGTATAAGAAAATACTGCGAAGAAAGATAGAGAAGTAGATTTTTCTGTAAAGAACGGCTATAAGGTTCTGTAATTAACCGCTTTCAGATTCAGCACTAGCCTCCAATCTTCCCGTACTACGTTTGTAAATGGACAAGAAAACCAAGAACTACCATCTCGATGGGCAGGGTTTTTTGTCGGCTTGTTGCTCCATGGATATCTCGTGATATACTTTAGAGACCTCCAGCCAATAGAATTTAATTTTTAAATATATATTTATAAAAACTAGTGCGACCAATGACTTGCAGGTATCAATGGATATTGTCCCGAGGTGTGTAAGACTAGAAGGCAAGGACGCTTGCTCCATTGGCGAAACCAAAGTTTATGACTTGCAGGATTATATCGATGATGTCTTTCACGAATACGTAAAATGTTATTGCGAATTGTCCTGCGGAGTTCGATGGATGGAATAATCCCGTCTAGCGAGAGTGTCGAATAGCGCCGGAGAAGATGATAGAGTTCCGGAATGTTTAGGAGGTCCATCTCTCCGGTCCCTTGGGCGGAGGAGTGACCTCGTCGTCTCGCTTTCGGAGGCATGGCAGTACTGTTCTACAGAGGTACGGCCCGAGGACTGCGTGCTGAGCCTACGTGACTCGAATTTTCCGTCACATCCCAGTAGAGGTCCTCAGCGTAAGACAGGAGGATGGCAGGGTGGGGCGGGTGGAAGGGAGTGGGCGTGCTCTTCTTCGTTGGGAGGTTGGGGGATAGCCGTCTGCAGGTACGGTCTGAGGTGGCCATATCTTGAGTGTCTTACTCGCTTGAGCCATGAAGTGACTTCGTATATCAGAAAATCGGGAACTCGAGGCTTGAAGCACAATCCGAGGTAACTGGGCTGCTGTAGCGACCGCGTTTGAGACTTCGATCGAAAGTAGCTTATTCCTCATTGTCTGAATCGTTGGTCAGGGTATTGAGATTAATATCAGTCTGATAGCGTCTCACTTTGAAGCGCACCATGAAACTTGGTGGATGGGCTGAGAGATGATAGCTATCTGGGTGTAGATCAGAAATGGCACCATTGCTGCCACTCTGAAGATAGGAAGTTCGAAAGAATCCTGTTGTCTTGCGTACCAAGTTGAATCCTGGTATGAACCTATCTAGTCGAGTTCTCCCGGAGATGAATTTCCCCAACCGAGCAGAAGCTGTCCCTCGTCAGAGATTTCCTTCGCCTTGTTCAGCTCAATATCCGTTGGTGAGATCGTGAAAGCAATAGGTGCTCGGAGTCGAGCAGCAGAAATTTTGTCGGTCGAAGGAGAATCGGGTGAGCTGCTAGATTCATGGAAGGCAGAATCGCGCAAAGGTGTGATTTATGATAATTCCCAATCTTTCATGAACAAAACAACACGTTATCTCTTAGTCGGGATATGTGTAAACCTATCATCATCGTCTTTCGATACCATTGAGAAGGTTCGCAAAGCCGTTCTTAGCTCTGGTCCGCTTGTTTCGTTGGACCACTGACACCACCATCAAGGAAAGCCTTTGACAAGGCTGCTGCCCCGAGGGTGGTCCAACTGATGGTCTGTCATTTCCGTTGATCGAGGGATTAAACCTTCGTGCGCGTATGTAGGCCAGCGATATACGTACGGGGCGAGGAGAACGTTATCCGAGTCCCAGGATGAAGGCTGCTAAGGGACAATCCAGGTGGATTCATAGAGATCATACATTCCCTGCGTCATTTCCGCCATGTATTCAGCCATCTGCTCCATTTCGTAATTGAGATGAATGGCAACCCCTCCTGTGGCTTTCTAGCACCCCGAATATTGTCGAGATGCAAAGCCCTATCTATTGTCGAACCTTCACACTGCGCTTCATCGGCTCCATTACAGATGCTGCCAAGCTCCGTCGGCTCAGGATCGGTCACACCATGCGTGTTCGTGTCCATAGCTCTACTGTCATTCTAGTAAATTCAAAGCGTATTGCCCAGGTTTCCATGTTCGTCCAAAAGGATAACATCACCCGTTCCAGGCTGAAATTACCCTATCCCTACGCAAATCGTCTTCGTACGACGATTTCTGATCTTCTAGAATACGGGGCTTCCGCTTTTTCGCGGTTCCATGTGAAGACCGGCACGGTTCCTTGAAAGCATCCTCCCCATATACTGCTCTTGTATCAGCAGCTCGAAACCCACACCGGGATAGGGGTTTCAGGATTTTGACTCATTATCTGTTGCGCCCTCGTTGGGCGCAACCAGTTGACTTTAGGAATCTGATTCGCTGGGAAATGTGTGTAGCTATCCTTTTTCACAGCTGGTCTGATTCAGTTCTCGAGGCAGAAAAGCCACGTGGTAGTGGGGCTTTCCACCAGATCAAATCAAACGAGAGGTGGCTAAAGGGTAAATATACGTTTTGTCATTAAGCTTATGAAGATTTGAAAAAGCCAGCAGTGTATGGCAGTGATATATCTTGGTCTGAGATACTGGAAGAAAGATTTCCAGGATTGAAAGATCGAAGGAAATTCCGGAAATAGAGTATAGAAAGAGATAGAGCAGAAACAGCCCGAGCTGAGACAAGTATTATAAGTGACTTATTGTTAGAACTTTATTTAATAAGAATGATACCTGTCCCGAGAAGTATATAGTGATACGACGCAAACGACGCAAACCCTCGAGCTTTTGACTGTGGAGATAAGGCTTGAGTGGTATTAAAGTGGCAAGTAGGACAGGAGAATAAAGATGTTTATAACGTCGGTAGGGATTGGTAGAATAAGTCTGTAAGTACTGAAGATTCTTATAGAAAACCTTTTGGCATAGTACCTTCGACTGATGCATGAAACCGGGAGGACCCCAAAGATGGATGAGATAGGGCCTTGTATAACGGCGTACCAATGACAGACTCCTCTCCACTCTGCGCGTTTTCCAGAAACAGAATTTGGAGTGGCTGAAAGCTCGGTTAGTCCTTCGACAAGCCAGACAACTTTCCTATCCGCAAATGGTGACTTGTTTATAACAATTATTATCAATTGCTCCGAGCTCAAAAGCAGGAATCGAACCTGAGAGTATTGTAGGTGATTGCGGTAAGTCTTTCGATTTGGGATGTTAGAGCGAAAACCGGGTGAAAGTAGTCTATCTATAGAACGGACGGTAGGTATTAGCCCCTCTCTATCGGCTCTGGAAACGAACGCAGGTTTTTTTTACTTTTCTTGCTTCCTAGTAAAGAGCTCGGCCTTCCAGAATCGAACGATAGTATCGAACGTTTTCAAGCCAAGCCGGTTAAACCCATGTCGACAGCGGTATAAACTTCGCCGACGGCATTAGCAACTTGATCAACGGCGAGATCAGGAGTACCTGGTACCATTAAGGAGGTGCTTGGCTATTGGAGGACCAGAAGAGATGGTCAGCCTAGTGGCATGGATTTATCATAAGAGTGAACGAAATCTTCGACGACTTTACTTACCAGTCTTATCATTGTCGGTGATAGTGGCAGGAGGCTGGTGGGGGCTAATCATCCTGATTTGATCAATGATTTGTTGGAGACATCAATGGGTTAGGCGACGCTAATGCAAGCCGAAGCGCGAATTTCTTCCATTATTCGCAAAATACTTGGTAGATAGTCAGTGTATCATCGGCAGGAACAAACATTCCTCTTGGGTGGTCGAGGATATCACTGGAAAAGAACAACTTCAGCGTTGATTCCGCGCTGTAATTACCACCGGTTGCTATCTCACCTACTTACTTATATTCTCACCCTCGTGTACACGTCTTGAGGAATGTCGCCGTTCGTCGAGGGTAATACTGGTAAGGAATAGTATCATGGTCGATTCAACGTTGTAACCACGATGATCTGCAGACTTTATCTGCTCGTATTTTTATCTTCGTATATTCGTCCCGAGGGATGTCGTTCTTGAGCCGTGTCTTCACCTTATATTGTATACTCAAGGATGAGATTGTGGATAGATGAGAACCGAGGTTCGTGTTCAATTGGGGGGAATTCTGATAGACAGCAGTTTCTATTATACAAAGTACCTTTGGGGTGGGATCAAAGGTACTTTTATATGCGGGCACTGAACAGGAGCGCTATTAGTACAGCCTTGTAAGGCGAGAAGTCCAATTCGTTTCTCGTTGGAGGAGAACTAGCAAATTCCTCTTGCCGGGTCAAAAGGCTCAATGTTACGCTGATCTCGTAACGATATGGGGCCTCTATTGGATTGCCGGCAACTGACGGGCGCCAATGTAAGGAAGGTCGTAGGTATAGTGGTACGCATGAGCTGACCGGAAGATTCCCATTGATTTTGGCACGTGCTGTCGATATAGTAGGTTTAGTTGGTAATTTTCCGTATAGTAATCGGTGGAAGATGCGGAAAGGTAGGTAGAAGTGCTAAGATGCATATAACTGATATATATAAAGACTTTTAGTAATTTCAAGGGGCATCTGGTCGAGAACGTGTCGGTGAAGATAGCATGCGTGTTATTTGAAATATAGGGGCTGGCAGTAAGGCTATAGCATGTGTTGGCGAAGAGGTCTTATTATTCTCGATACCGTTCTTGGAGCTCTGCTAAAATTTCGGGGAGATAGGACGTCGCTGGAGATATCGGCGGAGAGCTCTTAGCTAGCATATATATATAATACTGTGGAGTACCTTTTTAAGATAAGGTATACGGCGAGAATCTTATTAGCAAGGCCTATATTCGTGGAGAAAAAGGTACATAACCATACTTTGTATTTGATTGATTTCCGGAGATGCTTATACTTTTTGTTTAGCTCTTTGCTATCCTAGTTCTCTTCCGCTTTAATAGCTGTAACGGTATCAAGGAAATATTGCGTAAAGCAACCAACAAGGCTTCGCGGAATTGGCAGGGTTTGGATGGCCGTTTACGGCGAGGAGATGTTTCGTTGAACAAGCGGTATTTTCTGTCGAAGGAAAAAGATTATCGATGGTGACTTGTTAAATGCTGCACGGCAGTATAGAGATAAAAGCTAATAGATAGTAGTGCTACTGGAACACTGAGTGCCACATGGTAAATAGTGCCACCAAGCAGCTGGATACTACGCGGTGGCTAGGCGTCTATATGTGACAATTTAAACCGAATCCCGAACCAGTCAAATGTTATTGTAGGCAACGAATAAGGGTAAAGGGCACGAATACTCGCAATGGATAGGTTGATTCCTAATCGTTCGTGGAGAATCTGCGGATCTTTTGAGGCCGACTGTATAAGCAAGACGTTGAGCCTATTGCGGAACCCACCGTTCCGTATAAACAATAATTAAGTGCTGAATAAATGGTCCGAAGAATAAATGGTGTTGCGGTATCCCTAGTAACTGCACGGTTGCATTGAAGAGGAATGGGATTAGATTAGATAAGATTTCTTAACACATTTTCTCGCCAAGTTGGCGAGAAATTCTAGCGCCCGCTGAGGCCACTAGCCTTTGACTACCTAATGCGATGTATATATGATTGATGCAATCAAGATTTCCCTATAATCCAACGACTAGGACTGATGCGTTCGGATCTTGTTTCAATTACTTTGTTTCCAATACTCGATAACTTTATACTCCCTTAATGCTAGTCGATTGAATGCGCTCTACGGAAGTACCCGGCTGGGCTTGGCGCTTTATTTATACTTCCGATGTATGCATCACTCAGTCTATAGTCTACCGCCCAATCCTTAATTTGATAATCGACTGCTTGCTACAAATCCCCACTCCCAATACCTTTCTCTATTGTGCCGACAAGAATTTCGCTGCCCCCAAGCTATCCTTGCCTTAGAAATACGCCGGCCTCCGCCAAATCACCTACCCAACGATATTAGGTTATCCAGCCAATATTCCTAACATCTTTCCTATTCTCACCGCTAAGGCAAGTCAATTTGAGCAAGATACAGAGACTCTACCTGATGTATTTATATAAGGTAGTTGATCAGATAGAGAAATATATATTATTCAATCCTACTGCGGACGTCTAGTGGTCGTATAGTTTAGCCTTTTACACAGGTCCGATCTCGTGTATATGAAGCGGGTTTCTGTTCATGGATATATAGGCGAAGGTATAGAGGAAGGACGGTTTACTAAAGCGCGCGAAGATCTTATTGCGGTAGCTGCTTTGCCGTAGATTTCTATCCAACTAAAGCAGTCGGAATTTGGGAAATATCAAAATAAAGTCGCCAACAGGCCACACCTATTAGCTAGCGCAAAGGAAATGGTTCTTATAAAAGATAAATACGGCTTCTTCAAAGGAATCTAGAGATATAGTTATATACAGTTATAGCATCTTTCCTAGCGGCCGACCCACGGCAGGAACGCTATAACCCGCCCGATTGTCCTTAGGTTATTGTATACCTACAGGAAAAGCCTCCATTTCTACGGAGACGATGCCCGGAAACTTTCCCATCAAATACGCGGCTCCCTAAGTATACTGATGCGCACTATGGGCATTAATCCATCCAGAAGTTTCCTCGTAGCGCTATTAGACCATTCGCAGATTCTTTAAACCAATAGCAAGCAAGGTTGCCGTCCCTAATGTATAAGATGCCGCAGGTACTTATATCAGGCCAATATAGGCTCGTTTGATGGATCGGTGTATATTACGCTTGTTACCATACCATCCAGAAATTAGCCTTCGTAAACCCCTTAGGCAGCGTCGGCGTATAGGAGGGATGGAGGTACTCGTCCGTGACATTTATCATACCATAACCGATCGGCTCGGACCTCACGGAGATCTGGCTCTGCCCTTCCACTATACTTTCTCTGTAAAAGGTCCAATTATTCCCAAGGCCGTCGCAAAGAGGGTTTCGCCTGATTGGGCTGCGGAAAAGGCGAAATAGGAAAGATAGTTTCGGCGGGGAGGAACGATAGTATTAGATGAATTGGATACTCGGCGGCGTTTAATAGATTCGTAGTCTTTCACTTTATCTATCTTATCCTTCACACCCTCAATTTCCCATGTGATCGTCTTCGTCGGGTTTTTTGCCTCCGCTTTGCTTATTAACGTTCCCGGTCTATATCCATATCTCCGTCTTCTTCGTTTGCGGCCTCCCTCTACTTCATCTCGCCTTTGTTTGTTTTCCCGTTCTCCGTCTCCAACTTCTTATCCAACTCCAGCTTCTGCCTCCCCTCCGGCGTTCCTCCACCACGCACCTGAATTCTTTACATGAAGAACCGTCTCCAACCTCACCCATCCACCACAGAACTCGCATTTAAGGAGCGTAACCCAGAGCTTCCCTTCCGATCCACAGCAAGCCAAGTTTACCACGATCTCTTGAGTGCTTTCATGAACGTCCACGAGCGGTAATTGTCTTTGATTCTGTCCTACAAAACCTGAACAGCGGAGCTTTCGTTCTAAACGGCAGAGGTGATAGTATTTAGTGACCACCATACCATTTCCGAGAAAAAAAGCGACTTAATGACTTTATCTGAACACGGAGGCCTTCCTAGGAGGAACATATGGCGCATACCTCCTCTCCTATTGCCGCCCGCCGGCCGGCTGCCCTGCTACAATCTCGAGTCCGGTCCGGGGTCCGGACGTCTATAATAATTGGACGGCGGTATGATTGGTCGATAGGAAGGAAATCGAGGGTGCAAAAGGGAGGAGGCGGACGGTGAACGCAAGACGATGCCAGCTAGGTAGAAGACCGACGATGACGTTCCGCGGCAGGTAATAGACCTTTGTACGGGGGCGGTGAGGTCAGCAAGCGGCCATTGGGGGAGAACGGTATAACTTGTTGTTCCATATAACTTAGAGGAGACTTTTCGATGCTTTGAATAGTTTTTCGGAAGGCGCAAAGAGGGAACGGGGAAGTATACCTATAATTGATGCATGCATCGATTTTTGACTCGATGTTTTTGAGGTGCTTGTGGTGAAAAAAGCGATACGCAGGCTGGTTGATATCTTGGGGGTTAACAGAGATATTCAGGCACGATTCAGCAGAGAGTCTCCGGTATTCTACATAGGTTCCCCTGGTATCGTTATACATGGTTGGAGATGATCGCAGACCTTGAGCTGATTACCTGTATTAGGCCCAGATAGTAGCTTTGAAGGAAAAAAGCGCAGCGACTGATCTGCTAGCTGAGCGGAGGCCCTACCGGAGGAGCATCTCGACTCTAGATCTTGGAAGCTGGGCAAGATCCTATTCTTCGTGGCGTATGAATCATTCGCAAGCAGTTCGGAAGCTTCCATTCCAATCCAAAGGAGGGATTCCCTCGAGGCATTTATCTGAAGCACATTTTTGCTCTGCGGTACCGTGGATAGAGGTGGCTACGTGTTCAACGGAATATATTGAGTGGTGCGAGATAAGATCCAGGCCAGACATCCATGACTATAGCTGGGAGGAGAATGCTACCGCCGGGAAGACTTTCTTTAGCCAAGCGACAAGGTCTTATGGTCTGAAAAACAATAGGAGGAAAGGAGAGATGAAGCATTCGAACGAGTGAAAACAAAATATCGAAGTCTATAAAAGCAAAAGCTATGTTGAAGGAAGTACAGAGGGAACATTTAATTAAAAATCTCCACGTCGTTGTTTCACGCTCTCTAGATATAAACGAGAAGGAACGGTAAATATTTTTACGGAGCGAGTGAGAATAGGGGTGGCGGATGGCGCCGGCGTTGTTGTGTCCACCCCCTTGTATGAGTATGTTACACTAGTAATTGCTCTGTCCGAGTCAGGTAAAAACCCCGAAAGAGATTTCTCGTAGGGTTCGACACCGGGGTCGGGCCTGAGCTTTTTAATACCTTTTAATTGTTTAATTATAAAAATCAGATGGGTAAATTTTGCTATACTTGTTTTGCCAGTACCGGAAGCTTGACTGCGAATTTAGTACTCGCTTACCAGATTTATACTATAGCAGCTTATTGATTGTATACCGTTGCGAAGATAATATACTCTAAGCCGCCCTGGTATAAAGATATACAGGATGGTGGCAAGAGGGAATGCATTTCTAATCCCAAAATATTGACCTAGACTGGAACTGCGTGGACGTATTCTGTTATCATTGCAGTTTGGTCAACTACCCGTGTTTTCAAAAGGTGAATTTCCTTGACCTGACAGTAGCAATGGAAAGGGACTATGGCATGCTATCAACACCGAAAGTGTGGTGATCTTGTATAGCTGGAGTGGTGATCTTGCCAAGCCGCGATACCGGGCTGTCCTGCTCGGGCCATTCCAATCATCATATCCCAATTATCGAGCCCTATCTTAATCCAACTGCATGTCTCGAGCATCTTGTGTTGGTAGAGTCTACTAGATGTTATTCCAGCTGTCTATTGCACATTGACACTATCCATCAGTGATAAGTCTATATAAGCATTGGTTTAATTCATTATCTTCGTCCTCCGAAACATTACCTATACCCTCGTGCAATCCTTTCATCCCAATGCTCACCGAAAAAAGAGAAAGAAAGGAGGTTGTTTCGAGGTCGATTCGTTGTTTTTGATCAATGAGCTGCCAAAGCCCGGTAGCCTACCCGAAAAATCCAGAACTTGAATGCTGGCAGCTAAAGTCTGATAGTCGCTATTGCATTGCAAGACTAGTATATCATATTGATATCACCAGTAATACAGAGCCTTTTCCGGTCCGTCGCCCGCTCTAATATCCTAGTATCAGTGCCTCTCATTTAAAGTGTGGGAGCGAGGAATATCGAGGCTTGTGTACTCTACTTTCAACGAATTGAGAGCAGCCAGTATCTGGGCCACACTGGTTTGGGCCATTAATCTGCATCTACGGGGCATACATGATCCCCTGGTTCGCAGTTCATGCATGGCATCAATGCATATTTTGGGCATGGCGGTCGTGCACCCTTAAAGTCGCCAACCTCTATATATTCGCCACAGATTGTGCAAGTGCCCGGCTTAAAATGACGACTTCGCATTTAAGCCGCCAGTTGCCGCCGATAGATCTTTGAACCAGGGTTAAAAGTGGTATTTTATAGGGTATTAGGGCACGATAAGATGGGATCCAAGACCGGGAGCCAACGAACCCATTTACTGCCAGTGCCTGCTGGGAGTACCCGGATATCCCCGAGTGCTTTATCGTCTCTGCACAGCCAGATAAGTGAATCCAAGCCACGAATCGACTGTTTCTTGACCTTCAGCTGGATAAGGATATCTCGCAAGACCTTTCCAATGTCACGAGCGCGTCCAGGCCAATCTTGGGTTCTTGCAGTATGAATCGTGCCCCATGACTGTACGCAGGAGCCTGTTCGGTGAAGTGGACTTGCCAGGAGCGGATCAATTCCTGTTGTAATTCCAGAGTTGCGAGTCCCAGATCCCGGATATTGACACCTCGCCAGTCCACCGCGATGCCGGTTGTACGAATACCTTTCCCAAAAACCACAAGGTCTGGAGACCCATGCTGCTGATACTCAGGTCGCTGGTGGGCAAAGGGCGCACCGCATCGGATGGCAGTCATTGTCTCATCCACCATCAGCATGATTCCTAGTTTCTTACACGCCTCCGTCGTCGCCATCCATTGAACCTCGGTCATCGGTTCCCCATCCTGCGTCCGGACCATCTCGACGAGGAAGAGAGCGCAGCCTTGCCTTCTGGCAGCTCGAAGTTGGGAAAGAACACTTCGAGGGTCTATGGAAATTTGGACTGGCCGAGGCCCGTTGGCGACGTTGAAGAAACTACAAATTGAGTGATGTGCTAACGGACCAAACCCTGCGCCGTAGACTTCATCAGCGACTGCCAGCTGGGCTATGTCTGTCGTGACCCGAGTGGAATCCTTGGAGTTGTATTGCCGGAGAAATTGAATGAGACTGGCTATGAGAGCCGGATTAAGAGCGTCACTGGCGTGACCATACAAGCTTACAGGATGAACACCGAAGAAGGCGTAAAACTCATCGCTATAGCTGTGAAGAACATCATGCAACTCGTAGCGGGCCAAGACCGGATTCTTAAAGAAGGAGTGGCTGAGCCTTTCGATCTCCGGACTTGATTTTAGGACATTCTGACGGGTCATGAACATACCGTATCCATAGTGGAAATCGAGGTTGGGGTAGTCTTCGGGTCGAAGATCTCTGCGTAGCTTTTCGATGGGTGCTTTTTGCGACAGGACTTTTCCATGACGATCGCTATAGTGTTTGACGGTTGCAGCATCGGAGACGAGCGCTTTATCGCAGATCAAACAATTTCTATGAACTGGCTCCCCCGTGTCTGTCACCCCAAGGCAGCAGGCGCAGTGTTTGGCGAACTCCCCTTTATCGCGGCTGCTGAAAGATTCTATATTGACCAAGCATTGGGTACAATGTCTGAGACGATAGACGTTTGCTTCCGAATTAAAGTCCGCGTCCGGTGTAGAGGAATTGATGGTTGCTTGCACTACTCGGATAGGGTGGTCCAATGTAAGTATCTGCTTGTGGTTGCGTCTGTAATGATCATATCGTGCGCGATCAGATCTGAGGCTCTTACGGCAGCCGGGGKATATGCATCGGTCGTGGACGGGTTCCCCCTCTGGCGTTGAACCTAAGCAGCAAGGTACATGCTTCCCCAACGTTGAATCGTTGAGATCTTCCCCCGTTTGTTGACATTGCGGGCACTTATCATCCTGGGCTTTCTTTTCTCTACTCATGGTGCCTCTACGAATGGTAGTGATAACAAAGCTGCAGTGTAGAGAGAGTGTAGCGATAAGAAATTATCAAGGAGAACTATAATAGGTTCTACGATTTTTAAGTGAAGGATGTTTTATTGATGAACGTGTCGTTCACTTAGAAACTTTTCTTCCTAATATCCATCCTCTAGAATTTGTGTTAAACGCAGGAGGTTTTTTATAATGATCTGTTCAATTTGGCATCAGAGTACTAAACATGGCTGAAAATTTGGAACAATGGATATCCCTTTTTGACTATGATATGACAGCAGCTTCTTCAGAAGTGGAAATGCACTGGGAACAATGACTGATATAAAAGATGGACTGATGACTACAAGTGTTCCGAATAGACATTTATTTGAATCCATAACCTCCATTTCACGTTAGTAGATTTCTTGTCAAGAACCTCTGACCATGTTGACTGTAGCTAGCTTAGGGCTAGGGCATTTATATACCTCCAATTAACCTTGAATGGAAGAACATCCAGCTCTAGCAATCCGCAGAAATAGAATTCCGTAAGCTGTGCTCTGTTCGATTATCACCAAGAAGGCGAGAACTTGCTTCCTAGAGGTATATCATCTTCGAATGCGCTTGTGTTCCTCTAGATGACTACATCTCTCATTCACTATAACCCGACCTTTACTCTGCATCACTCACCGGGTTCGTTCACTCTTGTACAACTATAGCCCTTATATCCGCGGCAAAGTAAAGAACGAAAACACCTCTCGCTCCACTATCACGAAGATGATATATATTCGGAAACCTCAGCTATCGAATACTATGACCTTGACCAGTTATTGACAGCTAGTCAAGATTTCAAGCGCCACAAGGTATTTTCTCCAAATCCTTGGGACAGCCTTTAATCAATTACTGACCGCCTACCAAATAGTCACAGAGTCTTCAATCATTGGACCCATCTCGGCGTTCGAAGGCAAGGCACTCTTCATCAGTTGAACTGGACATTCATGAAGAAACCTTGGATCCACAATGCACACAATCGAAATTTTCTTCCACAGATCTAGAATGGAATCTGCAATCGACGTCGAACAATATCCGTATTGACTATTGGCTTCAGCACGGTACCTAGCCTAAGGAACCATTTCAACAATCTGACGAAATGTCGGCATTATGGAGAGATATTGTAGCTGGATGACGATCTACAGCATCTGCCAATCTGAGTGAAACCTAAACCACCGAAATCATCTTTAGGGAGGGTAAAAATCCCAAGGCTGGTATGACGTGAAGGAGACGAGAGTGTTCGGGACGTACAGCTGTAAAGTGCTTGTACCCGTCTTTTACGTCAAAACCAATTCCTCTACCGTCTCACTAATGGGGGAGCAAGAAGACTTTATCGCCTTCCTTCACGAGGCCGGTTCTAACCGAGTGTCATACTGCAACGATAAGCTCAACCAACGCTGGTGATTCTGTCAGCAGCCTACCTCGGCATGAGAGGGAAAGCCAGCAGGTCTTGGAGCTGGAATGCAATCTTCCCAGAGACTGACGACTCCTGCTTGCATAATGGAATAACGGTGACAGCTTATAAGCAACATACCAAGAATCCAACAAATTTTCTTCAATCTTTGCTAGGTATCTCATTAGTCGACTGGTTGATCATAGTGCAATCGTACCATTGTACTTTGGAAAGCCCAATCAGGCTTTTCTTACGATGTTAGGTATCATCAAGGTAGGCGATGCATCGATTCTCATAGACTTGCGCCAGCTACATAACGCATGAAATCATACCTCGATCGATCAAGCTCGACGTGATTACCACTTCGGCAGACGAGAAGAAGCTTTGGAGCAGCCTCAGTAACACATCAACAATCGTACTACGATAGATCACTTAGAGAGATCGCCAGCTCCATTATTCCTAAGGCTATCATACCACGAGTCCACTCCTAGGATCGGCTGTATCTGATCATTGTTGAATGTGAATAGCGCCTTACACAGCTGAAAATCGGCCCCTACCTCAACCTCCAATACAGGACTGTACGACTTGGTTTCTGGCGCTTTTTATTCTGGTTTGCACGTTCACTATTGGCAGATTTTTCTGCATATTCTCCGAATGAGCATGCAGCGACAATCCAAGTATTTCTATCGAACGATTCAACCCAACCACCCTCAATCCTCGTCCTCTTTTCTCAACTTCTTCATGGCTGCTTTACTGAGCATCCCAGATAACTAGCGCAAGGTTGCGCTTGCTGGTGGAGACCCTTGGTCTGGAGGGCAATACCCACCATCAAAGCTTCTCAATCCGGCGCAGCCGCACTTCGAGTTCAATGTACCAGCCGGATCTCCCAGAATGGCTTCCTCGCCTGGCACTTCAACATAGGTGGCGTCGCTGTATCCGAAGAGGATATCGCCTGTGAACCGAAAATCCTTTGCTTGCTGTGTAACCTCTGAAGGGACCTGTTGGAAGGAATGCCAAAGGTGAGAGCAAGCGAGCGAGAACTAACAGCTGGAGATGTGAGCCGAGTTTGGGAATGGATCGGGAGCCTTTTGGTGGAAAGTGCGCTGCAGTTCACCTCCACCCACTGCACCTTCAGTGCGGCGCACCAGTGCCATTACGCGTATGGTTCCTGTATTCGCGGTTTCTGTACATGATTTGCGAGCTGATGGTAAAGATGTTGGAGCTGTCTGGTACGCGTGCGCAGCAACCCTTGTCAAAGCGAGCCTGGTGGAGTCGAAGTCTTCAGCTGCTTTGTGATATTTGCATGTACTCTCTCGGTCTGAGGAGGCCCGAGTAGTGGCAGATGTCAGTATCTAATAAGACGAGGGATTCAGGCGAAGATTACTTGCGAGCGAGATCGCACATGTAAGGCTAACGCTGAGTGCATCAAAAATATAGAGAGAGATCTCACCGATAACATCAATGGCGGAGAAACGGCCGATCCCGTTCATTCAGATGAATTTCGTCCCACTGCAAGTGTTAGTCGTGATATGAAGGAGTAAAGAGTCCGAATGATAGTAGCTGTTACGGTATGTAAGCATTTCTGTGGCGTAGTACATTTCTTAAAGAATCATCGAAGACCATCTTGTGAGTGTGGTCTCAATAGCTCCGTCGAAACATGAAGTCCGCAAGACTGGGGGCAGCTGCTCCACGCTAGGACTGAATCTGACTGTCACGTGCGTTCTTAGCCGGCGGTCTTCCGACAATCAACTTCACCAGCGCACGCACTTTCCCAAGGCCCGAACTTGAAGGCGAAGACATTCAATCCATCGCGAACTCGTCTATAAAGTCCTCTTTATTGGATTACTTGAAGGTGAGAAAGCAATAGTGCCCTCTACTTCTTACCCTGCTCTCAGACTCCAGGGGTCTCAATCACCGCTGACCATAACATCTGGAAGAAAACAGCCGGGCTTGACATCGACATCGGCGCTTGCACCAACCAAATATCCACCTCACCGTCATTCACTGGCTACTCTTGCACGAGTCCCTCCCTCGCTGCTCTGCACGCTCTCGGATTCCTGCCCTTGACGGCAAGCGACGCGAACTCTCCGCACTTGCATACATTCACCAGCACCAGCACCAACGAGACCTTCCTTCCTCGACCGACACATTGATCACCACAGCTAGCACCTCAACTCCCGGCCCATCCCCTAAACCTTCGACCGCCTCTCCCTTACCGCGCTACAATCACAGAAGTCCAATCCCACCTGTTGCGAGCGAGCGCTACAACGACCCCCAGGGGTTCTGCATGCAAGGAGATTATACGGCCTTGTGAACGAGAATGGGAGCATAAGAGGTGCGAAGGACGAAGGCCCAGGGAAAGGAGTGGGGACTTGAAAAGGGCGCGAGGCAGAGCAAGTATGCAGACCCTTGGAGCTATCAAGGCGCGAGCATTCAAGCAAGAGGAGGAATTCACGGTTGACGTACCACAGGACGTGGTAGATAGGAATTCCATGGCGACAAGGCAGATGTGCGCTTCCAGGCCCAGGTGGTGCCCAAGCCGACCTTTGGAGGGCCTAAGGGTTAGAGGCACAGGAGAACTCCTTGATGCTTCGTCACTTACAAGTTATAACCCGGTCCAGGCGTAGATCTCCTCACCATTTACGAATCACTCTCCTCCCCTTGAACAAGACATGCCGAAAGTTCCACGGCACCTCCACCTTCAACCACTGAATGTGGATCATCCTCCTCCACCTCCTCCACCTTCTCTTCCTCAACTACCTACCCCTCAACCAGCTCCCTCACGACTTGAGAGGTTCTAGAGATACAATGCAACCTAACCATCACCTCCTTTCACTTGGTCATCTCCCTGTCATTCAGCATGAGGTCAACGTCGAATGCCAATGTCCACAACCCCCACTGCGTGCGCCAGCGCACCTCTTTTCCGACCGCCTGTCTCCTTCCCTTTCGCCGAAGGATCAGCACCAGCATCACCAGCGGCTCCAGCAGTACCGCTGCTCTCAGCGCGACTTCGTGCTTTCTTAGCCGGGGGTTCCTCCCTACTGGCGGCCTCCACATCTTGATCCGACTTCTCTCCTTCGGCCTCGCGGTTTTGGCTGGCGATTGGTAGCTTTTCCTCGGCGGCGGGTTGGTTTCTTGTTGCGGGGTTCTTCTTGGGTGCAGGACTTTTGGTCTTTTTGATTCAGTCATCGTTGGATCCGGGGAGGGCATCCAGCTCCTCGAGCCCACTATTCACCAAAAGACCCTCGTGGCCGTCGATGGTGAGCGCTCTGGAAATCATGCAGGAAGGCTATCCAGGTACTGACTGTCGTGGATGAAGTCTTCTGTGGTCGGAGCACATCGGGGTAGTTGTACATCATCTGGCGGCAGTCAAATGAACCTCCCTGCAGTTCGAGAAGAGCTGAGAGTTCGTTCGAGTCGTACATCCTAACCTGACCTGATAGCAATGAATGCGCGGGATCACTCGTCCGAGCTGCGATACTGAATGCGACAGCGACTCGCTTCTTGCACCTGTTACGCGCATACCAATGCTCAAACCTCAAGAAAGGGAATTGGATGTAGTCTTAGCAATATCATGTGGCTTTTTAAGGATGTGCAGGGAAATCTCTCACTAGCAATGGATTGCGCAGACGAAAGCTGGAACGGGAGTCACGCCCATCTTTCAAGCGCTCAGACCTGGCTGATGGACATTTCGACCACAGCCATCCACCGGTATCACTCGTCCGATTCTATCATAGCCCCGACGGCGCTGAGTTATAGTTCACGCCCAGCTTCGACGTCCGGTGTTGAGACCTAGCGATGGACGCCACCGAGTAAGGGTGGCCGAATTTTATAAAGTATGCCAACTCTGGCAGTTCTATCGCGAAAGGTATTGATGGAAAAGATGAGGACTACCTACTATAGGCGATGGCTATTGACTTGTAGGCGCTTGGTTTGACTGGATGGCAGGGGAGGTGGAGCATGCAGCTTTGGCATTCAAGGCCAAAGTGTAGCATGTGAAAGCTGCAATGGCGACGGGAAAGGCTGCCGAGAAAGGGAACTTGGCTCTCAATGGATTCGTCGCCGGGCGACCAAGAACAGGTGTCATGCGCCGCAGCAGGAGGCGAACAGCAGGAATGATGGGGCAGGTAGGCAATGGTTGGATGGTAGTCAGCTACTGCAGAAGCTGGCAGGAACACTCGTGTTCAGCACGGCGCATTGACAGTGGTCATTCTATCAATGTTTGCGAAGGTAATTGCGAACTTTTACTCTACATCGATGCTACAGTATGTTGGTGGAATCTTATTTCTAAGGTGTGCTTAATGATACCCTCTGAGTCTTGATGGACGGCATTTCCTAAGATCATCATCCTCCACCGGTACATACCATCCCATTCACCTGTCCATCAAATACCAATGGCCGAAGGCGTACAAGTATCGTGTAATCGTGTGCAAGAGCCAGGCCATGAAAGATCCCTCTCCTTACCACAGCAGAGAGTGCGCGATGTACAAAAAGGGTTAGCCTCTTTATCGTCGATAAGATAAGCTCTGGCTCCATCGAGTGAGATGATGGATCCGAAAAGTAATCAAATCATTCACTCTGTCCTGGCCCAATTACCCCACCATCAATCTCTCTGCTTGCAATCTCCCCAATTTCTTCATTAACCTTGATGCTATCCTTTGCAAGTCATGCCTGTGAAAACTCAGGTTGAGGATACAATACTCAGCGTTCAGCCTGTTCCTACGAATGACACGCTTGATCATCAGCAGAAGCAAGTAATTCATGAAGCCTCCCTAAGTGAGTCTGCGAACTTTGAGCCAGACACCATTCAGCAAGAGCAATCAGAATCCAGCTCTTCTAGGCCAGGCTATCAGATTGAGATCAGCAACACCCTCGAGGAACCGTCGGTGAGTTCAATGACACTCCGCCATTCGCCAAAGCAACCTGACTTCTGATGCCTACAGAATCCGTTCTCACCTTACTCTTTCATCCATCTAGCCCAACCAGCTGCTCCTGGTGTCGAGGAAGCTTTTCCCTTGCCCTCAACGCCTTCATCGATCAGCCCAGTTTTACCTTTGACCACTCAAAATCTTCACGCATTCGCCCGAGAGAGCGAAGAAACATCATCAATGGCTACACCCACTAAGAAATCCTCAACCACCACCAGCAAGATCTCGGCCCACATCGAAGAAGTTCGCCAAATTCTTCGCCTCAACAACATGCCGGTAGAGGCTAAGGGTGTCTTGGACAAGTACCCAGAGATCATGCAAAAAGCGCAGGAATTGCTTGAAAATCCTCGCCAGTCTCCAACACTCGCTGGGACACGTCTATCCAAAGTTCAGAATATGCGCCAAAAATATGCTACCCGTAATGAAACTACCTTCACGAAGAAATTCTTTGGAGTCTTTCACCCGGAGGCCCGGACTATCCAAAAGGATCGAAATGATTTGATGCTTCCAATTGAATATGAAACCAGAGATTGGGAGGACGATGGATTGGATGAGAATGATGATAAACTCATGCGAGAAGACGCAGTTCCTAAGATGACGAACCTCAGCGACGCGCAGAAGGGTATCCTTGACGCATTGCCCCGGATCTCCCAGCCTAAGCCGGACCTCCTCTACGGTGGGCACTTTCATCATGGTGGTTCTTAGTTTCTTGCTGACCTGTGCAGGATATGATACGGACAGCTTCACTCCTGTCGAAGACTCCGTCAACGCATTGTACAAGGACATCACCTCGGTCTCGGAAGGCATTACACACCCATTCTTTGATGTTGAAGTCAAGACCTCCGGGAGCCCAGAAGAAGCCATCGACACCGCCTGTACAGGAGGCGCCTCCTTAGTCCAAGGACATCGCAGACTCCAGCATCTCGCCGCTTCTCCCTCAGCTCAAGGCACAGTCAATACCACACCGTACGCAGACATAACCACGATCGCATACTCTATGGTCTTGACCCCACACTTCGCCACCATCTACGTCCATTGGGCCGAAGTGAGCGGCAACAATGTCGTCTATCACATGCATACCGCGGGTTCCTACGCCATTGCTGTGGACAGGTATCTTAAGGATTGTCGGGTCGCTGTCAATAACATACTGGACTAGGGTCTGGGAGATCGACGTAAGATTATCAACGAGGCGCTGAACAAGATCTGGAAGCGTCATGATGAGGACTCTAAGAAGAAGGGGAAGGGCAAGAGCACTGGTGCAGCGGGTGGTGGTGAAGGTCAGCCATCGGCGAGCAAGAAGCAGCGAATGGATGAGGCTGAGGCGGAAGAATAGAGGTTGTTGTAATTAAAGAAGGGGATGGCTGTCTTAGTTCATCGGCTTGCTGGTAGCATGGATATGAGATTGGTCTGAGAGCCGCTGGTTATGCCTTATCAAGCAGTATAAAGATACTGCACTCAAGCTCATCCTCCCCCAAGGCTTCGCAATCTTTCTCACGACTTACTGGTATCATCGCACCAGTGATCATTGTCCCATCGCCTATCCCCTCGATTGCCTATTCCCTCCATCGCTTGTTCCCCTCCATCGCTTGTCCACTCCATCCCCTTTCCTCTCCATCGCTAACCCTCCCTTCCCACCCTCAGATCCCCCCTCTTACCACCCCACATCTTTACCAACGCCAGCAGCTCAAGACTTCGTAACCTTAGGATCTTCACCCTCGGTTCCTCATCTCCATACTCAATCTCTGGATTCAGCAATGTAGACCCGCTCACTCGCCGTGCTAGTTCAATACACCGCAGATCTGCGAAAAAGAATAGCTCTGTGCAAGAGTTGTAGAGAGAGGGGAAGTTGGGGTGGTTTGCTTGCAGAGAGCGTAACGGAAAAAGAAGAGTTTTGGCTATCGATTAGGGATGGGTTGTGCAGATGGATGGAGAAGGACGGACTGGCGGGCGGTGGTGATGCTAGTAGAGGAGATAAGGAGGGTTGGGGGTTCGGCACTGAAACAGAGACTCATAAAGATTCATACAACTGTGATTGCTCTACAGCGAAAAGTGAGCGCTCTTCTACAAACCGGGAACTCCAAATCTTGCAGCACTCGTGCGTCTCAGCTCTGTCGAACATCTTCTATCCAAAATAAAATACAAGGGCTCGTTCACCCCCTTAAGGCTAATATTGACAGGTCGCATGAAATAGATATACTCATGCATGGAAGCGAAAACACATTTCAAGTCTTTAAGAACATCCTTGCTATATCTCCCAAGCGCAATGTCGCAGGAACCCTCATACGAGAGACCTGCTTGCCTGGGAAACTGTATCAGTCCTATGTTGAAGGAGGGTTCGGCGAGGAAAGGAAAGGGAACTTACTTGGGTAATTTTTCTTGCTGGCGATGATGATTTCTTTTGGAAATTTTTTACTTTTACTGATGCGGATGATAGGGAGAAGAAAGTGTATAGATCTCCCATGTTGTTTTCTCTAGTGTGATTCAGGCTCTTCTGGTCGTGTGAATCTTTATTTATTAGTAGGCTATCAATACTAAGAGGMTTGAAAAGGTATAGTCTTCGTTTACATGAAAACGCTTTTCAAGCGCGGAGAATTGCCAAGGGGAATAAGGGTGTTGGAATCTCGTATTTCTAGCTATATAAACACTTACTGCAGTGCAGTAGAAACTTTCCAGAGCACACGCTTCTTAGTTACTTATGTATTTAGTTCTCTTGATGGAGCAGAGCAAAGTTTTGCAGCTAGCTCCGGAACACGCAGCCCCCGTGCCATGAACCTAAATCTAGAAATCTGGACGTGTCCCTTGACTTTGCAGGACTTCAATTATTACGCTATATAAGAAGCGTTAGATTCGATGGATAGTATGGAGTAATATTAACTTACGCATCGGAATGACGCGACGCCATTCCCATACATAGATTCATACTGCAAGCACGTATTATACACCGAATTGAACGGATCGTCGTGCAATCCGTGCCCGTGTAGGCAGTACAATCGCTATCCACAGCCAGCAAGGACGTTTTCACATATCCGCCCGCATCTGCGCAGTCGAAGGGTCCGTCGATGCCCCCATTTTTGTAGGCCGCGCAGGTGGCGCCATTGCCTGAGCCGCCGTCGAGAGAGTGGCAGTTTTCGTCGGTACTGGTGAAAATCTTGTACTCTTCTGCATCGTTGGAAAATCGTTTCAGGAGTGGGAGGGGTGGGAGGCGGTTACTTGGAGGTATTGTGTCAGCTGGCGATGAAAGAAGGGGTGGAAAATAGAGAGTAGATCTTTGGATAGTTAGGGGCGTGGGAAGAAGTGGATGGTCACTTACCATCGTAGGCGGAGACGCCGAGCCCAATACTAAGGGTAACGAGGAGGGTGAGGTATGTAAGCTGCATGTTTGCTGGTTGTCAGGAGAGCTGTAGTAGTTGATCCTTGGTTTGAGATGGCAATAATAGTGTAGACGATAGGGATAATGGTTTAAATGGAACTTTCATCTTCGCGGGACTTATATAGTCTTTTCGTGCTCAAGGCAATACTTTTTGACCGAGATCCCATGTATAGCCTGCCTAATCCTTTTCGAAATTCTAAGGGTATTGGAACACATCCGCTCCCTATCGAAACTGTTTCGACGTCATTTATCGTGGTATTACTTTCTGCGACGTTATATATCCTTCCATTAAATCCTGCTATTCAGTCGATCAGGGTCATTCGTCCTCGGCCACGCTTTCATCAACATGACCGTATGCCGATCTGGAAGAAATGATGTCGATCTCTTTACAGCAGGAAGCTTCTGTTGGCTCCAGAACTAAAGAATTTTTAGACCGCTTGCTGCGGACCAATAACAAGTATGCCTCGATCATAGTCTTTGTAAATGCGTTTGTGGATGTCTGGAATAGCCTTTACACCAGCATTAACTCGATGTTGATGTGATGTCCATACTTGCTTATTAGATACGGGTCGTACGGAACGATCCGCCGAACTGTTATCGTAGGGATTTTGGTGAGGTGATCTATAGACGGCTTTTATCAGCTGAATAGAGGAGGTTGGAATTCGGAACCTGCCGATAAATTTGGCTCGCATGGATAGCTTCCCTGCTTGACCCTAGCGATGTTCGATTGAAGCTACGAATTGGTGAATAGCGCAGGATATTGATTCTTAACATTACTGAGAAACCAGCAGGGATGAAAAGGGTCACGGTAGAGGCCGTAATTTTTAAAGCCTGTTTATTAGGTTCCGTATTCAGTGTACTCTTTTCAGATAGGGGCATAAACGTTTTGGCTGTATTAAGTATTGAAAGCAGTTACAACAAGTAGTAACGTGCCTGACAGAGCACACTCCACAAACACTCTCCATCGGTAGAATACCTGGGAGGATCCTACAAAGGGTCCAGGGAGCCTCCCCGCATCTTGGAGGAGGTGATACGACTATAGATCAGAAGCTAGTATAATCGAAGGGTCTTTATAATAATGGATCAGCAATAACGATAGCAAGGAAGCGGGGTCCGTGCAGGTGGGAAAGGATGGGAAGGCCAAGTACTAGTACCAATGACTTCGGTATTTAGAGAACAGTATTACCATCATTTATCATAGTCGCAGGTTGGCGGAGACATGTGGGGAAAGGCACAGCACATGCGTGAAGATCGGAAAGGCAGCAGATCCTGGCCTTCTGGACTGTTGGAACGAATCCTATAACGACTAGGCTGAATGAGGTATCCTGTTCGTCAAAGAGGCCCGATGGAAGCGCTGATTGCCGTTTGAATTTAGTAGATGGATGCTCGCACGAAGCACTCCGGATTTTTGTCCGTTGAATTTATTTCTCGTCTGGATATACTGTTGGTATAAATCACCTGCGCGCATTTCGGCAAGCAGCGAAAGTGGCAAGAGAGAAGGCGAAATGGCATCTATCCATGACTGGAGTATGATACACGAGCCTCGTCTTTAGGCTGTTCGTTTGACTGTCCCTCGAGATATAATTACTATTGCTTCACCATTTCCTACATACCATTGCTTGAAGTCTGTATCTCCTTCGTCACCTCCGGATCTACAACGTGGCGCCTCTCTTTGGGCAGCCACCCACAACGATCACCACCATCCTGCTGCATCGCAATCTCCAGTCAACCCCCCTACCTAGCATTTCGAGGTGTCGAAGTCTGCACAAGCCATACCATAGCTGTTGGGGAATCCCTTATGACTGAACGACGAAGCGCAGCTCTCATTCGTCAACGTCAATGGATAGCGCATCCTCCATCTCAACCAAGTCTTCGCCCCTTCCATCCTTGTCGAGACCGGAGAAAAACATGACCCACTCGATGTGGTCTTGCGACGTTGCCTCTGGACCATGCTCAAAGTACTCCGTTGGCGGGGTTGGTATCTTGAGCCGTTTGTTATTGCTGAGCTGCTTGTAACTCAGGCCCTGTGGTCGTGATCGGGGCTTCCGTGAGGTCACGAGCTCCATCAATGGTGTGAGGATCTTGAGCTGTCTTCGTCCGGCTTGCTGTATAGTCTCGACACGCGTTGAGCGTCGCAATGCCAAAGGTTTGCTCATCTGTGGTTGCCTGCCGTAGGCAGAGGATTTGTTGGCTGGTTTGTCTCCATAACCACCATCATCATCATCGTCGTCGTCGTCGTCGTCTGGGGAGGGTCTTCGATGAGTGCTTGGGGGGGCCCTGGATCGGAGAAGGGCATCTAAACGTTCCAAATCTTTATCATGATCGTGATAAAGTTTTAAGATTCGTTGAAGCTCCTCAGGGGCGTCGTACAAGATTTCGGCCGGTGCCATTAGAGACTTTCGAATACTGGCCATGGGGTCTCCATGCCAGGGGTGAGATCCATTATCTCCCAGGTCGAAAACTCTTCCGTCTCCAGCTTGGAATCGTCTGACTACCCAACAACAGTACAAACCTCCCGTATCATCCGGGGAGACAAGCTCTATCTCATACAAGTATTGCCTGTACTGTTCGGCCGTCGGAGATTCACGCTTAAGCAATTGTCTAGTTCTTTCTAAATGGCGTTTCCGCCGATTGAAGTCGCGTTGTTCAGCGTCAATAAAGTACTCGAGCTTGATAGGTAGAAGCAGCCAATGCGCCTGCGGATTATCGAAGAAGTGATGACAAATACTACAGAGAACAATACCGTTCCCCTTGTGCGAAAGTCTTTCAAGGTGCACAAGACCCTTGGCCCTCCACTCGTCAAGATACTATCATCAGTAAGTTAATGATACATGCCAAGAGGGTAGATGATCTTACATGGCGATCACGGCCCTCGATGACATGGCAGACAGGTAGGGGTTCTGATTCCCGATTGCAACACCAACAAAAGTCTCCAAGTGCCTTGATAGCGACTTTCGTGGCTTGGGCGAATGAGGTTGCGGTCGATGATGCCGGCCGGAACGCAGGACCAGGAATGATAGGCTGACCAGCTGGGTTGGGTTGAAGCGGGATGCCCTGCGAAAGCGCGCGTTCGCTCGGTCTGCGAGATCTTGCGTCTTCGAGCCTGGGCCTTACAAATTCCGATGGCTGGTCTTGATACACGTAGCTGCGAGCTCGATCCTGATCGGTGAGGGTTGTCGGCGGAATCCGAACCTCCAGATTCTCTTGCTTGCCCGGCATCTTGAAGTGAACAAAAGCTGAGAAGACAGGATAGCAGCCTTGAAGATAAGAGAACCCAGCGACAGCAAAAGCAGCGTATGTGACTACGATGTGGTGCTGCTAGAGATGTATCCTCGAGCGATGAACGGCAAGCAGTCTGATTGTGTAGGCTTCCTGTGTGACTGTAATGGGTTCGATAACCCGGCAAAGACTGGTGGAGATTACGGCAAGAAAAAGCCTGGGTCGCTCGAATATGGGCTTCTTTGATGTTGTAAGCTACAGAATACAATGACCTTGGGTCTGTTGGCTGTCGCCGCAGAGCAAGCCGTGAGAGAGATGATGAATGGATGGCAAGGATTGCTCAACAACGACGAAGGGAGATGAGGTGCTCGAGGTGTGAAAGTAAACGGGCAGGATGCGTAAAGATTGATGAAGTGTCTAGGATTAGGCAGTGGTCTGAAGAGGGATTTCTTCCAATAAAGCGCACTGATGGTGGACCAAGAGATAATTTTGACGTTATAGATTGTAGGAAGCAACGACTTTTGATCTAGTGGCTAACGGTTTACAGCAAGCCGTGAGAGTGATAAGAAGGGGATGGCAATGACGGTTCAGCGACGATGAGAGGAAACCATAGGTGTGAACGCGAATATGGAGGATGCGCGGAGGTTGTCGAAGGATGGAAGATTAGGCAGTAGTTTGAAGCGAAATACCTTCCAATAAAGTGCACTGATAACGGACTTGGAGATGAAAGCGCGATGCATGTTTTTCCAGGTGCTGGAAACCGAGATGAATAACCTCGTTTGGACAGTGAAGATGATTGTGATGAGTATTTTCGATGGAGATACCCGATGACGATCTTGCGCTAACCGGATGTAAGATAGCACCCATGCACCCTGTGAGCCTGTCGCATGGCAGGGTAAGTCCAACCAATGAATTAGTCAGCCGGCTCAACGATCCTTGAATCTCCGATGCCTATTCTTCTGTTCGGCTGCTAGAAACATGCTAAGGACCACGAGTTGAAGTCACGTCTTGAGTGGCTTTTGGGATGATCTGCAGCCAACATTGCTGCCACAGGAAACCCTTCGAAATCTGGGTACCTGTGCTACCAAGACAAGCATCAAAGAAAGTCTAGCCGATTCTCTATGTTCTATTGCTGCACGCCTTCGCCCACCAAGACTAAGCGGTACCTAAGAATGAAGAATGTAACAAAACATTCATGCAACCGGGGGTATCTCTGATTAACCACCAACGCCTACGCTTGAAATACAACTGCTCATGTCAAAAGACCAAAGCCCTCCGTTTCCCCCTCCGCCCCGAGCTCCGGACAGGTAGATCAGGACTGCGAAGGTTGCAAAGTGCGAAAGTTGAAGTAGGATCGGTGGCTCGAATTCAGATGGCGCGGGATACTGCAGTCAGAAGAAGCACCATTGGCCGTGGCGATTTAATGCCTCTGGAAGCCTCGTCAAGCCTGCTCAGGATCCGTGTTAGGAAAGCCTGTAGTCGCCAGCCATTTCCTCACGCCCTTCCGGTCGACTCCTTGAAGCACTCGCTCTTCTGTATTCGGTGGCGATAGGAGTCCTGATACGTCCACGGGATTCTTGCCATCTTGCATCTTGTTATTTCTCGCTTTCTTGACCTCATGATGCGCTTCATGTGAAGATTCTGCTTTCCCTGTGTCCCATGACATGTTGAACCCACGCGCCTCCATCTCGGAAGTATACCTCCTAAATTCCTGGGCTTGCATGCTGCTGGATTGTTGAGGGCCCCATTTGAATGGTGATATCTCGACTTTGTGACCGTTTCTCGCAGCGAGCTTTCGGGATTCTTCCAATTGACGGATGAATGCTTCCCACTCGTCATCATTCATGATATCATCCAATTTGGCAAGTCCACCGACTCGCCCACGTGGTCTTGAAACGCCTCCCCTGCCTCGACGCTGTCCTCTACCTACACTTTGGCGTGCACTCGGAGTCCTAAGGTTGTATCGTGATCCTGGCTGTTGACCACAAGCCTCTGCTGGAAGAGGAACGTCACTCTGATCTCCTCGCTTGCCTCGACCTCTGCCTCTACCCCGGCCTCTGCCTTGGCCTCGACCTCGACCTCGACCCCCTCTTGTGGTATTGACAGTGAGATTTGTGTCAGGGGCAAGCGGCGGAGAACTTGCATTCCGATCCGCTTCAGAGTTGTCGTCGTCGTTGCCATCTTCGTCTGTCAGTTGGTACTGCGTTGGATCACCAAGCTCCGGTGGGCTGTCATTGCTCTCGTACAAGCGGCCAAGGGTCAGCAATGCGCCGGGGAGAACAAGGAGGTTCCTTCCGAGGGCGCTGAGAGCCTTGAATAGTGCTAGCATGGGGTCTCCATGCCAGACCTTGGGATTGGGTGGATAGGCGCTGAGGCCTCGTTGTTGCCATGCATCGAAGGGGCTGCCGTACCGACGCAGCATGTACCTCGTGTAAAGCCCTCCACATGTTTGAATGTACCGTTCTGGACTCGGAGGAACCCTTGGTGGGAAGTTTGTACCTCTGGAATTGCGAAAGATTGCGAGCCGGCGTTGGTAGTCCGTGTGTTCAGCCTCCAGGAAGAAATCGAGATTTGCTGGCACAAAAACCCATCCAGGATCCTCAATATTATCCATTGCCCCATGGCATCTGTTGCATAGATACATTCCATTTTCTGCCTGGTGAAGGTGTGCCAAGTTCGTACGGCCTTGAGACTGCAAGCGGTTCAACGTCTGGACAAGGGTTAGCTTTGATCGCCCGTGCATAAGGGAACAATCAGAAACCCGTACAGGACCCATGGTTTTGCCAAGCAGATGAATGTGTTCCAATTTATCGTCGGAGCTGCAGTGCCAGCAGTTTGAGCCGTCTTGCTCGATAGCTCGCTTCACCGGAACGGAAAACGCTGTGGTAGGGACGCGCTCCGCCGTTACCTCAGGTTCATCTTCTGAAGGTTCATCGTCTGAGCGAGGTCGCAAATCATCAAGATCTGAAGAGTTCCATCGGTCATCGGCATTGAGATCGGCTCCTGCTCGCATGGCAGCAATCCGAGTTGATGTCCTCCGTGAGCTGGCTTCTGGTGGTGGAGGTGGGGCTATGGTCACCTGCTTGTTAACCATTCTGTAGTCCCAACGAAATGAGATACAGCATTATCGTGTATGAGGCTAAGGAGCTAGAGCTCCGTGATAGTCGCTTGATGTTAGCCCATGCTGAGTATTAGATGAAGAATAGTGATGGGAGTAACGGGAAAATTTATCGGGAGCTATGATTCGGTGATCAGCCTTACAGACGAGGGGCTGCTTAGTAATCATTTTCTGCAGATCCTCTATCTCACCGTTCGAAGGCCAGCTTCTTTACCAAATCTTTCTTTCCACGATGTCGGGCAGTACTGGAAAAGGCAATACAAGGCAACCATACTGACTGCGTGCTGACTGCCTATGGGTAATTTGCAGCGGCCACATGTCCTCAATCTGCAACGGTCCTCCTGCCAGTGATGAGACCTCAACGACCGCGAGGACTTACTTGCTTCTTCCATGCTACCTTGGCGGGCAGGTATCCTCTCTGTCGCAATCCTCTCTGTCGCAACTTGGAGCTCGATTCAGCTAACATCTGGTCCTTGATCTACAGACACTACCATACCTCCGGGAATCGTCCCGTCCGCAGCTCGCACCACCATAAACTTCCTCTCCTTTCCACGTCCTTCCTTGCCTACCAGCAATCATTACCATCCAAGACCCGCCGTCGCGCATCGTGAAATGCACACTCCGGTGGCGAAGACTTCTCATAAGAGTATCATTCACGCCTGCAGCCTAGCTCTAAATTTGCAGGTGCTGCTTGGCAGCGTGGTGGATCTTGGTGCTTGACGGACTGGAGTCAGATCATCGATGATGTACATCACGGCTAAGAAACAAGAGGTGGACTAGTTCATGAGGAGCGGTACAAAGGCGCCCAGCTGCAGACAGAACTCTCCACCCCCAACGACTCTACCACAGTCTTTCTCCTACATCTGGGTGCCCATAGGGAATACGACCACTCCATCTGGACATCATGGCCAAAAAAAGCAGGGTACCGTATTGGAAGAGGTGTTATGGGTTATGACAAGGACTACAAACGAAAACACAGAGTAGCATGAGTGGCATTCTCGAACGTCAAGCTACAAATTCTGGCCAAATTTCATCCACGACATCCCCTTGCGTGCTCTACGCTCCTCAGACCCACAATTCTGGTCTCTTCCCTCGAAAGCAGTGGAAAAAAGTTCCTGGATGGCAATCAAGAGCTCGGGCAAGGTCGATAAGGGGGACAGAGACCGGACGGCGCAAGGAGAGAGATAAGGGTGCAAGAGAGGCTGCGCGACGGGGAAGTCCTGTGAGACGCAGGGCCAAACCAACCGCCTCCGTCGCTTATGCTCCAGCGCGTACGCGGATGGGCATGTCCACTTGCAGACACGCAGCCATGGTTTGGAAGCATCGACAGCCATGTGAACTAAGATGAAGCAGGCGAGAAAATTAGACCAAGCTATAAGCAGAAACGTCTTATGCATTTCAAGCCCTACAGACCTAGCTGCCTGTAGTACTGTAAGTCTGCTTCTGTGAGAAGGCCCAAAAATAGAGCATGTTTTCGACTTCGACAACACCTTCCTAGATGCTGTGAGTAGTGATGGAGAGCATGACGTTCCCCCGAACCCCAGATAGATTTTGGAAATGGAGAAGATCGGTCTAGGGGCACGATCCGGCTGATCATTGATGATGGCTGCCCAGATTGGAAGGTTGCGGCGAGGTTTGCGCAGGCGGAGTAGTTGGAGCCGAGGATTTGATGGCTTTGCTGTGTGACTGGGTTAAGGGAGTATATATTCTGGATGAAATGGTCTTCATCTACATCTTTAGCTTTTATCGACGAATTACAGGGATTCTTAGTTGTCTTTGATTGAACCTCGCGACGGTATGTCAAGCTTCAGCAGCTGTAGTTGTGGGGATCAAATTCGTGATCTTCATCTGAATCCAGTCCCTATACGATCAGTAGACACGAAATTCAAGAGGACAGGCATGCCGTATGCGCTAAAGCAATACACATTAGAGATCAATGCGTTCTATTCCTTGGGGGTATCTATGCTGCACACGCTCTAATCATCCAGTGGTTTCCCCCAAAAACTCCGAACCAAACTCCCCTCTCATATCGCAATCCATCTCGCCATCGAGCTGCTGTCCAACACTCTCCGTAACCATAGGAATACCATCGTACTATGCCAAAAACTCTAATCCTCCAGGGGTATCTGACAATAGTCTGCATCATCATCCCCCCTCGAGTATCTATACCTCTCAATCAGACTGCTGTCCAACCCTCCACCATTTCTCAAGATGCCATCGTACCACGCCTGCTCCTTCTCCCAATGCTTGGTATCGGCGCGTGCGCGCTCTTTGTCGAGGTGTGATGTTGCCATTGCTCTCAGCTTTCGCCAGGGCATCCATTGGTGGTGCTCGTGCTCGGTTGAGGGAGGAGAGGAGTTCCATGTTTCCGCTTGACTTGATTCCTCTTCCGGGGAGCTTTCATGCTCGTTGTGGTAGTGAGCTGGTAGGGCTGGGAGCGAATGACTTGGGGCCAGGGGGAGCGAGTCGGTGTCTTGCGGCCATTGAGCCTCACCGCCACCGTCTTGGAGCGCCGATGGCCCATGCTGTGTAGGATTGAAGACTGGTGCTGTACCTGTATCGAAAGGAGCGATACCGGTCTGTCTGGCACGCTTGGGAGACGTCTGTCGGGAACCTTGATCAGCTTGTGATTCTGGCCGATCGTCTAGAACAACTGCCTCCATCTCCGTCTCCATCTCTTGATGAGAACGTTTTGAGGGACTCCTGGGTTTGGTTGGACTGCCTCTCCTTGAGCCACCTTTCTTTGGACTGCTGAACTTCCTGGGACTGACACTCTCAGACTTCTCCTTTGGAGGATTCGCGTAATCAAGGCATTCGTCCGGACTGGCCATTTGGGCCTCGCCTTGCACCAAGAGCAGCCTCCACCGGTAACGGAGCAGGAAATCCTTAACAAGTGGCAAGATCGTCCATGCAAATCGAGCAAAGTGATACTCTGGCGCATTGTACGTGACATTCAACTCTACAATGTGGTATATATCTCGCAAGGACTCGGATTCGAAGACATGAGTGACAAGAGTACTCGGCTTCTTGGGAAGGAAGGTAAAGCGCCGCTTATCGTATGCACGATGAAGATCGGCACGGAGTAGCATTGTGTTTGCTTCGTCATCGATACCCCGTTGGTGGGAGCCGAACTTGTTGCCGTAACAGTTAGGGTTAACATGTCGTTCTCATTGAACCACGCCTCCTCTGCCAAGGGCACGATATGCGCGACGTCCGCCTCTTCCACTGTTTCTGTCATACGGCATGACTGGTCTCGTAGGCGAGTGGCATCCGAGGTTGCGACGGCCTTTGAGCTGTGGAGCTTTGTCAGGGTACTCCAGTCGCTTGGAAGTTTTCCGCTGGGAAACGTCCATTCGCGAAAGCTGGAAACGATTGGATAGTGGTAAGGATTGGCTGCGGTCTGAGGTATTTGCTGGATCGGAGCGGTAGGAGAGGTGGGATTTTAGACTGGAGCGGTAGGAGGGATAGACTCTGCGGCTTGGCCAAGATCTTAACTGGTGTCAGGCTGCACAGCTTCAGAAAAGTCAGCTGCACGTCGAGGATGCAATACGAAGGACTGCTAACATAGAGGTTGGTCCTCATCGGGTCGAGGAACCACAAAGTAGTAGTCTTTATCTTTCAGCAGACCATCAGCCGCGACATCAATGGGGGGTCCTGTGGGGGATCTTGTGAGGTAGCCACTCCATTGGTTGCCCGCAATAATTGCACAGGCCAACCTGGCTATCTCGTAATGTAAAAAACCTTGATAAGAGTCGTGGCCGCCCAGGATGAACAGTACATTACCATCCTTTCGTGGAATGGCAGGATGACGGAAGCTGATGCCACGCGGATAGGGTGCGAAATCCTGGTTTTGGCCGGTGAGCGCTCGGTAAGGATTTCGTATATGCATGCTATCCATATTCTATGAGACTGCTATTGAAGACCTGGGGTGCTGAGCAAGGCGAGCAAGATGGATGTAGTCTGTGCGAGAAAGTTTTCGACTTGTTTACTGTTTGTTGGTGATAACGTCATTCTTTATCAGTAATCTCCGAGGTAAACAGACCGCCACGAATCCATCGCACTCGACACTTATCAGAATCTCTGCCCACCAGCTGGTCCCTACCTGAAGTCTTGAATCTATTTGAGACTTCCATCAGCAGACACACTTGTCCCATGTCTTAAGATCGCTGCATCTCACCCACGGCCTGGATGCGGCAACCTTAAGCGCAAGGTTCACTACCCCAGTAAGAAACAAGAGCAAGCCATCGCGCCATTAAATCAATAAGCAGAACACGTCATAGTCAAGTCGCGCACGTCTAGATCGAACTATTATGCTCTGCTGACTCTGGTAGCAGTTCTCCCGATTCCTTCGCCATGAACACATACTTCCGCCCACCCTCGCCGTTAAGCCTGCCGTTCCAGAGCGCGAGCCTTCACATAATTCACCTCTCCAATCACTAGGAATAAGAGGAGGGACATGCAAACAACAGCCTGGAACAGCTGTCACCATTACAGAGAGAGAAACACGGTTGAATTACCACAACGGTCACTTCTCCGACTCCTGCATCAAAACCTTGATCGTGATAATCCCGGCCCGGATTCTGCGGAACATACATTACGTCCCACTGGCGATTGGGACGGTGTGGATACAGACTGGGCAAGACTAGGGTATACGAACAGGAACTGGGCGGAACACACTAGGCATGGAAGACGTTGAGGGCAAAGGTCAGGACAAACACCGAAGCCAAAATGCCTACGATACAGGCGGCGAAGGAGGCCAGTTGGGCAAGCGACATGGAAGATGCGAGCTTAAGAGATCACTATGGGGAGTGAAAAAATTAAAGAAGTCTCCCTAACATCACGTCGGTGGAGTTCTGTCAGCTCGTCGTTGCGCGAATGCGATGATAGCATTCCTTTAGCTAGACTAATCGAATCAACAGACGAGCTTGTCTAAACGTAACAGTGTTCGAACTTGTCGTCGACTACGCGAGTGCGAGCCTAATATCTCCAGCTTGACAGCCAAGGTTTTGCTGAATACAGTTCCTGATTCTTCAGCAGTCGACACTGTTGGCCTTGCGCTAGGAATCAAAAACCCAAACTACATCGGGACCGCTATTAGAGACTATGTCTGTTCCACCTTGGAGATCTTGTACAACAAAAATAGGAAACTATCCTCGGGCGTATTGCACAGCTGTTCAGGAATCCACCATTTGCGCAGATGAGGTGTGCCACTGCCCCCATTGATATCCCACAAAGCTCTTGAGTGCCTCTTTGGCTGGTATCCGTGGAATCTCCCCCCTATGAGACACCAACTCGCGGGACCTTCTCTGACCCACTTGATGGAAGGTTAAGTCTGATCTACTTCGAGGATATGAGGCCGCGTTTGGGCATGCGATCTCGATGGCAATTCTTCGCACGGGGTCGAGAAGGCGCGCTTGAGTGCAGAAGGATCTAGTACAGAATTATTGTCTGTTCCATGATTCACGGCTGCTGTTGTTGCTGCTTTGGTGGATCTGCTCTGAGCGGAATCTGGCACAAAGGTGTCGCATGACTCCGGATCCGTTCCAAGGGTTATAGGTGCTTTGCAATCTATGAGTGATTCGACCGGAACGAGGCGTTCGATTTGATGTTTTGCGAAACAGTCTGGGAATGAAAACATCAGATTGACCTTCGAGATCCATCAATAGCAATTGATTTTCCTCGTCTCTCTTATCCAAGTAACACTGTTTTTGAGCGACAAGGAAAGCACAATACCCAGCTAATTTCGAGCCCATGGGGCTCTCGTAATCCTGGTTCTGAGTGGGGTTCAAAGCGCGCGCAATAGCACGCAACAGCTTTGTAGTCGACTCCCCAGATTGACGCCCCTTACGTTGCCGTACTCCCTCCAATCCTTGTTATATTGCTCGGATTATAAGGCAGGAATAGCAATGGTGATCAGCTGGGCGAAAGCTGTTTAGGCCACTCTGGCTGCGCTTTTAAATCTCGAGAGGTCTTGCTCTGTTCGTAAGCCCTAGCATGAGATACTGATCCGCATGCAACGGCGGCACATCGAGCATAGACGGGACCTGACTCTTGCCTATCAGGATATCAGCCTTCAATTCTTTTTTCTTTGGCGTGCACAGGATCCCATCGTTTATCTCTATGACCTGGTCAGTCCACCCCACGATGGCTTTTCTCTGCGCCTATTATTTTTATCTTCCTTCTACTTTGTGCAGCCTCTTTGCTTGATATGCTTCGAGTATTTGCTTTTCAAAACATCTACTTCAAGGCTTGCGTACTGGTCTCTCGGAGCTGAGTTGATGACCATGGTATTTCAGATCACTCCGATGTACTCTTCCAGAGTCTGTGGGAAAAGCATTTCAGGTCTTCTTCAATGCCAATCATATCATCCGCAAATTTAGCTTCGTCTCGTAGGTGCCGCAAGCTTGGAAGATCCCGACTTGTACGAGACGGCAGATGCCAACAATGGTGGAATCAATTATAGACTTTTATCAGTTCTTCTAAGAGATTGGTCCAAGGTGTAAGACAATGGGCAACGCTTGCCCTTTACTTCCGTGTGGGTTATTCTAGTGTACGGTTGGGGATCCATTCAAGATGTAGGGTAAAAGATCTTCTGTACCCGCCAGCAAAGGATCGAAGTCAGCGTCTGAAAAAAAAGGGTTCGTTTATCTAAAAGATAATTCTGCGGCGAATTGGTCATATATGAGCTTCTTCTCTCAAGCTTTTTCTAATGTCACTTTGGATGATTCAGCTGCCAAGTGTTCGAATTCTACCTGGGTATCTTTGCACAAGAGAAGATGACGAATGTATCGGCGTCAAGGTGCTGGGTTATCAAGAGTTTAGCAAGGTTGATATGTTGTGTTTACTTGGTTGGTATGCCGTGGACCTTTTTCACTGAAGAACTGGCGTACTTATAATTAATTCCATGAGATTCAGTTCTCTCGCGTCCTTTTCCAGAACTTCTGCCATTGCGAACGATATGGACTGGGAGATGGACAGTGGATATGCCAGAGCGTAGACCGAAATTCACTTCCTAACCGAATAGACATCCACTGTACGCGATAGTCCCATCGATGAAGTTTCTTACTACCGACAGTATTTTAGGATTGATCTCCCAATTCTGTCATAGGCAAGTTCAGCGTCATCTTCATCAATGTCGGGTACCCTTCGTGAGAATGCCAACTCGCTGGCTAGGCAATAGTAAGCCGGAAAACTAACATACCAGCCTTATGAGAATACTCCAACAACAATATATACTTCAGTTACAGGTTGAAGCCATTCCTGAGTGCATGCTATCTTTAACATGAGTTAAATTCTAGAGGACTTGTTTGCACTTCTATTGCTACGGTAAGGTATACGCATGAACTGTCCAGATTTTATAGTTAGCTATACCAATTGTTTCTCCAATGATCCGACTTAAGGCAAGGACGCATAGTCAACGTACTAATGTAATTAACGAAGACATCAAATGAGACTGTCCTTGTACCCCAAGTGACTCGTTTTGTCGTCTCTGAAATAAAATAGGCCTGATCTACTTGCTCGTAAGATTATCAGTAACCAACTTTCGAAAAGAGCCTATGCCTCTCCTCTTTGCGATATGACTGAAAGGGTACAATCGGAGCTGACCCTCGCTCAGGGCGAATGTGCTGATCTGAACGATTTTTCGAGCCCGATTTCCTGGTGATCCATCAACTCAGCGGATTATCAGAGCCCGAAGTTACGTCTCCAAGGCCCCGCCGAGTCTCTCTTTGAGACGAGTGGTGCTTTCTCGTGGTTAAGTGGCTTGCATTGTTGAATGAGATGGCGTGCTACGTGTCTTGCTTTGCGGTCAGTGGGATAACCCTAACTTGATAGTGACCAATAGGAGGTGGACGGTCATTCTAATAAGTCTCTGGTGATACGGTATCCGTGTCTAAAGGGATATAGAAAAGAGGTAAAGAGAGTATGCGTGTACCTGGTGCATCGAGGAATCTATACCCTACTTACTGTTTTGCTGTTCTGGAACCCCATCGCGTTTTAGAACGATCTCAAACGGTGCCATAGTCTATCCTGGAGCTTGAAGAAATCCATCACAGGTCTTCAAGGTGGGCGAAATTCGTTGAAAAGGTTCTAGGAAATGGAGTCTGCTTAGCAGCTGACGGTACCATCCTTGTCAACCCGCCGCTGGTGGACACTACACACGCATCGCCGCACGAATATAAGAGAGAACAACAGGTTATGGGGAACGATGGCTTCAGATCTGGACCGCCGGACTACAGAAAGTAAATGATTATCTACATAGCAGCTGCTGCATCACGTTTCATCTGCTGTTCTGCTTCGCGAACGGTACCTCTACCATTCATCCGGAATATCCGATAGGGAAACCTCGGGCTCCTGGGGTTTTCCGGAAAGCCTGGTGAAAGTATCGGGTTTGGTGCCGTTAGGCAGTCCAGGAAGGCGCCCTCCGAGTAATCGAAGCTCATATCGAATTCCAATTTATGGGGCAGGCGAATTATCTCCATGATTAGTACTCTTCCGTCGCAGGATCTCATTTGACCATCTATCTTCGCTGCTTTGGAAGTTTTGATATGCTACCTTCAGGTCAGCTCTTCCCAAATCATTTGTCACGATGCAGAAACTTGTCTATGAGATGAAGTTCTATGCCTCCCGAGAGCCCTTGAAATAGTTTCGTTGCACCCTTGGCAGCTTTGGAATCAGGCATTCGCACAGATTCTTGAACTAATGCAAAATCTTGTCTAGGTCGATGGACAATGTCCTGTCGCAGTCCAAGGATGCGCTGAGGCTTAGTCAGAATGGTATTGAGCCTTTCCTGTGGCGGTCTTACTGTGTGCAATGAAGGGCTCGGATAGACCATGAACCTGACTGGTGATGAGTGATATTTTTAGACAATACCGATTACAAGCTTCATATCCCATGCTTCTTAGAGCTATTAAGTTCAGGACGGTCGACATTGATATGCAAGATCCTGTATAGATATCAGCTTGCGTGCACTTTCTTTGTAGGTGAGAATGTTGTTCCCGATCCATTTACGTTCTGTAGGTCTTCTTGCCTGCCCAAAGATGATGGCTGGTTCAGATATCAGCTGGGGATGTGTCTGAATGTAAAGGAGACCAACAGCTCCCTCATCTCAAGTACAGAACCACCTGCCCCCGAGCAAAGTGAGAGATCTATCTTAGGTTTTAAATGTCAAAGTATGGCAGCTTGGGGCACGTCACGCAATAATACGCTGTCGAGGATGCGATTTGGTGCCAATCTCCCAAGGTCTTGGCCTATATCCGACCAAGAACGGAAAAATATGCTAGCGTCTTCAGCCGAACACTAGAAGCCCATGCTAGACCTATGGCTTGACGTCTCTCTTTGCAATCTAGGGCCGAATATCACTTACTCGTCGCTATGTATCTTCCTATAAATCAACCCCTGGTCTTGATATCATGGTTGCTCGACGGAATATTTAGATCATGAGCGGAACAGATGGATCCTGATTAGTTGGACTTGAGAATAAGTATAACACGATCAAACTTTGGTAAAGAATGGAGCGGAAGCTACTAAGCAAAAGAGCCGATGGATAAAAGACTGGACGGGAAGCCACTTTGCGAATAACGTACGTAAAGGCTTGCGAGGCTGTCTTGTTATTAGACCGCCTTTGAACGTACGCCTCTAAGCGTACAGCAGATTGGAAGTGCATAGAGATTGCGGAAGAGATAAGACTTGGGGGAAGGTATGAATACACTGGGTTGATGTAAGCTAAAATGGTCTACTATCGTGGCAGATTTTAAATACACGCGAGGAACTACGGGGCAGAATAATAGAGAAAACCAACTGGACCCAGAGTGCAACCGAACCAGTCACGTTGTGGTGTTTCAATCTCTCCGATCACCTGATGGCTTCGCCGAATCACGTCTAAGCCGCATATTAAGTGTTTTTAACGCGGTCGAGGGCTGTCGAACTTGGGACTCGTGAGATTAAGAGCCCATTGAGACAAGAACAAAGGCCACTAATTCTCCGTTTGAGAGCTATCAGCGCTGTTATTAGAGCAAAAGATCGGAAGACTTCACGTAACGATGGACTGTAAAATAGTAAAGCAACCGGAAAACATACGCCATTCAACTTAGAACACCACGTCTTTCTCGGTGTCATGCGATGTTTGCTGCTCCGCTACTAGGCTAATAGCCTGACAAAATGCTGTGCTGGGTATAACCTGACGATAGCTGTGGTTACAATATGGGAAATAACTTAAGATAGATCCCGAGAATGTCGGTATAAAGACAAAGGGAACTGCTTGAATAAATTAATCAATTTAATATGACCTACCAGCCATCGAATGTCAGAACCATGTGATTTGTCCGTCATTGTTTCTTACCTTTTGAAGAAGGCAGTGGTCCAGACTGATGCAGAAGAGTGGGTTGTTATATCTGGCTCTCAAATTTCTATCGATATGTATTTCTTTTATTGGAGTACTCGACTCATATATAGTTAGCCAATCATCTGGCTGAGTCAGATTACGACCAATCATCAGGAGGTTCACAATTATGTGATTCATCGGGGAAGACCAACGAATTTCAGGCAATACGAATACGATGGCATCCCCATATAGATTAGCGTATGTCTCACTCCTGAAATATCAAGCAGATTGTTTGTTCCGCATCAACGTTATCAATTACGTTAACAGCAAAGATGATTATCGAAGAAAGCTTGGTCTGGGGAGATCACGACGAGACTCAGGTCTACGTCAAAGTTCTGAACCATCACCCCTCTATCATCTTCAGATATGTTCTGGACTTAACATTCCCAGAACGACTCCAAAATCGAATAAATACATGTTTCCATGATCTAGATGTCACGGCTGAAGCCCAGTCGCTCACGAGCAGAGAACTCATGCGAGAGGCAATACATGCATCGATCTGCAAAGTCTGGGATTTAGTCTCAGAACACCCGGCAGTCCATACCGCGGACATCACCGTGGAGGTGTATGAGGATGCTGAAGGGCAGATCCAGTGGCGCATCTCCCATGAGAGCGTATATCGTCAGTATATCTCAGCTTTGGCAACCGCAGAGCAGATCTTCTCGGGACAGCAAGCGAAGGTCGAAGGTTACCGCACTGTGAATTACCCCAGTCTTCTCCCCATCAGCTGCCTTGGGGGTAGAGGCAGCACAACGCTCGTCTCGGACATGTCGGAGCGCTCCAACGAACTATTCGTCTTCAAAGGTGTCGACTTCGGAGCCTACCTGGAGTCTTCTATGGAGTTTGAGAACCGCAGGGATGTTTGCTATCATGAATTACGTTTAGTCGCTTCGCTACCATCGCATCCAAATATCGTGGTCCCGTCCAATACCCTCGTCACCGTCAAAGGGACAGACGACCAAGAACCACGAGTCTGTGGCGCCCTGTACCCCTACATGAGCCAGGGTACACTTGATCGTCAGGTTGAGAACGCCAAAACTACCGGAACGCGACTCCTGCCAAAGCAGAAAGCAACATGGTGCTACCAAATGACATCTGCTGTCTTTCACACTCACTTCACAGCGAATACCTTCCACATGGACATCAAGCCCGCCAATTTCCTGCTCGATGCCGACCAGAATCTAATCTTGATTGATTGGGAGCAAAGTGGAGCACCACATTACACTCTCGCGCCGGAGGCTGACGGGTCCTGGGACGTGAGAGAAGTTTCGGCTGACCCATCGTCCTCAGAGACGGTAGGAGAAGGAGAAGGAGGAGGCGGAGGTGGGGAACTGAGGTTGACTTATAAGAAGTACGATGGTCCCGACCGGGAGAACATGGCTTGGGGTGATCCTAAGTGGAACGTCTTTCCGATCTGGCAGGGTAGTTGCCCTCGCGCTTTGCATGCCGCCGAGGTTTTCAGTCTGGGTCGAGTCATGTGGATGTTGTTGATGGAGGTACCGCAGAGCGAGGTCGAGGATTGTGACGAGGTAATTGTGTCCTGGAATGACTCTACAGATGATATTCCAGTAGAGTGGAGACACGTAGTGGATTGTTGCCTCAAACCTGATCCAAATGAACGCATCGATCTGGTCGAGCTGGCGGACTTTTGGAAAGCGGCGGCAGGCCAAAAGGATAGCGAGGACTGAGTGTATTCAAGTGGAGCATGCATGCGATATCAGAGAACTTTGCCTTGTAAATTCTCTCCGAATATTGCAGCAGTTAAATGAAACCTTAAAGTGCAAACGCAGTATCTACCATGCATGTGTCAGCAATAAGACTATCACCCACGTGAGACTGCGTGCGTGACTTCTCATGGGGCATCATATAGACATTCATGTAAATATGTGACTCGGTCAGCTCTTGTGAAGCTCTTTGAAAAGTTCAATGACTCGAAAACAACCCAGGAGACGAATATATAAATAAGCTTCCCCAATCTACATCTTTCATGCTTCCTATAGTATTTCACCTTCGATCAAAGCCTATTCATCAACAAGACCTACGGTACAAGCGCCCAAGCCACAATGTCCGTCGATATACTTCCCTACTCCCTGAAAGACTACAACTCCCTCCCATGCCTTGAAGACGCAAAAGAAGCTTTCGATTCGGCGCACGCCCTTGATATCGTCTACGCTCAAATCCGCGACATCTTCGTTAAGCACCATGTCGAAAACATGTTTGGGATTGCCCTACTCCATAACCATTTCCTTCTAGATGACAACGAACTTCTCGTAAGATTTGGGAATATCTCCACCCCGGTAGACCCTATATTCTGCGCGTCGAAGATGTCAAAAGTTCAAGCTACTGCCTGGCGCTTTACAGATCAAGGCCTTGCGCCTTACGAGTTCGCGTATGAGGCTTTCACAACACCTTTACGTTACGACGATCCACAAATGATCTTGTTCTTGGCTGAACTCCGTGCTATACTTGAGGAGACCGGTTTGATAGATATCCTTGGGATCTGCTCCCTTGAGGAGACCCTCAATGAGGGAGGGCCAGCCTTCGTCGAGCTTACCGCTGAGCGCTATAATATGACGTTCCCCCTAGATATCACGCCTGATGACGGCAGCCTTGTTGATGCGATGTGGCAATTCAACTCTGGTCCCGATCCAGGTAGATCTTCTGAAGTTCCCCGCAGTAAAAGGTTCCGATGCTAAATGCTCTTAGATCCGGAGCCAAACCAACCTAAGAAAGGCCAATGTAAATTTCGATGTAAGGGTTGGCCGCACGGGAAGCGGCATCTTACGAGGACTTGAGGGATTGTAGGATTAAGCTGTGGTTTCTATAGTTTTTGCTTGTTTGGATGGATACATGCGATCTTATAGCTGCTTATAGACTGCATGTATAAGCAATGAGACCGTATACTATAAGTTTGCCAAAGATCAATGATTTTGAAATATATCCCTACAAATCTTGAGTGATTGCAATTTTAGTCTCGATACGTAGGAATGTTTCTTATATATCTTAAACGTCTTCATCAATAGAGCGCATTGGGAGATCGATAAAGTTCAATAAGACCGATAAACCAGTCTAGATTATACTCCAATTACCGTCGTCATCTAAGTTTATTTAGACAAATTGAGAAGATAATACAAGGTATTCTCTAGACAAAACAAGGAGAACCAGGTGTCCATCGAACTCAACGTTGTATCCCGAGAAAAGCCTTTTTCCCTGCTACAATGGTATACTGGCATGGAAGAAATCAACCGCAATATTGCAAAGTCCATCGTATTTTATACGTCACGACCGCTTGAGGAATAATACTCTTCTGGCGCAAATTAGAGATTGGAATTGCAATAATATAAGTATCAGCCGAATTAATCTATTAGAGCTACTTCGCTCTCTTTATTTTGGAAAGCCACTGGGTCACCCTTGGGTATCCGGCTTCTTTCCCTTGCTGAGTTTTTTTGTCGCGAGAAGTCTCTGTCTCCTCTGGTATAGGGAGTCTTGCCGCTGAAGCCTCCGTCTCAAGTTTTCTCTCCCTCTTTCAAGGTGGCCTAGCTCGCATGCGTGCCTTTTGGTCGCTTAGATAATCGCTTACTTCTATACTTATCTTGTATAGACCTTATACCTACTGCTCGTTCTTCTCCATTATAGGTTTGGGCGCAGGAAATATCTTTTCTTTTTCGGATAGGTATATAAGATATATTGTATCGGTATATACTCTTTAATATTTAGTAATATTATATACGGTAAATCGTATTTGGACCGTTTCGACTCCCCCGGTTTTATAGCTGGAAACTTCTGGAATATCTTGCTATTTTACAAACGCCTAAACTTTTACACAAGATTTTATTCCTATAATATAGGATATATTAACCTTTTTATACAATATTATAGCTGTAACCCAGATATTATTAAATAAAAAGATTTTATTAAAATAAATATCTATTTTTTAAACGAGCCCGATAATATTATTTTGTTTAATACTCGCCGAAGTTTTATAATTCTATTCTAATAGATTTAAGTTGAATTACTATATACTAGAAACTATTCAACCGATAAGTAAAGTTAGTAAAATAAAATTTTATAGTATTTATAAATCTAATAAAAATTAGACAACCTATTTAATAACTATAAATATCTATATATCGACTATTAATTAATAATACTATATCCTATTGCTATTGCACTAGCTTATCTCGTATATACAATTGCCCGCTCTATTCTTGTATTTTTAAATAATAGAATTTTATTTTTGCCAATAGTAATATCTATCTATATATTCCAGTCTAACTATATATATTTCAGTTTATAATAATAATTATATACTTTTATATCTGCGGCGATATAATTTTTCCGCTAAAAAATAATCGAGCTAAAAATTCTATTGAAAAAAACGAGGATATTTTATTAAGAATTTTTTAAAGATAACCTATTTTATTAACCTTTTTTACACGAAAAGTTTTATCAGATATTTAAATTTTAAAAATAATATATACGATAATTTTAAAAAGAAAAAAAGATATTAGAATATAATTAAAAAGTTATAGGCTATTTATAAAAAATATATAAATGGAAATTCTATTTTAAAATTTTTCGTTCAACGAATTAAAAATTTAACCTACGAGAAATAAATAAAATATACCTAATAGTAATAAGCAGCAGGAATATAATATAATCCCGGAAATCCTAATAATAATAAGCAGCAGGAATATAATATAATCCCGAAAATCTATCGATTTAATTAATTTAAATCTGTTAATTTATCTAATTTTTCGATTTATTCCCAATCGATTTTATATCTGGATTTCTATTATTTAAAATTTAAATTATCGTTTAATTTTTATAAAATAAGGTTAAAAATAAACTAAATATATTAAAATATACTTTTTAAAATTCTTTTAATAGGTTTAATTATAGAATATTCGACTAGTAAAATTATCGCCGATAAATTTTAATAGAAAATACTAAACCATTTTTTTATAGTTTAAAATTAGCTTTTTATCCCTTTAAACTTAATTATATTTTCGTTTTTTATTATTATATATCTTTTCTACTTTAACTACTTTTATATTTAACCCGAAAATAACTTTTATAAATTTAAAAAACCGTTTAAATTATAGCTATTAATATATAAATAAAAATAATAATAAATAATTTATATTAAATTAAACTCTATAATTAAAATTTAGAATTATTATATTAATTATAATAAATATATAATATATATTAATATTAATATTAACGGTTATAAACTTTTATACTAATTTTTAATTTTTTATAATAAAAAACGGAGGTATAATATAATTTCGTAAATTTATTAATTTAATTAGTTTAAATTTATTAATATATTTAAATTTTTAGTTTATTTTTAATCGATTTATATTTAAATTTTAATCGCTAAAAAATTAAAATATCGCTTAACTTTTATAAACTAAACTTAAAAATAAACTAAATATTATAAAATTTACTTTCTAAAGTTCCTTTAAAAAGTTCGATTATAGAGTAATTATCTAGTAAAATTATCGCTAGCGGATTTTAATAAAAAATATCGAGTTATTTTTCTATAGCTATTTTAGTTAAAATTAAACGGGAAATTAATAATAAATAATAGGGATATAATTAAACCCGAGGCGGTATAAAATAAATTATAGACTATAATATCGGTATTATAAATCTAATAACTGGATATAATATATTTATATTATCTAGATTTTCTAAAATACTAGGAGTATTAAAAGTATTAGGAGCGTTTTTAATAAAAAACTATTATTAGAGTTATTTAAAAAAAATTATTAGAATATTTAAAAATAATTATAAATTTATTTAATTTAAAATATTTTATTTTATAAAAAAAATATTAATATTTTTCTAAATAAATAAATAACGCTCGCGATATTAATTTTTGTTATATTTCGCTTAATTGTTTATAATAGCTAATAATTATTTATAATAAATTATAATAGAATTAAAATTTAATAAAATTAAAAAAAAAAAAATATTAAAAAAAAAATTTAGAATTATATTAGAGTATATTAAATATTAAATATTATTGTATATTTTTAATTTTTTTTCCTTCTATTTATTTCTTTTATTTTTTTTTTTTATTATTTTTTNTTTTTTTTTTACTTTTTTATTTTTTATTCTATTTTATTTCTATTTTTTAATTTTTATTTACCGCGTTTTTTTCCTTTTTAAATCCCGTTTTTTTTTAAAGCGCTAACTTTATATATTATATAATAGTAAATAATTAAACTATTAATTAAAAATAATCTATAAATAATAAAAAAAAATTCTATAAAATATTTAATAAATATATTTTTTAATATTTATAATAGAATTTTTTAAATATTCGGGTCGATTAATTAAAAAAAAAACGAGCGTTAATTATTATATATATAAAAACTAGTCGATTAAAAAAATTAATAATAAATATTTAATTTTAAATAAAAACCTTTAAAAAAAGTTTAAATTTAAAATAAAAAAATAAATATTTTTTTTATTTAAACGAGTTAATAATTTTAAAAAAATTTTATTTAAAAAGTAAAAATTTAGATTTTAGAATATTAAATATATTAAAAAGCGTAATAGATTTACTATTTATAAAAGCCTAACCGCAAATAAAAAAATATTCCGTTATTTATCGATATTAAATTTAAAAGGCTAGAAAATCGAAAATAAATATTATAAACGTTATAATATTATAGTTATATATTATATTATTATTTATAAATAATTTTTTACCGGGTTAAATAAAAAATAAATCGATATTCTAATTAAAAACCTTCTCGACGGTTTATTAGAATTAGATACTATTAATTTTAAAAAATTAAAAAAATAAATAATTAATATTAATAATAAAACTAAATTAAAAATTAATAATAAAATTAAATTTAATATTATTAATAAAATTATATTTAATATTAATAATAAAATTAAATTCGAATTTTTATTTTAATATATTATCCTATTTTTTTTAAAAAAATTTATTTAAAAAACCTAGTTTTTTAAATTAAAAATAAATAAATTTATTAATTTTTAATATATAATTTAATAAATTTAATATATATTAATTAATATATTTTATTATTATTTATATATTTTAAAAAATTAGGTCGATAAATTAAAAATTTATTATCGTTATTGAAATTTTTATAATTAAATTTAATAAAAAATTTTTAATTTTAATTATTAAAAAAATTCGGCTTTTAAAATCGAATATAAAAAAATTTTTTTTTTTATACAATTTTAAAATTTATTAGTAATTTTATAGCCGATTTTTAAATATAATACTATAAAATATATTAATAAAATAATATATTATAAAAATTTTAAATTAATTACTAATAATAAATTTAATATAAAAATATTAAATACAATTTTTTAATAAAATCGAACTGTATTTTTAAACGGTAGGTCGTATATAATAGATACTAGAAAAATAAATATATAATAATAAATATTATATATAGTAATATATATATATATTAAATTTAATATTTATTAATATACTCGAAAAAAATATATAAATATAGTTTTAAAAGATTATTTCGAAAAATTTATTTAATATATATATTAAATTTTATATATTAATTTAATTATCAATAAATTAGTTTTATAAAAATAATAAATTTATTATTTAAATAATATTTTTATTTCGAAAATTTTATAAATAATTTATATTAAACTTTTTATATTATAGCTCCTTTTTATTTTTTATTTTTTTATTATTATATTTTTATAAATCTCGCTATAAAAAATTTAAAAATAGTAAAAAATAAAAATAATAATTTATAATAAATAAAAGAAAAATTAGATATATAAATTAATAATTAATAAAATTTAATTTATAATTATTATAGAAAAGATTTTTTTATTTTTCTACTACTATTTTATTTTAAAAGTTAATAAAAATAATATATTTATTAAAATTAAAAAATTAATAGAAATATAAAAAAAAATCTAGTTATTTTTTTTTTATTTTAATATTAGATATAGTATTTTTATAAAAAATATTTATATTAATATAAATAAAAAAAATATAAAAGATTTTATTAATAAATAAATATATAGTTAAAAAACTAATTTAATAGATTATTTAATTAATATAATAAAATAATTAAAAATAATTAATTAAATTAATTTAATATTATTAAAATAAATATTATTAATAAATTTTAATAAATTATTAATTATTTTTTTAAAATAAATAAAAAAATATTAAATATATTAAAAATTATTTTAAAAAAATATCTAATAAAAATATTAGATATTATTAAATAACTATAGTATCTATTTATAATAATATAATTTAAATCGGTATATTAATTATTATTTTTAATTTAAATATAGATTATATATAAAAAAAATTTAATATTAGTAAATAAATAATTTATAATCGATTTTATTTTTTATAATACTAATTAAAATTATATAAAATTATTAATACGCGCTAAATTTAATTTAATAATAATATCGAGAATTATAATTTCTATAATTATATTTTAAAATAAAATCGGAATAAATAAACGGTTTAAATAAATTAAAAAATATTATAAATAAAATAAATAATTTTATTTTTTATTATTTTATTATTTTTTTTTATATAAAAGAATTCGAGATTTTATTTATTTTTTTAATTATTAGATTAATTTTTTATTTTTTTTTTATTTTTTATTTTATTATAAAAGAACTGAAATTAATTATAGAATAATAATTAGTTATATTTATAAATTATCCGTTTTAAATAATTATTTTTAGAAAAATAAATTTATAGAAATAAATTATAATAATAATTATTTATTTTATAAATAAAATATATATTAATCGAATAAAAATAGATTTTTAAAAAAAATATAAATATTATTATTTAAAAAAATTTATATTATAGAAATTTTAAATATTTTTTATTAATTAAATAATTATTAAATTAACGGTTTAATATTTATATAATAATACGCTTTTAAAATTAAAAAATAATATATCGATCGAAATTTTTATAAATATATTAGGTTTTTTTATTTAAAAAAAAGTATTAATATTATTAAAAGTTAAAATATTAGATAAAAGTTTATAATAAAAAAAAAAGTTTTTTTTAAAATTTTAATTAAAATAAAATTTAAAGTAATTAAATTAATATTTAATAATATATATATAATATTATTAAAAATTAAAATAAAAAAAAAAAAATTAGTTATAATTTTAAAACTTTTATTAGTATTTTATAATATAAAAAACTTTTTTATATTATTTAATTAATAAAATTATTTAATTTATATTTTAAATAATTTTTATTATTTTAATAAAATTTTTAACGGTATTATTAAAAAGTAAAAATATAATATAATATAAATAATTTATTATTTTAATTAACCTAATAATATTAATATATTTAATTTTTTAATTTATTTTTAAACGATTTTTTATCTAAATTTCTATTTTTTTTTTAAATTTAATATTATAATCGGCGCTCCCGAATAATATTTTAAATCGAAATTAATATAAAAAAATTTATTTTTTAATTTTTTTTTATAATTTTTAATTATAATAAAAATATTTATTAATTATTATTTTTATAAATTATTATTAAAAATATTAAATTTTTATTTTAAAAATAAAATCGAGTTTTATAATATATAATATAAAAATTAATTAATTATTAATTAACGAATATTATTTTAATAATATAAAAATAGATTTTTTATATATTAATAATATTTAAAAAAATTATTATTTAATTATTTAAACTATATTATATTAGATTATTATTATAATAATTTTTTTTTTAAATTTATCGAAATCTTTTATTTATATTTTTATTTCTATTTATATATTAAAATTAAGCTTTAATAATATTTTTATTTATTTTAATTATTTAAAATTAAATTAGTTATAATATTAACCAGTTTTTTTATTATATTATACCCGCGATAAATATCTAGTAAAAATTTACCCCGTTATTAATAAAAATAAATTTTAAAAAAAAAAATTTTTTTTATTATTTTTTTTATTAAAATTATATAGATTTAAAAATAATAATTAATTTATAATAGATATTTTATTAATTTTTATTAATTTTTTTTTTTTTTATCGATTTTTTTTATTATATTATTCTTTTAATTTTTTTTTTTTTTAATTATTATTTTTATTTTTTTTATATATAATATTCCGGAATATTTAAATTCTATTTATTTTAAAAAAAATAATTTTACTTTTAAATAAATTTATCGACCTATTTTTTTTATTTTTTTTTTTAAAACTAGCTTCGGGGGGTATTATTACTAATAATAATAGGGAATAAAATTTAATTCTAGTAATAGCTAAGATAGTATTAATTATAGGATAAATATTATTAATCGATATAAAAAAGCTATTATCGATAATAAAAAAAAGTCGAAAATTAAAATTATTTTTAAATTTAGCGGTTATTATTACCGCGAGATATTATTTATTTTTATTTTAATTTTAATAATAGTTTGAATAAATTAAAAAAACCGCTATTATTATTATTTAAATTCTTTTAATTATAATTAAAATAATAAATTCGTATTTAAATTCGTTTAATAATTTAATAATAGAATTAAAATTTTTATAAATAATTTTAAAAAATAATTTAATATTAAAAATAACGATAATTTTATAAATTTAAACTTTCGAAGTA